>CM046840.1:24884000-24978581 GCA_025618425.1 Heliocidaris tuberculata
CATTCAGAGCCTGAATATATGTTTGAGACTGTATAACTAAATGATAACTTTAATTCACATTACGCCACTCCTTCAAACAGATTTCAGTGTTGTTGACCGAAAAGGTAATTTCTCATCATATTTTGAATATAATGGTCATTTTAAGAGCAATCTTTTTAGTGGGACATTTCTTCTATGATATTCTTCCAAACTGACATAAAAAGATCCCGAAAACTATTTTTCACCTTTAACAGATTATCTGAACCTTCTTTTTTTGAAAGCAGGGTGTATCCAAGTTTATCAGAAAAAGTAGAGGGGTATGAACAATTTTTGTCTTCACCCAACACGATTGCTTTTTTTTTTCCTCAAAATTTCGGGGAGTGGCCCCTTTGGATCAGATCCACCCCAAGATTCGCCAATGAAGAGAAAGTGCATGGGATACAGTATGTAAGCATTCTAAACAACAGAGAATGCTTCCCTCTGGAAAAATCCCAAGTAGATATCATCATTTACTTCGATTTCATTTTGAAAACAGGGGTGTCGCTAGAACATTTTGAATGGGGAGGGTGTGACACCCAAACTTGCTGACAAAAAATGCTGCATCCTAATCCCCCCCCCCCCCCACACACACACACAAATAAAAGGAAATCACAGATGTAGAGATCTTGATCATACTGGCCTATTTTCGAAAGGAACGCCCACGTAAGTGACTGTATGTATCCCTGTGTGGGGGTGTGTGTGTTTGGGTGTGGGGATGAGGGTGTGGGAGTATGTGTAACAGGAACATGTGTTTGTGTGACTTCAGTTTTACTCTTTTTTCGGGGGGGGGAGGATGGGAGAACAGACAAAAATTTTCTCTGAGAACTACTTTTCTTTGATCATGTATATGAAAATATATTTTCTAAACAGTTTATGAAAATGTACTTTTATTTTCTTTAATTATTGCAATTTATGTTTAATTCAAAATATTGTGTGTAATGCATCCAGTTTTGTTATGTATGATATGTATAATGTGTTATGAATGATCTGTACAATTTGCATTTGATTTGAGGGGGAAATTTTTTTTTTTTTAATGAAAAATCTAGGGGTACATGCATGCTTATCAGGAGAGCCTGGTGCATATCCTGGAGTTTTGTTACCTTGGTCTTTTAGGTATACATGAGCGTACATCCTTAACCCATCTTCTGACGGAGAACTATTTATTTTTTATCGAGCACATGTACAACCAGGACTAAACAAATCAAAAGGAGGACAAGGAGACAGTATAAACCAACGAAAACATGACCTGACACTGATGTGTTTGGATCCGGCATTAGATCTTCCAATTTTGGAGGACCTATGGTTGCTTGAGTCAGGGCTGGAGAAGTTGAAGATGAAGAATCTTTCGAAATTTCATTTGACTGTGCTAGACCTGGCGAAGGTAAGGTACTAAGACACGGGTCTGTAATTTCGATTGAGTTTTCGTGAACTGGATCCCATCCCAAGTCTTTGCACTCACATATGTCTTTTGTTTCATCTACGGTAGAAGAGCAACAGTATACAGGATCTACCACTGCTCTAACTAAAAGATTCTGATTTAAATTTCCGTCACTTTCTTTCGGTGCGGTTAACGGTGGTATCCTGATGCCACTTTGATAACAAATTATTTTCCCTGGTATACTCCCTGTTTGTGCTGTGCAGTGCAGTGAAACCCATTCCCAATCAATATAAGTTCTTGATTCACATGATGCCTTCCCAGGGGGATAACCAACATCCAACCAATTCCGTATTAAATGGTGTAAAATGTGACCATCCTTGTACGCCATAAGAATAAAGTTACCTCTATCATTTCTACTGACCTGATTGATTATAAGATGAAGTGTGCAATTACCTCCTTGAGTCTCATTTTGATTTCTGACTACATAATGTGCAGGTATTGGGGTCGACTGTGGATTTATTGAGCTGTAAAATGGGAGATTGCTACGAAATCGAAATGTGACTTTTGTACTGTAGCATGGATATGGGAAATGAAGCTTAGTAGTTTTTCCTTCTAGAACAAGCAGCCCTCTAGAACCAGTTATGAAAATTCCCATCAATGTAACTAAAATTGTGAAAATATCCATTTAACTTTCTGGTGATACTTCACTTTATCCGCACATCAGTTCTTGGACATTAAAAAAAAAAAAAAATGATAGCCTTTTAAAGCGCGGTGATTTCGTTCTCATCGAAATGCAGTTTCTACAGTTTACCTACAAACTTAAAGGAGTGATAACAACATCAGTATAAAAACTCTGAGTCGTGAAAGGCTGCTTTAATACAAGTAGCTTTGATAACGTCATAGGTATTTATGCTGCTTGGGAATGAATTTGAAACCAGTTTGGGTTGTTTTGGTGCGATGAAAGGCCGACTGTTCGGCGAAGTTATATAATCAATATAATAGATTCTTAGTCTTTTTGAAATGGAGGCAAATTCATCGACCCAAATGATATAAATGTTTCTAGGGGGAAAAAAAGGCCTGATTTTATCTTTTCTGGTAGAGTAGAGTATAGAAAGATATGGCAATCGAAGTTGCACACAATGAGAGAAACAACCTCCTTAAATTGATAAAAATTAATGATCCAAATGTGATGTCGTGTACTCCAGACCTGTAGTTTTCTTCGCACTGATTAGCATGGAAAACTTAGTATTCATCTAGAAAAAAATTAGAGAAAGAAATACAATGGCCCATTATAGTGCTGTAGGAAAAAAGTTTCTTTATTTCTGACAAAAATAAAAGAGAGAGAGAGAGGGGGAGATCCACATCCATATGTAGGGGCTGATGCATGATTCAGGAAAGGGGCGGGGGTCACAGTTAAGAAAAATCATTGACGAGCAAAGAAAAAAAAAATTATTATAACCCCAGTTTAGGTAATAATTTACTCCCAAAAAATATATGACTAGTAATAACAATAACAACCATGATAACGGTAATGATAATAAAATTAATAATACTAAAAATTGATAATGATACTGTTAAAAAGAAATAAAAATAATAATGATAACAATAATAACAATGATAATGATAATAACAATAATAAATAATAATAATGAAATAAAAAAAATAATGATGATAACAATAATAACAATTATTTTGACAATAACGATAAACATAATAATTAGAAAAGGTCACTGAATTTTCTGTGCCTTTATGAATAAATTTGTGAAATTATAGTAGAAAAGCACAATGAGGGGTGTACATATTCTTTTTGTGTACTTGGCGAATGCCAGGTAGTTTTGGAATTCATTTAAAGGGGTCGTTTATGTCAATGACCTTTCTTGCCTCTAACACAGTCAAAGAAATCAAACAAATGGTTATAAAACGCGACAAAAACTACTTTAGAAAAATTAACTGAAGGCAATTTCAATAGCCTAGTCTATCACCTTTAGAAATGTGCGAACATTACAATGGAAAATTCCGTAATCCGAACCTGATTTCTAAGGGTGGCATTTCATAAATCAATGAATTTCCTTCAAAAGATGAAAAAGTGCCCCTCATGTGACAGGAAAGGTGCCCCTCCTGAGGTGGGAAATTGCCATAATCTTGATATTTTTCCCGCCTTATGTGCCCTTTCAACCTTGTATTTCCTTTTGATGACAATTTTAAAAAATGCCACTAACTTTACTTTCATGAAAAATATCACCTCTCTGTTCGCTTTGTTCTTAAAAGAAATTGCAGTTCTTCAAAATTCAAAAAATTACTTTTTATTTCGATTGCAGGTACCATTTCAATACAAAACATGCCCTTTCTTTACCCCCAACATCGACAAAACATTGACCATCCTTTATTTTATGATGAGGGCATTATCCTTACCCTCGTTACTGAAAGAAAGAAATGAAAACAGACTTCTCGCACGGTTTTTAAAAGCCACGTTACATTTGGGTCATGTTCGCATGTGATCCTAACGTTTTCACGGTTTTACCCAAATCTGGCACAACTGAGTTTTTACATGTCATATTCAAAATGCTGCTGCTCGATAAAGCATGTACGGATGGATGCCATCAAGGTACATTTAAAAGCATAATACTTTTAGTTTATGGAAAATAAATAATTATTGTCATACAGCACATAGTGTGGTCACAATAACCCTTTGTTTTAGGGTTTCGTTTTTTCTGGGACGCACTGTATATCCCCAAAAAAAATTTTGAGGTGGGGGATGGCCTGTATTATCATCCCCCCCCCCCCCCAATATTTTGGATAAAATAAATAAGAATTATGATACATTAACTTTAAACTAATAGTTATCCAAACTTATTATGTTTTATCTTGAAATACCATCACATTTTTTTAATGATTAGAAGTTAAGAAATAAGAAATTCCATAATTTCAATGCGAAAATATTAAAGAAAATTCGTTCGCTCGCATTGATATTCTCAATTAAGGGGTTCCTACCGCTCAATTGCGGTGGTCAATTGCAAAATTTCCTGGGTAAAATGCACAAGAAATTGCGTTTTTTAGTGTTAAAATTTGAAAAATTTGCCTCTCGGTGGCTTTGCTCCCTCGCTTGTACAATAACGTAAATAAGTTTGGGCACTCGGGGGGGGGGGGGGTAACTTCATTGTTTGCACCGGGCGCTATAATCCCTAGATACGCCACTGGCTTCGCTCCCTCGTCGGTCATCCCCCCCAAAAAAAACAAAAAACAAAACAAAACAAAACAAAACAAAACAAAACAAAACAAAACAAAACAAAATATCATGAACACGGATCGACACCCCTGCATAAGATTATGATTGACATGCTGTATGCTTACTCAAGTTTAGTTGTGTTTCCAACTCTTGGAGCAGTAGAGCTACATCTATCATGCCAGCTAATACATCCAAGCACAAATCCACATGAGAGGCCCAGTCGCAGTCTCCTGGCACCGACGCAAAGGGTTGCGTTCGTCTGGCGCAAAGCTGGATTCGGAAATCGGCGTCAATAAAACACTCGCGTATAATTGGAACTCATCACACCTTAGTAATAAATCCGTATATGACACTTGTTTGCAGGGGCGGTGCCAGGGTATTTTGATAGGAGGGGCAAGACGACCTATAGATGACGTCATATTTTTTCTCCATTAAATAACAGGGGTAATATAGAGTTATATGTTTATGACCTCTCTTTTTAATACTCCTCTTTCTTCTTTCTTCCCTTTTCTTCCCTTTTCTTCCTCCTTTTCTTCTTTTTTTTTCTTTTTTTTTCTTTTTTCACTACTTGAAAAATCATAGGGGGGCGGTCGCCCCCTCTGCCCCCCCCCTGTAGCGCCGCCCCTGCTTGTTTGACTCCTAGAAGGTAGCCGTCATTTGCGTCTGCACTGCTTGCTGTCTTCTGTTGCGTGAATTATTTTGGATTGAGCAGTCATTTGGCGTAGTCTGCAAAAAAATCTTCCGAAGCAAATTAAGTTTTTTTTTTTTTTTTTTTTTATAAATTTTATTTCATCAGGGTAGCCCATTCAACAAAAGTTGATCTTCCATGGGGCCCTGAAAATACAAAAAACTATATACAATTAAAAATGATTTGAATTACAATCAGATGAGCATACATATATCAAATAAGCAGTAACATAAATAATTATAAACGAATTCAATACAACTGTACCAAAACTAAACCACAATAAATAATCAGTGTCAGTAATCATAACTATTAAACTTACTGATGTAAGGATAAACAATGATAATATAAAGAATGAGAGATAGAGAAAGGGAAACCTTGGGAGCAGAAAAAAATAAGTAATGTTGATTCCAAACAGTGCCAATATCTTAACTCAGATTCAGAAAATGCTTCTTCAAGGAAAATTTAAAATTGTTTAAATTACTTGTTTGCTTGATATTTATAGGCAAATTATTCCATAGAGTTGCACCGTCATTACATATTGCATGCTTATAATATTCTGTATGACATTTACCAATTATAAGGTCATGATTAGCACATTGCCGAGTGTTAATATTATGTTTCGTTGAGACTTCTTTAAAAATACCTTTGTAAACATCAGCAGACAAATCATTAAGACATTTAAAAACAAATTTACTTTGTTTTGTAATCATGATGAATGTACCAGGAGATGACTCTTTAGAACGTGCCATACCCCATAATCGACTTATTATCAATATCAGCATTAATTAGTCGATAATGTCGATTTACTTAACCGACTCATTATTAATGTCACCATTAATTAATTGATAAAATGTCGATTTGAGACATTCAGGAGTCATGAGGTCTATGAATCAGAAGCAAAGATAAAGTCTTCATATTCACTGTGATGACTGAGTCCGGACTATGTCCAGAGTGATAAGCACTCGCTGTCTGATATTTCCCTGCCATCTTGTCGTAAAACATACAGCGAACCTATGAAGGGATAATCTCGATCCGCATTAAGCAGTGCGGATACAGTTCACCTTTATACGGAGAATCCACTTCCGGTTCGGACTCAAACCTCCCGCAGAAGCGGGTCGAGAAGTTCCCATCGAGCGAGGGTCGAACTGATGCTGATGCAGTTCATATCAACTTTGGGTCCGGATTAAGTCCAAACTTAATGCTCTTTTACACCTAAATGAAAAGAATATAAAAATAAAAAGCATCTGGTCTTAATATTTGACTTAAAAGAAGCAAACAATGATCAATATCTGTATAGATCAGGTGTACAGGGAAACTTGAAGGAGGTTGCTTTAATAGGGCTATTGCCAGATCCACGGGTGGATGCACGGGGACGTGAGCACCTCGGTAATTCCAATCTGGCGTACGTTCAGTTTATAGAGCCAAAATGCACCTGAAATGTGATTTTTGTAGTGTAGTGTTTTGTTTTGTTTTTTGTGTTTTTTTTTCTTCTGTTTTTTTTTTTTTTTTTTTTTTTTTTTTTTTTTTGGGGGGGGGGGGAACTTTCAACAATAGCGTATTTAAGAGGGTAAGGGGCAGTTTGCCCCCCTCCCCTGACAATTTCTAACCAAAAAATATAATAAGTACATTTTTGTTTATGTGCGGAAATTATTGCAAGATAAAGGATTATCAAATTGTTACTAAAACTGCATGACTTGTGGATACTTTTTCAAGGTTTTCTGCTCGACCGCAATGCGACGGTTATGTGAGGGAAAAGTTCTGAAGTAAAACTTAAAGCATGAAGAGAACTAGAAGGGGGTTCAAATAATCTTCTAATGGGTAATATCCAACAGACAAATTTGAACTCCTTTCTTATCTTACGATTTGAATTTAATCTTAATGCTCAGACATACTTGTAAATCTATAGATTATACATGCATTATACACCAGTCCCCCCAAAAATGTAATTCAAAAGGAAATGTTGCCAAAATCTGTCAATGTTTTAATGTCCATGTAAGGAAATTTGTCTTGTTTACATGCATTAAAATGGAAACATACATGCAACTCATTAGAAAAACAAAAAGACAAACAGATATGAAAATGGGTAACATACAGTATGAGATTATGTATACATAAACAATTATTTGTTCAAAACAGGGGATAAATAGTTCCCTTTTGTATTATTCTGTTTTTATCTTACTATAGTTCCATGTAAATGAGGGCCAAAAAAGAGTGAATTTCTTGCAGAAGTGCAAGGATCACAAAGAGCTCGGAGGTTCCACCCCCCCCCCCCCCCACGACACCATGGTCCAGATACGCCACTGATTGTCAACAACCCAGACTCTATATCCCCCTTTCCCTTCCGGGGCAGAAAAATAAAATCCTGGATCAAGGGTCCCCCATACATAAGTATAAAATCGCTATGACACTGGCCCAATTTCACAATCTCAGACACGAAACAGAATAAGCTCTGGGCCCCGTTGCATAAAAATTACCATTAACGGTAACTTTGCCATCAATGGTAACTCCCATGGAAACCTTTATTTTGATTGGCTGTTGAGTGAAGTTACCATGGTAGTTACCATTGATAGCAGAGTTACCATTAATGGTAAGTTTTATGCAACGGGGCCCTGAACATGTATCCAGCGGGGCACGGGTACGTGCAAAACCGAACCAAATCTGGCATTTATACACATAAAATACAACAAGGAATTGTGCCCCCTAATTGTGCCCCCCCCCCCCCCGAATGCAGTGTCAGGCGCAAAAAGCACCTGGAAATGTGACCATGTTTTAATGTTCTTTTGTTGTTGTTTTTTCTGTGTTTGTGTTCGTGTCAGAAAATTTTGGAACAAAAAGGCACAAAATTTAACCATGTTGATATATTACACTGATGCCAACCACTTTACACACTTAACAAAGTAATGTAATGTGAGATTAATTTTGATTCAGTATACGACCGAACTAAGTGATCGTTTTTTGTTTGTTTTTTCAGAATTTTGGTGGGGAATGCTTGCACGGTTTCACCTTGGAAAGATTTTTGCGCTGATTTAAAAATGGCAGTCTTTTGACCTTAACCGTGACATTTTGGTAATTTCGGCCACTTTGCAGCCCAAAATTACAATTTTTGACACTTTCAGTGATGGGGACACTTCCAGAGGAGGCGAAACGTCGGGCTCGGACAATGAAAGTGGAGGTGACCTTTTTTTTTTGAGGACAGAAGGTTCCCTTCCCCCCCCCCCCCCCCCCCCCCCCCCACTTCCATTGTCCGAGTCTGACGTTCTGCCGCCTCTGGACCTTTCCTAAACGTTATTATTATCAGCAACGTGGTACTCTTTCCGTACGATTGATTTCACATTTGACGAGCAATGCTGACTAAGCACGATTAGAATCTCAACAATCCGAAAACAGTATAATAAGACCCACTTGGACCTTGCGCTATCGAGCCCATCTAACCGCTGACACGTGGTTCGTACCTAATTGCGACTATAGGAGTGTTCTAGAGTGTTCGAGGAGGCGCGATGGCTCATTGGTAGAGAACTGGGAGGACCCGGGTTCGAAACCAAGTAGATGCGCTAGTGCCCTTTGTTAAGGCATTAATCCTCATTACCAAGTCTCTCGGAGAGGACTTGTCCCCTGGTTGCTTACTTACAAGCATATACATGCTTTCTCAGGTAAAATAAATCATCAACCTAACTTTTTCACTGAATTTTTCCGCAGGGACGTCGCTAGAGGGGGTGTGGATGTGTGACACCGTCCCCAAACCCATTAAAAAATTTCCTTCAGCAAATTTGCAATTTTTTAGAGCCTTGTCGATAATAACTGCAAAAGTTCATAACGTTTGTCGCTTACTTGTTAGCAAATCTGTCCGAACTCCGACTCCCAATTAAAATGGTCTTGCAACACCCCGGTCTTTGGTTCAACAAGGCAATGTTTTCCAGACGTAAAACGTCCGACATCTTAAGGGTGAATTTACTGGGAGAAAGAGCACCTTAAACCAGTGGCGGATCCAGGATTTTGTAAAAAGGGGGCACAAGAATCAGAAAATTCTTGACAAGTAAAAAAAAAAAAAAGGGGGGGGGGGGGGATTGTCCAAAATGTTCATGTGACTGAATTTATGTGGAAGATTGTATATTTGTTTGTGATTTCGTATGTTAGCTCCGCCGACTTTCATTGGAAATCCTCCCAAAAGGGATTATTGTCATAGTATAAGCATCTTTTTTGCATTTGGTATTTCAAACTCACCTTGACTTCATCCACGGTAATGCACTCCCATGCGATAATCATACTTATAATGAAATGGAAGAAGAAGATGCAGAGAAGAGAAAAGTATAGTAAGAAGGGGGAAATGACGGATAAATCTTTAAACTGTTTAATATTTAGAGATATAATTTTTAGATATATTTTCAGTTTAAAAAAATAAAGATATGATATCTTGAAAATGCAATCTTTTCAGAAAGATTTTCTTAGGCATGTTAGGGGTTGTGTTCTAGCCTCATATATACGTGAATCCAGATTAGGGGAATCTACATTTGACCCTTTATCAGCACTGTTTATTACCACTACATAATAAGAAATAAGAAGCCTTTGCTCTAAATATTCTTTCGCTCGTACATTTATTCTTCTCATTTTCATATGAAAGCAAGCATAGTAACACTTATCTGCCTAATAACTATCGCGTCAGGATGATTACGCCTGAACGATCACCCTGGAAAACTATATCCCGGATAATTAACCTGGACAACTGTCCTCTCCGTCAAGTAAGTACCTCAGGATAATTACCTCGAGGCCCGGGCATGCAACAACCTGCTTAAAATATACCCAAATTACCATACTGAAATCTTCATAGTGAGAAATTAACATAGAGGGTAGTTGTCCGGAGGGAGTTGTCTTCGGGGACACTTGAGCTAATATAAGGGGTAGTCGTTATCCGAGGTATCTCCAGAATAGTTGTCCTGGTGATCGTCCAGGGTTAGTTGACTCAGAATCGGCATTTGGCATTTCTTATTCTATTTTTGAAAAGCATTGTTCAAACAATTATAAGCACCAAGAATAAATTTCATACAAAGACACTACAATGAAGGCTAAACCTTCAAATAAAGTCGGGCTTCTATATAGTTGGTAGGTTTCCGCAAGGTTATGAATGCAGTGCGCAGGTGAATTAATACAAAATTAATGATATGATACATACTTACATTATTATGTATTATTATGCAGCTACTTACAAGTCAAATATATTCATTCATATTTTTAAAACCTTACACACACCAAAAAGAAAAAAAATACAATATAGATAATTACAGAAGGAAAAGTAGAATTTTTCTGAATATATTCCATTATGAAATAAACACAAAGTCGTTCATTGTCAGATACCTTAGTGTACAATGTCAAATTCCTTATTTGCACTTTTTCAGGTTGTCAAAAAGTTAGTTTCTTTTTTTTTAGTAGGTGATTGTTTTGAATCGTGGATATCAAATGTAAGTCGTGAAAATTAACTCTTTCAGTGCCGATGTCACATATATGTGACAGATAGACTTGTCATTTTCATTCACCAATTGCTCGATCACAGGAAAGGCATATGGTGGTCAATGTATATCAAAATTTTGAGCATAAATCAAGCATTCTAAATATATGATTATAATTGTATGCTACCATGGAAATTTTCAGAGAATATTGCAGATTTTTAAAAAGATATTACCTTATTTCAAAATTAAACATTAGGAAACAAATGAGAAACCAAAAAAGGAAACTCAAATGTAATTTTCAATAATTGTAATGCATTAAGTAGGGTAGAGTAATAATGTTTGGTATCATAAGATATGGTAACAAATTTCCTACAAGTTTTGTACACAATATTTTGCGAAATGATAGATGGTTAATAAAGTGCAGACATTTGAAAAGTAAGCATTGACCACATTTTTGGTAAAATTTTGAAGAGAGCTAAACCCCTTGGCACAGTAAGAGTTAAACGCCGAGTAACGATTACTATGTGCCAAATAAGACTGACAGGATGTACATTTATCAGAACATAAAGAAATTAAAACATAAATAACCAAAAACTTAAATGCAAATTAAGATCATTTCTAATCATTTTCAGATAGCAAACAAAATAATTTATGGGGGTGGCGACAATTTTTTTTTTTTCGCCAGCCCTCAGAAAGCCGCTCAGTGGAGGGGGGGGGGGGGGGGGAATTACCCCAGCGCTCCAAAAGTTGCTCAGTGGTGGGGGTATCACATTTTATGGGGTTCAGAATTTTCTGATAACCAACCTTCCCCCCCCCCCAAAAAAAAGGTCTAAAACGGCGGAAAATTTATTTTTTCTGTCAAAAGTTGTCAGGGGGCAGTCTCCCCCCCCCCCCCTTGGGTGCGCTTGTGCATGTAGTAATTATACGATAAAGCTTGTAATTCTCCTGCAAAATGTAAACATTCGATATATACTCTGGTAACTAAAAACACCATGATATTTTGTAAAATCCCGTTACAAAGTTTTCACACTCAAAGCCCCAATGTTTGTTTAAGACTGCATAATTAAATGGTGTATAACTTCAATTTACATTATGCCACTCCTGCAAACACATAAAAGATGGTAGAGTTTTGTACATAAAGGGCATATTTTGTACTCGCTGAAATGGTACCTGCAATCGTTATAAACATCAAATTTTGCACTGTTTATCACTGCGACCTTTTTGCAGCAAGGTGATATTTTCATAAATGTTAAAGCAAGGGGAACCTTCCGTTGTCGTCAAATGGAAAAGTATGGTATAAAGAGCACACACAGCAGAAAAAATATCAGACTATGGCAATTTTCCACCTCAGGATAGGCACATTTTCCATCTCAAGATGGGCACCTTTTATTGCTCGAGGGATTATTTATTGATTTGGGAAAAATTGGGGGTGTACGCCACTGCCACCCTCCACAATTGGCATTGACCAATGATTTAGGTAAATTCTGATTGAATGTATATCATCACACGATGGGAACCGTGTGTATCATTACATTTTACAGCTTGAATTTCCTTTCCGTCATGTTCGCATGCGATACTAACGTTTTCACATTTTCCCCCAAAATCTGGCGCAAATGGATTTTTAAATTCTATTTTCAAAACAATGTTGCTCTGTGAAACATGTATGGATTAATGTCATCATTGTATTATTTGAAAGCATGTTACTTGTCCTTCATGAACAACAAATGATTATATTCATACAACTCAATATAGACTATTCAAAATAAGCCTTTGTTTTCGGGCTTCTTTTTTTTCTGGGACGCTCTGTATATTGGAATAATGATAATCATATTGGATTTCGTCATTCGGTCAATACATGAAATACTGATATTTCTTTGTATCGACCTCAGTACCATCCAATATTATTTAAGTGTCATTTCCTCGAAAATCTCGGGGTACATGTTCGTCAGAAGGGCCCAGGGCATAATGTTTAGTATCGTTAACCTTGAAATCTCAGAGTACATGCTCGTAGGCTACATCCTTACCTTCTCTTCTTCTGATCGATCAAATATACAATCCCGGAAAAACAAATCAACAGAAAAACAAGGAAACAGTATACTAGTAAAACAATGAGTAAATTCGGATCAGGCAATGGATCTTCCGATTTCGAAGGACCTGCAGTTGTTTGCATCAGGATTGATGAAGTGGGAGAGGAAGAATCTTTCGTAAAATAATTCGATTGTATTAGTTCGGATGAAGGTGAAGTACTGAGACAGGGGTCTGTAATTTCGATAGCTTTTCCTTGAATTGGATCCCATCCCCAATCTTTACACACGCATCTGTCGTTTGTTTGATCTATGGTAGAATAACAACAGTACAAAGGATCTACCACTACTCTAGCTAAAAGATTCTGTTTTAACTTTCCTTCACTTTCATGAGGTGCCGTCAGTGGTGGTATCCTGATACCACTTTGATAACATACTATTTGCGATGGTATACTCCCTACTTCAGCTGTACAGTGGAATGAGACCCATTCTTTATCAAAGTAACTTCTCGATTCACATGATGCATTCTCAGGAAGATAACCAACATCCAAAACAATCAAGGTTAAGGGAAGTAAGGTTTTACCATTCTTGTATGGCATCAAAATAAATGTACCTTGGTCATTTCTACTGACATGATTGATTGTAAGATAAAGAATACAATTACCTCTTTGAGTCTTATTTTTATTAACGATTTCATAATTTAGAGGTAATGGGGTTGACTCTGGATTGGTTGAGCTATAAAATGGCAGTTTGTCCCCAAGTCGAAGTGTGACTTTTGTACTCTCGCATGGATATGGGAAACGAAGCTTAGCAGTTTTACTTTCTGTGACATATAGTCCTCTAGAATCAGGTATGGCAATTACCATCAGCGTAACTAATATTTTGAAAATATTCATTGTATGTTTTCTCAATAGTTCACGCAATTGCACATCAGCTTTTGACAAAAATAATAGTCCTTTGAGGTGTGGTGGTCTGCTTGTATAATCTAAATCTAGTTACAATCGTCTTTGTACTTCTAACTAAACGGAGTGAGCTTTGGCATGTCTCACTGTGCTGCTTCGCGAATTTGAAACCACTTGAAGTTATTTATGTATCAAGAGCGGTGAAATAAGCAACGTTGTAAAATCCAAGAAATTGATTTTCGTCATTTTGGCAATGAAGCCGATCGAGCAATTCCAAACAAGATATATAAAACGAGAAAACACACAAGGCATCCTACCATAATAATTTATGGTAGGATGTAAAGACGCTGCGATCAAATTATCATACAATCCATAAAACTCTGAACACAAATAGCATGAGGAATGTACAACCGCATAAAATTGACAAATCAAATGATCCAGCCGTGGTGTCGTGTACTCCTGTGGTTTTATGTGGTTTTTATAATATTTCTTTCGGAACTCGATCAAGAGCCAGGCAATTTGAATTCGTTCACACAGGTGCACTGCATGTGGTCAGCAGGAAAACTGTGTGTTGCTCTGAAAGAAAGGAAAAAAAAAGAAAGAAATATTATGGCCTGTTACAGGGCCGTAGGAAATAGTATGTTTCTTTCTATTGGTGATAAAACAGAATGAAAAAAAAACAAAAACAAAAAAAAGAAAGAGATCAACTCCTAAAGTTATCGTTAGAAAGGTTTCCATCATCAAATAGTCTCTGTCTCCAAGGTCTGTAAAAACTATATTCTGTGTGAGAAATTGAGGGGAAATTGTGTTTTCATTCTTACACACAACATCCAGTAATTCTATTACATAACATTCGTACAAGTCTTCAGAGGGTTTTTTCCACAAATTGTGTATAGCCGACATACGAAGTATGCGGCCTATTTCCCTGAGTGGTAGTTTCGTGGACTTGTTTTCTACATATTGCGTTTATATATAACCGACATGCGAAGCATGAGGCGCCTTCAGCTTTGCTGAGTTGTATATTTAACCAGGAGGAAGGTGAATTTCTTCCTGAAAATTTTACTGATGCTTAGGATATGGCCTGGTTGCTGCAATAACCTCAACCTCGAACATCTATACATTTATGATCCCTGAGTGGACATAATCTTTAGTTAGTGTTTTTTTCCTTTTGGAAGAAAATTATGTGACTCATGTGAGAGCACAGTATAGAAGCTAGGCTGTTGTTGACCTAGACTTATGTATAACTTTCCCTCCACTTCTAAGTTCAGGAGGATTGAGAGCATCAACAAAGTTACACTGGCAAACGTAGTAGCGGTGCTTTTTCCAGATTCCCTGCGGGAGGAGCTTTTACCAAGAAAGGCAGCTCCCCCATACCTCATAGTTATATACTATGAGAGTCTTAGTCTTTTTGGCAACAGGAGAAAATTACTCTTTCTATCTTTGTTCAAGGAGGATGTAATTGTTGCAAAACATAGGAGTCTCAAGAATGTAATTCTGAGTCAAACCCTTTGGCATAACTATAGAAAATTAATGCAATTATCCTTTTTACACGTACGAGTGTTTTTACGGTATTTTTACGTACACTTCAGTGTCGTCTGAATTCAGTTGGTAATGGTCCTGTATAGCTTAGATTCAAGCCTTTTTATGTTCGGAAATCACGTTGTCAAGTAGGCCGAAATGGCCACGATACTTGTTGCCAATATTACTGTTTTTATGGCAGCTATTATAGCATCACCCGCTTTAGTGGGATCAGCCTAGTACATTACCATCCTCCGGCAGCTGAATTTTCATTCGCCTCCCATTTTCATTCTTATTTTAGCACAACAATAACATCAAAGTAACACTCGAAACTGTAGAGAGGAATTATTTGGTCTTCTGATGTCTGATTAGACACCATGAATGTCATTTTGTACATTCTTATCAACCTAGCTCTTTGAGCAGTTTTTTCTTCATTATTTTTCTCCTGGAAAAAGGGAAAGGCGATCGATATAGGGAAGTCAGTTCCCCCTCCATTATTATAATTATAATAATAATGAGTCAGTTACTGAACTTAGAAATTGGTTCTTGCATTTATTCTTCTCCACCTTTCTATGTTTATAAATCATAAATAATTCAGGAGATCAGGATCTCTGAGTAGGAAAATCTTGCTGCTTTCCTACATATATATACAGAGTCAAAAGCTCAGGAGAAACATGATAATTCTTCCGCTAGCCATGATTGCCCCTATATACAACAACAATGTCCATAAGTTGAGTTTGACTGCAGTACCAAGCAGAAGCAGGACCTGAAATATGTCAGAGAAGCAAGATGCTTCAAAGAATTACCGCCAGTTTCGAAGAAACCTTGTCTTCAATTTATTTGCCCTTTGGCAATTTGCCTTAATGCAGCCGAGAGCTTTAGTTATGGAACTACATGTTTCAATTATACCTCTATTCGTAATAAAGGTGATTAAAGAATCTAGGATATGATTTTGTGATGTTCATTTGATTAGAAGTATATCACATCTCGAACTTTTGTATATCTTGTTAATTTCCGTTAGAATGCACGCCTTTTTAGGGCATTCAAAAACGTGAATCAGATAAGCTTTCTTTATTGCAAGATAAGTGACAATCCTAAATAATTTCGTCTTCAAATGGGTGCGCTTGCAAGTCCCTCGGACTTAGCATCACATCGTTCAACATTTTTGCAAGATATCTCATTATCTTTTCGAATTAACCGAAAGTAAAGCACTTCAGTGTTAAACATACCAGTGATTTATATCAATGAAATGTCGGCTAGCAATGCTTATTAATCACTGTTTTTATTCAAGCCGCTGTTGAGAAACATTCAATTAACCTGCATGTAATGCAAAGAACAAAATAATGGATGCACTTTGCAGGAATTCTTTTACAATTCATTTCTTGAGATGTGTTGGTGTTAATTTGAATATCAAAGCATTGGAATTCAGTGCTTGTTGATAATTCATATTATTCATAAGAATTCTGACAAGTCATGAAGTTGAGCAGATGCCCACATTATTTTCCACTGATGATGGAATTTCCCTTTTTCATCTTTGGAACTTTGTTTTCTCTACAGTCACACTGCTTTTAGTGCGGTATTGGGCTATCTGTCCAATCAAGATAGGTGTGATTCCAGACACTTCATCATATGTCGGGAAATGTGCTTGTGATTTAAGCATGATATAACCTGCCATTCATGAATGAATCATCTACTAGTCTGCTATTACACAAAGTGTTTGAAATGGCGTTTTCCCGCATTAAAATGAATTTTCATGTTTTGAATGAAGTTAATTGAAAGTGTATGTTTTCCTTCAGTTTTGTCCTCATACTAGTTAGAGTCCTGCGCAGTACAGTCTGAAGACAGTTAGTCTCACTTAATAAGGCTTGCGTTGTGGCAAGCACAGCATTGGCTATACGAAGTGTTTGATTAATGACCTATCATTTTATTTGTAATTGACATTCCTAAATTAGTTTTCAGGATCACAATGTAATCTCACAATCCTTTTACAGTTTGTTTCGAGTCAAGCCTAAAGCAGCTTCTCAATCTTGGTACAATGTGCAGTTCAATATAACTACAGACTGGACAGATCCATAAGCACATGTCAAAGCTTTTTTATTGGCACTATCAATGAACGATAGCTGGTGTTGTTTAAAAAAAAAAAAAAAAAAAAAAAAAAAGTCTTCATTGTTATCTTTCCTTAATTGTTATCTCGTGACGAGACAGCACGTAATAACCATGCTGGGTGTATATACACACACACCTTAGTCCTTCCGTTTAAGGAAAATTCTCAAACATTTCAATCAGAATTTGGGTAAAGTCAGTCCTTTAATCATGACTGTATATAGCCGACCACTCTCATTTATCTGTTGGGAAAAAACTCTTTTTTGAAATTAGATAAATGAAAGGGATATTAACCATCACATAAGATAAGGTATCAGTGTAGATACGTGAACGGTTTCACATCAACTTGCCACGCCAGTTGTCTGTTTTGAACATCAGATTAAGCTCATTTTAGTCAAAACGTGCATTTGGTGTGCATGTAATATTTGTGTCACATGGCTCAGTAATAGTTTACATTATAAGCCAATTCATTCAATCAGTCAAGCAGTATTTCTAGGTTATGAGATATTTATTATGAAAATAACAACTTAAACTTCAGGTGTATTGTATCACGTTTCGACTTCTGTTTTTACACTCAATGTTTGTTATATCAATGGTCGAGTTTAATGTTACCCTCATCTTTATCAAATGCTCCAAGCCCTTCCTATTGAGAACGAGGTGTGAGGTATTTTTCTACCTAGCCAACAGTGAACCTTATTCAGTATTAATCATGAAGAATATCGACCACGCAAATTTATGTCTCATGAGGACCATGTCGATAACAATCTAAAGAATGACAATTTTTGTTTTCCACCATTCAAAGAAGTCCATCTTCATGAATTCATGCTAGACGGAAAGCTCCTCAGTTATTTAGCATGCTCATAGCTTCAACATCATTGTGCCACAAAAATTAAGTGGCACTTTCGTGATCGATATGATATCTAAGAAATCCATGTGGGCCTTGTAGCAAAATAATTTATTTTATGTATGCTTTTATATTAAGCTCCATTATGTTTCCTTTATGGTACAATATATTGTTCATAAAGGTATGTTATTGCATTTCAGTGAGAAAATCTTTATCTCCTTGCTTGTTGGGGAAGCTTTATGGCTTTGAGTATATGTGTTTGTTAAAACAGTCATAATTATGATTGAAAGTTACATTTCTTGGTCTTTCATGAAAGTTACATTTCTTGGTCTTTCATAAAACTTTTACGCGACAGTTTCCGTGATTTGGCTTTGAACGATATGCTAACCCTCTGAAGACTTGTACGAATGTTATGTAATAGAATTCCTAAATTATACAAATACCATGAAGTATAATTAGAATTCTATTAATAATAATGAAGTACAAGTCGAGGAGGGTTCCCTCCCTTCAAGAATCTTCTCTGAAGATCCCCTCCCTATACTACTGTTCGTGTAAAAATGACTTGTAATCACGAAACCCGTCTCGTGGCTTGTTATGTCAAGGTTGCACATCTTAATTAGTATAATTCAGGCTTAAAGAAAGCCATGCTTGGTAAATGGAATATGCTTTCCATTTCTCTTTCAAATACTAAAACATTATAGAGTGAAAAGTAATACTGAAGTGAAGCAATATTGCCTGATCTTTAACACCTGTATTCTTTAACCCATTAAAGTAATATGCGCAGTAGATGATGTTTACCAGTGTAACTGAATGTTCATGAAAATATCCTTGGAAGAATTTCAGTCTGTGCATAGTGTCCATGAAGGTACGCTTCACAACCAAGAACTTAATCATTTATGGAATTTGATGACAATTTCCTAAGAAGAAAGGGGATTCATTGTTTATTCCAACACCTGTTCTTCACCCTTTGAAAAGATGACTACTACAGCACACGGGCCCTATTTATAAGGGCACATACCTCATTTGAATTTCAAATTGCTTTGAATTTCTTTTGTGTGTTCTCACTGCCTAGCACCTGGGAATATGCTAACCCTCCTCGACTTGTACTTCATTATTATTAATAGAATTCTAATTATACTTCATGGTATTTGTATAATTCAGTAATTATTTGATAGGGTTCTATACGGGTATGTTCTTAGCAAATGAGCTGAACAAGCTGAAAGAGAGTTCTCTTCAATAAAACAATTTTTAAGGATTTATGGCCCTATTCAGATTATGTATGTGCAGGTTGTGTATAATTATTTCAGTCACCATCTCCCATGCTAGTACAGATTCTGCAGCAAGCAAACATACTGTGGAAAGAAATATTCATTACAAAATACCAATTAAGGATATTTCTTCTCATTTTGGGCTTTGCACCCTTGACTCGAAGGATACATACTTAAGTTACCATAATTATGAGGGAATAGATTTTCCTCAAAAATACGTGTGTTTTTGTTTTTTTTAAAGATTTTTTTTTTCTCTAAGAAAATTGTTTCTTGTTCAGTCTTTAACATCCCTGTGTGTTTTCCCCCCCTTGGGGGGGGGGGGGCATAGCAATCACCATTTCAATGAAACATACCGGGTAGGTATTAGTGCCGCCTCTTGCTCGAACTAACGACCTTCGCGCTTCCATTCATTCAAGTACACACTGACCACTCGTCTACGAAACCTCTATCACACTTTTTTGTTGTTGTTTACGTTTTATGCTTTGCCTTAATATTCTCAAATATTCTCGTGATTATTGTCACCTAGATTGAACAACTGACGAATGAGGCCACTTTTAAATACAATATCTGTTTTTTTTCTCTTCGCTTAAAAAAGAAATCCAAGGCCTAGCTATCTAAATATTTACAAGTCAATATTAATCTAATTAAGATTCCAACGACAATAAACATCATATTTTGGGTACACTCTTCTATGACTGATGGGCTATGAGCATGATGAGGCATCCCCTTAAAATCTAGCCTCATTGGCTGGTAATACCTGAGTCGTGAATCAAATTATAAGATTAATAAGATGTGTTAAGAAGTGAATTTCTGAGACATAAAATTTTGTTATCATAATCGCATCACTTGGCATGAAACATACTCTTGGTCATGCTTATTTGACACTGGTGGCTGCTTCTCAGGTCTGAGTTGAACCTTCGTTTCGAAGTTTTAGTTTAAGCTATATTAAACGGCTTATTATACAGCATCAATGTGTCTATCAAAACCTCTATTCATTTCTCATTCGTTTTCTACTATTTGATGCAATATTTAAAATGATAAGCTGATTGAAATCGACAAACAAAATATGATATATATATAAATATGGAATGCTTACCGTAATATGCATTGGCGTCAATTTATCTCTTATAGGAGTACATATGTCATGTATGTGACTACACCAAATCTAAAGAGGCAACTGGGTTTCCTGCTTTTGATCATCATAGTTTTATGTCGCAGTACATAAAATATACTAAGTCAAGAGACAAGGTGTGCCCATTAGCTTCGTGCTTTGTGATCATTATAGTTTTATGTCGCAAATATTTACAAAACAAACACAGAAACACTCATTTACATGATTTGAGCTCTTATCACATTTGAAGAAACATTCTTTGCCTGTGAACTTCGAGTTAATTTTTCATTATTTGTTTTGCAAGCAGATTCGTAGACAAATAATGGCCCTAAACATTCGCCCCGGCCCTACTGAGAGAAAAAAAAAAAGAACACGAAAAAGCTGCTAGGGGTTAAACATGGAATTGAGAAGGTATGGATACAACACGGTTTATGACGGGCGGAAAAAGACATAAATATGCTCAACTGTACAACTATATACTGTCGAGTAGATGTATAGTTTTAACCAATCAGAACGCAGGAAACCATACAACTCTACAACTGTGCAACTGTAAGGAGCTATGCGTGTATAGTTGCATAATTGTATCATTTACATGATCTTTGAGCTCTTATCACTTTTGAAGAAACATTCTTTGCCTATGAACTTCGAGTTAATTTTTCATTATTTATTACGACATAAATGTGCTCAGCTGTACAACTATATACTGTCGAGTAGATGTATAGTTTTAACCAATCAGAAGGCAGGAAACCATACAACTATACAACTGTGCAACTGTAAGGAGCTATGCATGTATAGTTGCAAAGTTGTATAGTAAGCTGGCCAAAGTGCCATGATTACGTGCAGCTATACATCCGCACGTCGGGTGAGTAGATGTATAGTTTTAACCAATCAGATCACAGGAAACTATACAACTATACATCTACTCCCGCAGTCTGGAATAGATGTATAGTTTTAACCAATCAGATCACAGGAAACTATACAACTATACATCTACTCCCGCAGTCTGGAATAGATGTATATTTTTAACCAATCAGATCACAGGAAACTATACAACTATACATCTACTCCCGTAATCTCGAATATATGTATAGTTTTAACCAATCAAAGATGATAGCTTAAAGGAAAAACAAATAAATAAAGAAGGAATATTAAAAAGACAGAGAAAAACATTAGCAAAGAGAAGAGGATAGACTAAAGGGAAAAAAAGATACACGTAAGGAAAGAGAAGAGAATAGATTTAAGGAAAGACAAAGAAATGCATAAGAAAAGAGAAGAGGATAGATTAAAGGAAAACAAAGAAATACATAAGGAGAGAGAAGAGGATAGATTAGAGGAAAAACAAAGAAATACATAAGGAGAGAGAAGAGGATAAACTAAAGGAAAAAACAAAGATATAGATAAGGAAAGAGAAGAGGATAGATTAGAGGAAAACAAAGAAATACATAAGAAGAGAGAAGAGGTAGATTAGAGGAAAAACAAAGAAATACATAAGGAAAGATCAGAGGATAGACTAAAGATCCTCTTCTCATTCCTGTGTTTCCTGTTTTATATGCTATTCTCTTTCCTCATGTATTTCTTTGCTTTTCCCTTAATCTTTCCTCTTCTCTATCCTTATGTATTTCTTTGTTTTTCTTTTCTATATGTTCTGTTCTTTCCTTATTTATTTTTTTGTTTTTCCTTTAGTCTATCCCCTTCTCTATCCTTATGTATTTATTTGTTTTTCCTTCAATCTATCCTCTTCTCTTTCCCTATGTTTTTCTTTGTCTTTCCTTTAATCTATCCTCTTCTTAAGCCTTATGTATATCTTTTTCCCCTTTTAATCTATTATCTTCTCTTTCCTTATATCTTTCTTTGTTTTTCATCTTCAATCATCTTCTCTTTCCTTATAGTCCGGCAGATTGGTGAAATAATTGTGCACTTTTTCATAAAAGCATGAAATTTACCATGTATGTAGAGTTTTTGATGCCAAATAATTCTGGATATGGGGCCATCTAAAATTTGGGCACTGGGGCCCCTTGTGCCCATTTTTTTTTTAATGGCCCTCTCACGGTCTTTCCCCTCCAAAGTTGATGTAATCAAATCTATTGTTACATATATGAAATATCATGTAATATTTCCTGGCCTCTAAAATCAGACGAATGATTTAGGTGCCCATTTTTCAAATAAAAGGCCATCCTATGTATCAAAATATTATAAAGTTAATGATTTTTTGAATATAAGTAAAATGCTTCTAATTATGATCAGTTGACATTACGTCTTTGAAATCAATGAGATATATGGCGCTGGTGCCCATTGTGACCAAACAAGGCCCCAAAATGCCCAAATAATCTATCTGCAACATGATCTTTTTTAAAATCTTTGTTTTTATTTTTATATCTTCTGTTCTTTCCTTATCTATATTTTTGTTTTTTCCTTTAGTCTATCCTCTTCTCTCTCCTTATGTATTTCTTAGTTTTTCCTCTAATCTACCTCTTCTCTCTTCTTATGTATTTCTTAGTTTTTCCTCTAATCTATCCTCTTCTCTCTTCTTATGTATTTCTTAGTTTTTCCTCTAATCTATCCTCTTCTCTCTCCTTATGTATTTCTTAGTTTTTCCTCTAATATATTTACCTCTTCTCTCTTCTTATGTATTTCTTTGTTTTTCCTCTAATCTATCCTCTTCTCTTTCCCTATGTTTTTCTTTGTCTTTCCTTTAATCTATCCTCTTCTTAAGCCTTATGTATATCTTTTTCCCCTTTTAATCTATTATCTTCTCTTTCCTTATATCTTTCTTTGTTTTTCATCTTCAATCATCTTCTCTTTCCTTATAGTCCGGCAGATTGGTGAAATAATTGTGCACTTTTTCATAAAAGCATGAAATTTACCATGTATGTAGAGTTTTTGATGCCAAATAATTCTGGATATGGGGCCATCTAAAATTTGGGCACTGGGGCCCCTTGTGCCCATTTTTTTTTTAATGGCCCTCTCACGGTCTTTCCCCTCCAAAGTTGATGTAATCAAATCTATTGTTATATATATGAAATATCATGTAATATTTCCTGGCCTCTAAAATCAGACGAATGATTTAGGTGCCCATTTTTCAAATAAAAGGCCATCCTATGTATCAAAATATTATAAAGTTAATGATTTTTTGAATATAAGTAAAATGCTTCTAATTATGATCAGTTGACATTTCGTCTTTGAAATCAATGAGATATATGGCGCTGGTGCCCATTGTGACCAAACAAGGCCCCAAAATGCCCAAATAATCTATCTGCAACATGATCTTTTTTAAAATCTTTGTTTTTATTTTTATATCTTCTGTTCTTTCCTTATCTATATTTTTGTTTTTTCCTTTAGTCTATCCTCTTCTCTCTCCTTATGTATTTCTTAGTTTTTCCTCTAATCTACCTCTTCTCTCTTCTTATGTATTTCTTAGTTTTTCCTCTAATCTATCCTCTTCTCTCTTATTATGTATTTCTTAGTTTTTCCTCTAATCTATCCTCTTCTCTCTCCTTATGTATTTCTTTGTTTTTCCTCTAATCTATCCTCTTCTCTC
This sequence comes from Heliocidaris tuberculata, assembly GCA_025618425.1. NCBI lineage: Eukaryota > Metazoa > Echinodermata > Echinoidea > Camarodonta > Echinometridae > Heliocidaris > Heliocidaris tuberculata. The sequence continues at coordinate 24,908,060 of CM046840.1, forward strand.
TCCTTATGTATTTCTTTGTTTTTCCTCTAATCTATCCTCTTCTCTCTTCTTATGTATTTCTTTGTTTTTCCTTTAATTTATCCTCTTCTCTTTCCTTGTGCATTTCTTTATCTTTCCTTTCATCTATCCTCTTCTCTTTCCTTATGTATTTCTTTGTTTTTCTTTTCTATATGTTCTGTTCTTTCCTTATTTATTTTTTTGTTTTTCCTTTAGTCTATCCCCTTCTCTGTCCTTATGTATTTATTTGTTTTTTTCTTCAATCTATCCTCTTCTCTTTCCCTATGTTTTTCTTTGTCTTTCCTTTAATCTATCCTCTTCTTAAGCCTTATGTATATCTTTTTCCCCTTTTAATCTATTATCTTCTCTTTCCTTATATCTTTCTTTGTTTTTCATCTTCAATCATCTTCTCTTTCCTTATAGTCCGGCAGATTGGTGAAATAATTGTGCACTTTTTCATAAAAGCATGAAATTTACCATGTATGTAGAGTTTTTGATGCCAAATAATTCTGGATATGGGGCCACCTAAAATTTGGGCACTGGGGCCCCTTGTGCCCATTTTTTTTTTTAATGGCCCTCTCACGGTCTTTCCCCTCCAAAGTTGATGTAATCAAATCTACTGTTATATATATGAAATATCATGTAATATTTCCTGGCCTCTAAAATCAGACGAATGATTTAGGTGCCCATTTTTCAAATAAAAGGCCATCCTATGTATCAAAATATTATAAAGTTAATGATTTTTTGAATATAAGTAAAATGCTTCTAATTATGATCAGTTGACATTACGTCTTTGAAATCAATGAGATATATGGCGCTGGTGCCCATTATGACCAAACAAGGCCCCAAAAGGCCCAAATAATCTATCTGCAACATGATCTTTTTTAAAATCTTTGTTTCTAATTTCTAATGGTATAGACAACAATTTTGAAATCAATGTTAATATGAAAAGCCCACTTTAGCAGGCCACATAGGCCCATCGATTGCCCATTCGAGACAATTAAATTTGATTAATTCAAAGGTTGGCCAAATTCAAAATAGCTGCCAAGTGTTAAAATGCCTACTTGCATGTAACTTGAGTTCGGGCTTTAAAGCAAATCTATTTGTAAGCTGGTTATTATAGGCAGAATCATTGGGTCATTTCATTTCATCAAGATGGCCGTCACTTTCAAAATGGCCTCCGTTGTGATTTTAGATGTGACTATTGGCATTTTGAAGTTTACGTTTATCTGGAAGCTTATAACTTGGTATAAAAGTGTGGAATTTAGTACTGATATGCTGGAAATTTCTACAAACAGAAATTGTCAACCTAACATTTTAAACATGTTTCTCTTCTTTTTCAAAAGATATTCATGAACAATATACAATAATATCTTGATGAAGCAAAAAATACTCTTCTTTTACAAATAAATGTTACTATGCCAAAATAAAATATAATCAGATGCAAAACAACTAAGTGGTAAAACTGCACTTTCTCTTTTTTTCATCTTCGTGGCCATATTGAAAAAAGACAAAACTGATATGTCCTGAAAAAACAACCTATGATAGACATCGTAAGATTTATAAAGATGTGAATTAATAGCTGTATTCTTAAACATCGGCAACACTTATATATTGCTTTGTATAAAATCAGAAAAAAAAGAGATAAACATAATGATGAAAGTTTGAAAGAAATCGGACCAAAAATAAGAAAGTTATCAATGTTTGAGAAATGAGATCACTGAATCTATGTGAATCTCAAATTGACAGTCGGGTCAGTCGATTGTGAGGTATTCCCTGTCAATTGTAGATTTTGTAGTACACCGTCATTAATTTTCCCTTTTCTCATAAGCCCCTTTTCCCTCGGGGCAATACTAAAATACATATTTTAGTAATACTTTTTGAAAAATCAGCATTTTAGTCATTCTGTGTGTTGGAACAAATGGGAGAGTTGTCCGCCGCTACATTACAGTGGCATCACCAGTTAGGCCAATTTGAAATTCAAATTTGTATAGGGATTACAACTTTCATATTGCTTGTCCGATTTCGTTCAAACTTTTAATAACAATCTGCTTCTCTGATATTTCTGCTTTCTTTCAGAGCAACTTGCCATTACGATTGGATGTCCCTTTAAAGAAAGAAGGCCGGAATACATAATTCTTTAGCATATTAACCATTTTGCATTTTGGTGCTTTATGCCTCAATGCAAAATTATCAGATGCAAAATACATTTCAACAATTATGCAGTATTTTTCAATTTGATGGCAATCTTGGAAATTAAATTCCTCACTATTTAAATTATTCAGCATTAAAAGATACACCTTTACCTGGGTTTCATTGTGTATCAACCAAATACACCATTGTAACATGCTTATGTCTATTTTTAGGCAAAAAAGTTGCAACATCCATAATTTTCTCCCTATACGATATAAGCTTCAAGACACAGCATAAACTTAATGCAAATAACCACATCTTGAAACAGACCAGTGGTCATTTTGAATATGATGGCCATCTTAATGAAATGAAGTGCTTATAGAACATACTGCCTTGCCAATAGTTATACTTTAAAGTATGCATATTCAAACACTTTGGGGCCGTGTTGAATTAGGCAACCCTCTTGTGAGGGAAAGAATTGTCTTTGATGGGCCATCAATGGGCCCATGTGATTCCTAAAGTGGGATTTTTATATGACCTTGATTTCCAGATTAATGTCTACCATTTAAGATTTACACCAAATATTTTTCCAAATCTTATTTTGCAGATAATTTAAGGGGGCCTTTATGGCCTTTATTTGTTATAATGGGCACCTGTCGCACCCATGTTGTTGATTTCAAAGATGTAATGTGGACTGATCACAATTAGAAGCATTTTATTTATGTTCAAAAAATCAGTGACTTTATAATATTTTGATACATACAAAGTCATGTAGGATGGCCCTTTATTTTAAAAAATGGGCGCCTAAAGCATTTTTCTGATTTTAGAGGCCGGGAAATATTACATGATATTTTATTATATCAAACTAGATTTGATTACATCAACTTTGAAGGGGAAGGACCCCTAAAAATTGGGGAAAATTTTTCCTCTTATAGTCCAGAGACCAAATTTTGTCAGAAGGAAGAGCTATGGATGTACATTCCAAAAATATAAAAACTGACAAAATTGTCCATCGGGAAGGGGGTGTCAGATCCCCTGAAATGAAAACCCCAAAGTGCCCTTTGACAACGCTTTGCCCCCCAAAATGCTCTGTATGGAAAGAAAAAACATTTTCTTACCTTCTGACTATGATAATTCAAAAGCATTTCATTCAATTCACTTTAAATTTTCATAACATAATTTTGAGTATAATAATCTTCTTGAGGTGCAATTTGGTGTTAATTGGCCTTTTGGTTATTAATTTATTAAATTGTGAAAAAAGTATTGCTTTCTCAAAAGTAGCCAAAAAATATTGTCAGGATTATGTAAACACACCCATTGTCTATCTTCACCTGTTTGACAGGGCATAATAGAAGAGCTTTTCAGGTATCTGTGGTATGTGACTGCCAGGCTGAAATGTACTATTCATGTGTTAATTGCACAGATACCAAGCAAGCTTTTCTATTATGCCTTGTCAGATGGTCAATGGCTGTGTTTACATAATCCTGACAATATTTTTGGCTACTTTTGAGAAAGCAATACATTTTTCACAATGTAATAACTTATTAACCAAAATACCAATTAACACCAAATTGCACCTCAAGAAGATTATTATACTCAAAATTATGTTATGAAAATTTAAAGTGAATTGAATGAAACGCTTTTGAATTATCATAGTCAGAAGGTAAGAAAATGGTTTTTCTTTCCATACAGAGCATTTTGGGGGGCAAAGCATTGCCAAAGGGCACTTTGGGGTTTTCATTTCAGGGGGTCTGACACCCCCTTCCCGATGGACAATTTTGTCAGTTTTTATATTTTTGGAATGTACATCCATAGCTCTTCCTTCTGACAAAATTTGGTTTCTGGGCTTTAAGGGGAAAAATTTACCCCAATTTTTAGGGGCTGTCTGACACCCCATCCCGACGGAAATTTTTGTCAGTTTTTTGTGTTTTGTAATGTCCAGTCATACTACTTCCTACTGACAAAGTTTGGTGCATGGGTGAGATGGGGTGAAATCGACCCGACTTTGGGGTCCCTTTTGGGGGCTCTGGGGGCTTAACCCGGCGGCTATGGTCAGGCTGACAACCTTTTTGTCAATGACTTAGATGGTCTAAGTAACTTTACGGGGTCAACTCTTATGGGTAAACTGGGGTGACTATTTCGGGACAGGCTCCCAGACTAATCTATTCCAGACTGCGGGAGTAGATGTATTGTTTTCTGTGTTGTGATTGGTTAAAACTATACATCTACTCTACAGCGGCACGGATGTATAGTTGTTCGTATAATGGCACTTTGGCCCGCTTACTGTACAACTATGCAACTATGCATGCGTAGCTGTTAACAGTTGTACAGTTTATAGTTGTATAGTTTCTTCTGTTCTGATTGGTCAAAATACATCTACTCGACAGTTGTATAGTTGTATAGTTTGGCATGTTTATGTCGTTTTCCGTAACTGTTGCCACATCAACCCAATACCGTGACGAGCACCTCGTTTATGCTCTAGGCATTATACCATGAATTTGAATACAAGTGTTTGACATGTATGACACTGAACGTCGTTAAGGCAACTTTCCACACTACAAAATCAACATTATACTGTTCTATGCCTCAAGTACTAGACGAATATGTTTTCCTGTTATACTATAAACACATACTACATGTATATGATTTTCTCTGTCTCTCCAGATGATTAAATGACACAGAAACAGAAGATGATTTATAAGACGAAAACGTATTCTGCTGGAAAAAATGATAACTTTCAAGGTATTACGGAAATAGTTTTAACAAATCCTTTTATTAATTTTCCTTATTCATTAAGCAAGAATGGTCTCATCACACGGTATGTATTAAAAGTCTGCTGTATTGTAGAAAATTCACAAACAATAAGATAATGCAAGGCGTAATATATTATGTACTTAAACAATAAATCAGTTGAGAAGTTAGAACATAGAGAAAACATAAAGTGAACTTAGTTAGCTACAAATGAGATAAAAGTATTTACACATAACGTTCATTTAACTGGAAATCAAACATAAGGTACGCCTATGATTAATGATATTTGCTTTGATGATATTTTCCTAAAGTTCATAAGTTGTCAAATCACATCAAATCATAAATGTTTAACGAATAGCCCATTTCGAAGGGTTTTTCTAAAATACTATAATGTCACTATTCATCCATGGGGTTAATGGAATTTTAAAGAAAAATAAATCAAATGCTGTGTTTGTCAGAAAAATTAAAGGGGCTATAAAATAACCAGTGGCGCAAATCCATTTTGAAATTCGGGGGGGGGGGGACATTCGCCTCCAAAATTCTCTGACAAGCAAAAAAAAGAAAAGAAAAAAAAAGGGGTTATTCAAAAAGGTGGGGGGGGGGGGGGGACATTCGCCTATCTTCATAAAGTTGGAGGGGGGTGATTGCAGTTGAGTTGATTTTTCGTAAGTCTTTGAGATCGTGTTAAAGTAATGACAAACTTTTTGCCAAACACTCTCATAGCGAGTAGCCATCGAAACCGGCATTATATGCCTACCTATTTAATCTCCAACCATATTCTTTTAGTCACATTGGCCTTCAAACTAACTTCCTCATTTATTGAAAAGCTATCAAATCGTGTTTCATGTTTCATACTCCTTATCAGCTCATATCAAAGCATGACCATATCTTTACAAAAAATTGTAACACAGGAAATAAATTAGTATCGTTCACATATACCAAATACATGTACTCCTATTGCTTTGGTTATAAGGAAGAACTACACGTCAACATTCGCTCTGTTTTACTGCACTGCCATAAGTTTGTTTTTGTTTTTTGTTTTTTGTTTGTTTGTTTGTGTTTTTTTGTGTGTGTGTGTGTATTTGAAAATTGTATAAGAAAATAATTCAAATCAAATCAGAGTGAATCAGCTCTATACCTGTACAATAACAAGAGGGCAAAAGGGCAGAAGTGAAGAGCAATGTGGAGGTACAGTAATCATGGTAATAAGAAATTAGGAAGTGCTGTGTACAAAGTGCAAGGTGCAAGAAAGCATGTTTGTTCCAACATAATCTCCTTTGACAATACATCCGGGTTTTACTTCGTTAAAGTCATATAGTGTTAGGATTGCAACTGCGTTTAAGATCAGGTTTTCTTTAGGGTTAGAGCTATGTATACAGTATTCGGTCAACGGTTGAAATTAAGAATTCGGTTAGTGTAGGTCACGTAGGATATTTACCGCGGAGCAGTTTGTCGTCGGAGCATGTTTCTTATAACTGTTCTTGGCCTTGCACACTCTACAAACAATTTCGTCAAATATTACCAGAATCTAGTCAGATTTGACTAGAATAACTATTCCCACGGGCACCTGCACTATTCTAGTAAAAAACTACCAGCTTTGGGTTTGGAGTGAACAGATTTCTAGTCAAAATAATAATAATAATAATAATAATTATAACATTTATATAGCGCTTTATACTGGTGTTTCTAAGCGCACAGTATTCTTGCTATTAATAGAGTAACCTGAATTATTATTCAATCAAATTGAATTAATATTGATATTTGAGGGGGAAAAAAAAAAAAAAAAAAAAAAAAAAAAGGAAAATGATGTGCACCTCCATAAGTGTAGGTAAACAGAACCCTCGTAAAAATAAACGAAATCATAGTAAGAATGACTATTAAGAAAATCATAGTCAGAATGACTATTAAGAAAATGAGAACAGGCGATCTGGTCAAGAAATGACGAGACGTTTTTTTGTGTGTGTTTTTTTTTTTTAGAGTGTAATAACAAAAGCAAACACAAAGGTCGGTAAAGCTTATACTTTTAGGTTTAAACTCTTACCAAATAGGTAGTTAGTCCACTGATTTATGGAGCACCAAGTGTCAGCCTCTCAATTCCTTTAAAAATTACCATAATTCTGCAAACATATAAACAATTAATAATCATTTCATTTTATTTGTTCAGTTCTGAATAGAAGTACAAGTACATAACATACAGTTTACATGTATGATCACAGAAATTTATTTCCAACAGAACTTGGAGCTCCAAGATAAGCACAAACTTGACGACTTGTCAGCCCTCATATGTCATAATGCAATCATTTTCTCATTTCGATTTCATAACTAGATTTATTTTCTTTAGAGGTTGATACCCGGCGCGTCATAAATCAATGGACTAAGTTAAACCGGGTTCAACTTGATTTAGTAAGCTTTTGTGAATGCGAGCCAAAACATTTGGTTAAGTTAATGTGTAAGTTACAATCATCACTGCTTAATTAACACTATGATAGCAAATAAAGATTTAAAACTACTCCCCATGCAACGGTAACAATAGAAAGACAAATGCAAACTTGAATCTTTTAGGGTTCAACTCTTAAATCATGCACCCGTAAAGATGTACATTAGTACCTCTCGAGGTACGGTATTCCACTCCTCCCTTACACTGTTTGAGGTTAACATTTGCAGTCAGTTTCGGGTTGCTGTCATGACTTTACTGTTTAGAATACGAATTTGAACTTCGATGTCATTACAATCTTGTACAGATTCACAATTTTGTCATGATCTTTTATGTTAACATATTTGGAGCTAATTTCTCCCCACCCCCTATTCACACTTGCATCTATAAATATGAAATAGAACAGGAAGACAAAGAATGAAGAAACCGATAACACACCATACAACACTGGTTTACTGGGATCGATCATTTCTGGAATATCTGTTAGCTGTTTGTATCAGTGCAGAGTTGAGTCGTGGATTAGACATGTTAGAAGCGGAAGGAAGACCAATCGGTTTCGTAGGATCATAAGATGGCGCTAGACCTGTTATAGGTAAAGCTAATGTGGGGCAATGGTCTTCTGTGTTATTGAGGATTGTATTATTCTTTGGATCCCATCCCCAATCTTTACACTCACATCTATCTATTGCTTGTTATAAGGTAGAAGAACAACAGAATACAGCATCTGAGAGTCTTGCAAACATTTTCCGATTGATCATTTTGCCATTCTCCTCCGGCTTGCTCAATGATTGTATCCTCAAACCGCTAATCTGCCCTGGTGTACTTCCTGCTGAAGCTCTGCAGTGCAGTCTAATCCCTTCCTTGTGGGATTTACTTCTTGATTTGCATAATGCTGCACCCGGAGGATAATCAACATCTAACCGAATTTTTACATCCTCTTGTACCTTTCGACCATTATTGTATAAAGTGAGGATATAAGTACCTTCATCCTCTCTCGTGACGTGATGGACAGTGAGATGTAGAGTATAATTATCCTGTCCAGGGTCTTTCTGTATTGTTATTCGATAAGTTGGAGATAATTCTGGATTAGCTGAACTGTAAACTGGATGTCTATGGCCGTTCCGTAGGGTTACATCGGTGCTTTCGCATGGATGAGGAAAATCAAGTTTCACATTTTCTCCCTCTCTGGCAGGAAGTGCTGCAGAACCATGTATAGTGATTGTCATCATTGTAACTATGAATATCAAAATATTCATTTTCGCAGTCTACAACGTAAGGAGATAAAACAAAAAGATCTGTATAATGTATAAACGTTGAGGTCTATACTTATAGACCTAATTGGCGGTTAGTAGTGAAATTACTTTTGGAGATTCAGCAGTCTTTAAAACACTGTATATATCCAAAAAAAGTATATGATAGGGAACAAAGTCTCATTTAAAATTGACGCATGAATTTATATCAGCGCGACGGTACACTCTTTTTGATAAATGTCCTTTTTTAATGGTATTTGGTCAAGGTTAGATACGAGTTGAATTCGGTACATCCATAGAGGCGTTCTTCAGATAGGAGGAAATTTTGGATTATGTATATCTTCTTTGACCGAACGAAACGAGTTTCTCTTGGTCTGAAAGAAAGAAGAAAGTATGACAGAAAATGTGTTTTATGTCTGCGATAATAATAAAGAGTAATAAACAAAACAAAAAAACTCATAAAAGTTATATAAACATATGTTTATTGCACACTATATTAATATCTCTGTCTGTATCTCTTTGCCGAACTCCTAGTCTCTTTCATTACTTCCACAATTCAAATGTTCTTAAGATTCTTAGGAGACACCGTCTATATTCCCAAATTCCAATTCCATAGCGTGAAATTAAATAATGAAACAAATACACACACACACACACACACACATACACACACACACACACATATATATATATATATATATATATATATATATATATATATATATATATATATATATATATTTGCTTCATTATTTAATTTCACATTTTTATTTAGACAATGTCAAAGGTCAGTAATTTATTCACACTTGATTGCACAATTTTTACACACACCAAGATACCACACAAATACATTAGTCACCCTCAACGAAACTTCACTTTAGGTAAGCGGTCTTTTACATTAAATTTCTGTACAATATTTCCGAGCTATGTTCTTATCATTCATTCATTAATTTACTTGTAGTAAACTGTAGCCATGAAGGTATATGCTGATATCAATATGCAAATTTATATTTTGTTATCAATGGAATATAAAACACACAATTATAGGTGTGTATATTGAAGTATATGCTATATGTCTGTATTATTAACTTCAAAACCTAAAGAAGGCCGCGAAGGCCGAAAGCTTGATTTGATAAAGTTAAAATTCAGCTACGTCCTTGTCTCCTGTCTCATCAATCATCACACACACATTAATTTGAAGAAAAATAAATCAGAGCCGTTTTAAATGATGATTGGACTTCAGAGATATTTACCACTTACGATTTCAGTATGAATTACGTAAATCATTTATGAAATATTAAGCCTAACATTTAGGATTTAGATTACATGTTTAATGATATTTTTTCATCCATAATATGGACCGTATTTTATACTAATCTTTGCAATCTTCGCAAGATTATTTTAAAGGCTGTCCTCCGTGAATTACATCAGTAAATATATAAACCATACATGCAGAAAGCAATATGAAACTAAGTATCGGAAAGTGATTACATCTAAGATGTTGTATTTCTATCGTATTATGATGATATATTGTCATTGTCAATAAAGACCACTAGATGTTGTATATAACCACAAAATAAGCTACAGTATCCTTTAGTCATGATTGTATTACCTTTGAATGTATGGATAAGCACAGCATCCATCTGTTTGTAGGTTTTAGAGTCAACATCGTTGTACACACGTTCCTTCTGTTCCCCTCCCCCCCCCCCCTCTCTCTCTCCCTATCTCAGTCCTCTTCATCTCTCCCCATCTCTCTATATCTCTTTCTCTCTTATTTTCTCTCATTCGATTTTATTCCCCCTCCCTCTCTCTCTCTCTCTCTCTCTCTCTCTCTCGCTTATTCTTATATACTTTCATTACCCTTCTTCCTCTTAATCTTTTGTTTCCCCTACATATCCTGGCTATTCTGTATTCAGCCTTTTATGTTTCCTTCTTTTACTGCTAAAGGAATAGTATTATACATGTAAGTATATCTGTGATGTACATTAAATCGAAGCATTTTATCAACTTACTTGTTTATATCTAAGCTTATTATTGATTCAAACTGGTTTAGTGGAATAAAACTTAACTGAACTGAACTCACTCTGACTGTGTGAAGAAGATAGCGTTACTTCACGTAACCGATACGATCAGTATCGAAACGGTATGATACGATCTGTTCCCCCCAAATCGATCATTTCATGATTACCCAACTAGACGGTCTAACGAGTTTCACCTATCACTCTTTAGAACTTTATTAGCGAAGAAGACATTTATATATGATGGTCCTAGATTTTGGAATTTTTAAAGCGAAGATATTAAAAGTAGTCCATCCATAAATTCTTTTAAGCAAAAACTAAAAATATATTTGCTCAAATCTTATAGTAATATACTATAATTACCTGATAACAGCTGATATCTTTCTTATTTTTTTCATTTAGGTCTTCTTCATCTGCTCAATTAATTGAATATTTATTTGGTCTTATGATCTTAACTTGCCAGAATCACCAATATAACTACCTCCTTTTTCAGTCATGATTTGTCCTGCCCCCCCCCTTTTCCCCCCTTTTTCCTTTTTCATTTTCCTTTTTTTTTTTCTTTTATCTGTTTTCCTTTTCCTCGTTCGTGTTTGTTTGTTGTTCTGTATTACTGTTTTGTGTTTTCCAAGTCTTCGTAGGCACAATTTGAAACAATTTTATTTTCCCTGGGGGATCCACAAATTACAAACACTGCTCTTTAGTGGATCCCCCACATTTCCTCAGAAATTATGAATTTTTTTTAATAATTCATTATAATAATTTATTTATATGTTCCGTGTACTTGTACACTTATTAAGAAAAAAATAATTTGTAAATTTTTCATATTTTCTGTAATAATATCTGTGAAGCCATTGTCTTTTCTTTCTGTTGGAAATGAAATAAAATATAAATTTAAATTTGAATTTGAATTTGATCATCGATAAAGAGGGAAGATAGAGAAGAGTGTAATTTTGTACTTGCAAGTTGTCAATTCTATGCAATGTCAATATTTCCATATCAATGAGGAAAGTGAAGCATTTATAGCAACTTATACTGAGTTATCGGTCGATTACGAGCAACTGCTATCTTCTTTCTTTCTTTTTTTTTCCCTCCTTTATTTTATTCATTTTTTTTTTCATTTCTTCAAAGAATTTAACTGTTTAATCAAGATTTTGTGATTTAAACTAGATCAAAGCAATTTGGATAATTTATCCATTGCTACTCTCGAATCTAAAAATGAAATAAGTATGGCTGAATACAAAATTAATGAAACAAATATAAATGCAGCTGTATTTCTCATAAAGGTTCATAACGAATAACTTAAAAGTATTGCAAGTAACGCCCTCTATTTCTATTTAACAGGACCCGAACATGCAGAAAGCTTATTTTCACTTTCCATAGATGGAGGTGATAAATCATTTAATTGTTCATTTATAGAAATTTGTTTAAATACATCACACTGCGTGTAAAAGGGGTCCTGTATTTCCCTTTTTCGTCTGCCTTTTACATATGTAATTTGTTGTTAAATCATACTTGAAACGGATTGAAAAGAAAATAGATTTACTGTATATATTATTGTACTGCTAAAATGAATCGAATCATTTTCTTTCTGTTAATCGTATACATTGTATGCAATATATTCTCGTGACTGGTGTTGAGAGGAAAGGTATCGGAGCCGCAGCAGTTCTACCCCCCCCCCCCCACACACACACACACACGCACACACACACACTATCACCACCATTATGATAATGATATTGGGTAAATTTTAGTAGTTAATTTTTATCTTTTATTTTTATCACTTTGATATCTTCGTCACTAAAAAACAAACAAACAAACAAAAACATCTCAAGTTAGAATCCTTCCATTATTTCACAATGTAATGCATTCATTAATGTTTAATTATTTTGTCTTATTGAATCTTCTGAATTGTTTTCACAAGTGTATGAATTTACATTAAGATTCTAGAGATGTCCTAATCAATCAACAGTAATAATATAATGCAACTATATACATTCATTAAGTGCGTCGAAAGTGCAACCTAAAACTAAAACAATATGAATATATCTTAGCGTTTGTATGCTATTTAAAATATAGATTTGTGTAACTTAGGAACAATTCGTCATTAGTCCCTCTTGTGGTGGCAATTGTATATTGTAATCTTTTTAATTAAAATAAATTGCACCGTACACAATCATTTATTTTGATTAAGGCAGATTCCAATATACCTATTTCATATTATAATTCATCTTAATTAAAATAAACGATTATGTAGAGTGCAATTTAGTTTAATTAAGACAACTGTATAATGTAATTTGTCTTCATTGAAATAAATTTCACCACACATGACCATCTATTTTAATTAAGACAAATTACAGTACATGATTGTTATGTACTGTAATTTGTCTCAATTAACAAAATAAATTGCACAATGCGTTATCATTTATTTAATTAATACATAATGCAGTATATAATCAATTAACTGGAGGAAAAAAAATTCATCGATAAACAATACCGATAAATCGTGTGAACTATTATACAGCCATGTCTTGTCAAATAATAGATACTTTGATGATAAAAGCTTTAACTAAATGAAAGAGAATTCATCATTCCTTGCACTCAAAAGCAATTGTAGGGCGTAAAGATGATTGGTCGATTTAATTAAAGTTAAAACATATTTGATTCGATTATACATATGCAAAGTGAAACTTTGCAGGATTGCATATGATCTCTATCCTCCCGCTGAGACAATTACATTCCGTGCTGGTGGTTTGCAGTGAACGGATATTACTTGCTAGAAAGGTCTGCTTAAATTTTATAACCAAATCTCGATTTAGAGCGTCGATTTACTCAATAACATATTTGCGTATACCAAGGTAATGTATATTAATGCGATTCTTCCGTATAATCAAGGGCGTAGGCTGGGGGTGCACTGGGTGCACGTGCACCCCCCCCCCCCCCCCCCCCCCCCGCGGAGGCATAGGAGTTCCGCCCCTGAAAAAAAAAAAAAAATTTCCTCCTTTCATGAATTATAGAATATTTCAATTTTTGCAGATTTGACAATAAGGAAGCTCTTCCTTGAATCACAATATGTTACAATAATGACAATTCCACAAGTTCAGTGAGGAATCAATTTTTGTTTCACATCATAATGAGGAAAAAAAATGAAATATTTCACATTTCATATGATAAAATACAAAAGAAATAGTGAGTGGATGACGTCATCGGTTCCCTCATTTGCATACCGACCAGGATGTGCATATAACTGTTTTGTGAAATTAAGCGAAACTTTAACATTTCGTAACTTTCTTATTTTACATCCGATTTTGATGAAATTTTCAGCATTATGCTAGTTTAATTTTACTCTACTTTTTCAAATCAACTTGATATTAGTGTGGACTTGGCCTTTAACTCTGCAGGTTGAGGTGTTTTTTAACACTTTTTTGAAACAAGCCAAGAGTTTTCATATTGACTATACTTTTAGGGAGTTTGTTCCAGTCGTTTGTAGTTTTCGGATAGAATGAGTTCATATAATAATAATCTGTTCTTGCTGTTCTGGGTACATGCATCTTTAAGTTATGATGATCTGTTCTTCCAATTCTGTTCGCAGGTTTGCACATGTTATTACGTCCTATATCTGTGATGTCATTAACAAGCTTATAACACTAAAAAAATAAGTTGGAGGTACTTTCGTCTACTCTCTAATGTATTCATACTAAATTCTTGTAACAAAGTGTTGTAACTACATGTACTACTCCAGTCTTTGTTCAACATTCTTACGTATAACGTTTTTTTCAATCTTTACAATCAGTTGGCTACCGCTTTGTTTCTGTATGGATCACATGCTGTGCAACAATAATCCAAACATGAGCGTACTAAAGATTCTGTAAAGGGTTTTTAAAACTGGTTTTGGTCAGTCAACGCAGTCCCTCCGTATTATGTACCAAAAAGGTCTATTGCACTTTACATGTAATTCGGTACAATGATCATTCCAATTTTAAGTGTTATTTATCACAAGACCCAAGTATTTCTCAGTTGATGTACTTTGTAACCCTTTAAAACTTTAAAACTAACATTATGAACCTTCCTAGGCATCATAATCTTGGATTTAGATATGTTGTAATCAAGGAGGCAATGTGGCCTGACAGAATTCAGCATAAGCTGAGCTTAAATCGACATTTAAATTAAAATAAAACCAGCCATCTTCAAGAGTAAATGTTTTTACTGGAAATAGTTTTGACTTGTTGAATGATATTTTGCTGATTGAATGATTACTGACATCAGGTAAGCAATCATTTGATTAACAAAGCAGCTTATAGGCTAGGTACCAAATCACAAGCTTTATAATTTTCTGAACAATACTTAAACACCTACATAACCTACACTGTATCGTCCAGGAAAAGCTTGCTTGTGATGTGATATCTATTCTAATTTTCTAAACTTTAGTTCCACCTCCCCAAGATGTGCACCTCCCCATGCCCAAACCAGCCTACGCCCTTGATAATATACCTGTGTGTTTCTTTAAAAAAAGTCACTCCATAATGATTGCAGTTATCATTAAGGGTTTATTATCATTTTACAAAGAAATTTGACATTTGATTTAAACTAATCCCTAGAACTGGGCGTGTGTATTTTCCCACTATGAAATCAACCGCCTGTGCCAACAAACACACATTTATAATGTAGGAGTCGCTATGATATCATTCCATATGTTTGTTCTATTCTCTTTTTTTAATCCAGACACGAATTGGTCACTATGGCATTGAAACACCCTTTGCTTCTTCTACCGTTGATAGTGTGCTTCATCCAAACCTTGTATGGAAATGCGAAGTTGATTCTTCCCTCAGATTTACACCTAGAGAGTTCTCTTACAGGGTGTGATGAGGACATTGAGAAGAAGACTGCTAACTGTGATAGCAGAGGTTTTGATTCCGTCCCCCCAAATCTTCCAGTAGACACTGAAGAACTGTACTTGGGATCCAACAATATCACTTCTCTCGTGAGTTCCACGTTTAAAAGATATCCTCGTATTAAGTTTTTGAATCTTTCCCGAAACGACATCAGGGTGATAGAATTTACAGCTTTCTACCCTCTCAACGATTTGATCCACTTAGATATAGCAGACAATCCTAATCTCGTGCTTCCAGCTACAGGCCTATTCAGATGGGCCAGAAACCTGTCTTACCTTGGTGTCTCGAGCTCAAACTTGAGATCGCTTCCTGATGACACGCTAAAATGGAGCCCATGGTTAGGTACTGTAGACCTTAACAATAACAAGTTAATATTCATTAATATAAGCTATTGTAACACAACATGGATGGTGGACTTGTCTTTTAACAAGATTGCACACCTCACGACAGAAACTTTCATCTTTGTTTGCCACACTGATGTTCTGGACCTAAGAGGAAATCCTATTCAATCAGTCGATCCTGCTGTGATTTCAGTACTCCAAGTACGATCATTGTTGCTCGGATTCCAGCATCTGACATTCGACGTTGTACGAAACATTTTCATAGGGATCTCACGTTCGTCTGAAATAAAGGAAATTGCACTCACTCATTTTAATGAATCTGTCATCTTTCCAAAGGATTTTTTCGATCCTCTGCGCGATTGTTCTCTGTTCATGCTTGACTTAAGCTTAAACAATTTACATGCCCTCTATCCTTTCGTTTTCTCGAATTTAACACAACTCACGCAACTTAATCTCAGTCTTAACGATATAGAAACAATCGAACCAAATTACTTTGAGAACATGCACGAATTGAGAATACTGAACTTGAACTACAATAGAATAATAAGCTTAAACCCCAATAATCAGGTATGGACACTTGACTTAACTGAGTTGTACTTAACTAATAATTATTTCCTATATATTTCCAAAGCTGCATTTCGAGGTTTGCAAAATTTAACTCTTTTAGACCTGTATTCAAACACACAGCTCCTTGAACTAGAAATTACATCTGTTATGGGACTGGACAACATTCAAACACTCGATCTGTCATACTGCAGTATCAAATACTTGCTACTAGTCACCCCGAGCTTAAAATATCTGACTCTGAACAATATGGATAACCGGTATACTTACCTAATACCTGGACAGTCCTTCAAATATTTACCATCACTGGTACAATTGTACATCAGAGAGTCGCGGCTTATGAACGGCAGTCTGTGGAATGCAAAATTGAATGTGTCTCTCTTTGACGGATTGTTTAACCTTACGACTTTGGATCTCAGTAAAAATGAATTTAGTGTTGCAGAAGACTTTCCATCAGGGATCTTCCAACAATTGTCTGCTTTACGAAAGCTTATTTTAGATGACTGTCATATTTCAAACCTGCAACCACTAGTATTTAAAGGATTGAAATCGCTTCAAGAGTTATATCTACGGAAAAACACAATTCAGCAACTCCATTTTGATGTATTTAAAGGGTTAGGTCACGTAACAATCATAAATCTTAATGACAATGTATTGGCGACCCTTGATAAAACAGTATTTTTAGATACTCCGAAGCTGAGGACACTTTTGTTATCAAACAATAGATTAACGGGTCTCAACCAAAGTACTTTCAAAGTGATTGAGTCTTCTCTTTCATCATTTGATCTTTCAAGGAACCCTATTAACTGCGACTGTGATCTAAGTTGGCTTGCCGAAATGATAAGAGGTCCACTTAACTTAATTGATAAGGATAAAACTATTTGCTCGTCAGCATCTTTGAAGCCGCTTCGCGAGAAACCTCTGCTCAATTTTCATCCCAAAGAGCTTTGTGGCCTCAATATCGCGCTCGTCTGTATGACATCCCTCGCTGTCATCTGTCTGTTTGTCATCGTGGTACTCGTTCATCAAAATCGATGGCAATTGAGGTACAAAATGTTCCTCTTAAAGTTAGCAACCCTTGGATACAAGGAGGTACAAGACGCTAGGGATCACAATGACTACGAGTTCGACTTGAATATCATCTTCTACGATGATGATGAAGAGTGGGTTCGCGAACATCTCCGACCGGCTCTCGGAGAACGGCTTCCACAGTTTCAGAGGAATGTCTTTGGCGACGAAGACCTCGTGCTGGGTATGCATTACTTGGATTCTGTGGACTACGTGGTGAGCCATAGTTACAAGACCATTATTCTACTCAGCAGAGTTGCCGTTCGTGACCGCTGGTTCATGCTCAAGTTCCGTACGGCCATGGACCACGTGAGTGACACCCAGACAGAATTCGTAGTCGTCGTCTTCCTCGAAGACATCCCAGACGATGAGATACCTTTCATGGCAAGGTTGTATCTGAGTGACGGCAGACCCTACCTAGAGTGGACAGAGGACGTGAGAGGACATGAATATTTCTTCAATGAATTGGCCAAAAATCTGACCATTAATCTAAGGACCAATGACTTGATCCCCAACGAGTAAATGAGCATAAGATATTGAATTTTATATAGCGTTTGACGAAAAGCAGTAAAATTGAGTAAATTTTTAATATCCCTTAGAAAGACGTTGGTTAACCAAGGGGGCCCTAAACCTGAGATATAAGCAGTCGTAAAAAGACAAAAACAAACTTTGTGTTTGTATGGTCTAGAGACTTTGGATGTAATTACAAATAGATAAGACGCTTCCGATACCGCTCATGTTTTGGTCACTGTTAAAGATCACAGTCAAAATTGCAAAGTAGGCCTATAAATTCTAATATTTAAAACATTAAAACATTATGCATTAAGTGATCTTTGACGAAATTCTTTCAAATTGTGTGCATAGCATTAGTCGATAGCAAGCTTTAATACCTTTATAGCTTTTCGCAAAAAGTATGATACATGTATATAATCGCGTAAGGCATGTAAATATTACATTTTAGGTTAAGATTTTTCTGGTATGTTTTACCCATTCCCCTAAATACAGGATATGAATGTAAATTTTTATATCAACCGCAACTCATAATCGTAACTCTGAAATTGATTGGAAACTTGCAATTAATTCCGATTTTTATACGGGGCATAGACCTTGCTCCATGCACTTTTGACCGTAATGAATTAATTATATAATAGTAAGTCTAGAGTATTTTCTTTAATACCTCAACAATGGAAAGGGTATGTGTGTATTAAGGGGGTAAGGAGAGTGGTATGACCAGAACCCCTTCGGGGATTGGGCGGGGCCGGGTAGGAGAAAGGAGTGCAGAAACACTGATTGTACTTCTTTTTATTTTTTTTAAGATATATATATTCAGAAAGAATGAGAAAGCACGTACATAGTGAAGAAAGAAACAGTTCAAAATAAACACCAACAAAAAAAGAAGAAAATATTAAGGATTGAACCTTTATCAGAGGAAAATGATACAAAAAAGAATATTTTGTGTTGATCGCGTTGTTGTGATTTTTTTAAAATAAAAAGTAATACATATATACATATATATATTACATTTATAAAAATCAATATCACTCATATCACAGATTAACCGTGTGCCATTTATTATATCAAGGTTTATCTTTCGTCAAAGGCGTCATTCGAGCAGACGTCAATACCCTGTAGACATCGTAGAGGGCATTTGAAACATGCTCTATATTAAAGACCTTATTCTTTGCAATTTTAAATCTCCAATTCTTATTTTCATTCTATGATATGGATCATATATTTTGCAGTTCAAACATTTTAGAAAAATAATCAATCAAATGTCATAAAAAAGGGATAAAATCACCAGATATGAAATGTAAACTTTAAAGAACATTTCAATTTAGAAAGAATGAAAGTAATAGTAATGGCATTATGAAAGTAATATATAGTAATGATATTCTTTTTTTTAATGTATGTTTTAGAAAATCCTCACAAATTTGTATTTATAATTCAAATTGACGACTGAATATATGCAGTGATAGTTCTCTCAATTCAAACATTATAGATACAATCTGGCATTCTGCCTTGATCTTTACCATACGGGTAGAATGATAAAAGTTAATTGTACCTGAAAAGTGTAAAAACCCCTGAGACATAACAATAAATACGAGATCTTTGAATATGTAGGTTTTGTGCCATTTTATAACTATTAAGTATTTTGCTAACTATGAACTGGTTCACAATCCTGATAGTGGCTATATGTTTAAAAGTAATGTTCGATTTCATAATTAACACACTTCACAGATTGTTTCATGATTTCTTGATATTTCAAGTTGTAACACATAATAAAAAAAATTTGAAATTTTAAAATTTGACATGAGTATAGAATTTAATGATTTAATTACGATTGCGTTATAATTTTTTTTTTTGTGGGGGGGGCATTTTGAAAATTATATGTACTCTCCCAACCTCCTCTCCCTCTTATCATCTCCCTCTCTTCTACTATATTTTTTATTTTTTGCTTGTATTATGTATACTCTAAAGGCTAACCCAATGCAAGTTCATTGCTCCATGGATGTTATTGAATTTTATCTGTTTTTCTTTCACTATTATTCCACGATACAAATGATACTCTGTACGTCGTCTTTTATCTGCTATGTAGGATTTGGAAAACAGGATAGAAATGATGGGAAAGTGATGAAAAATAACTATTCATTTAGCTTTTATAAAATAAAATGAATTAAAAACGTTTTGCTCGTGTAATTAAATTGCCGTTCTCACATAGCACAAACAATCATTCCATTCACGTGTGTTTGAGAGGTCTTATATTTTTTGAGGAATGAGTAGTATCAATCTGCCTTCAACTATGGGGGTGTTATGGTTAGCTTATTGTCTTGCTACTAGTTATGTACTGATGCTACTGATAAACAAAACAAAAGAGCGCCCTCCACATATTTCACGAATTTTTAAACGTGGAGAAAGCATTTCATGTTTGAGAGTATGAATAAATATGGTGAAATTCATAATTACCTTTAAAATGCACTTGTTTCATCCGAGAAGGAAATCTTCATGAATAGCAATGGTCCATTTGAAAGAAACGGTTGGTAAAATGGGATCGAGCAGACTGCATGGAAACCATTGGCGTAGGCAGGTCTTCATAAGTGAGGGGTATGATTTCCCTCAAGGGCCATATATATATATATATATATATATATATATATATATATATATATGTTTTTCAAAATATTTTATTAGAGATTTCATTCAAAATAGATCATTACATAAAATAAATGTAAATAATTTCAAAAAAATACAAATCTTCATTTCGTTTTCATACCATAGTGTTAAATTATTCACAAGACAAGCATGGAAGAATGTTGGAATGAAATCACTAAGTAAATAATATATTGACAAACACTAACGTACGCCCTATACCCCCTCCCTATGTCCCACAGTGTATAATTTTCAATGCAAATGATCTTTCATTCAAAATATGTTAATGTTCTTTTCTTTTTTTGTTATTTTCCTAGTTCATATAAAGATCTCCTTTAAATGAATAAAGGGGTAAACAAAAATATATAATTACGGTATAATTAAATGAAATACAATTCTTCATGTTATATTCATATCATAAATAATAAGATGTGCATTTAACAATTTACCCAAGAGAAGGGGAAAATGATCATTCATGAAAAGTAACATAATGCATATGTTTATATAAACCCTTCATCGGTGTACCTTGTTACCCCTTTCACTACTTAACCCCCCCCCCCCCCCCCCCCCCTTCTCAACATTCACATTCACACTCACTAACATCCAACAATCATACCAAGGTTTACACACGCACAACACTAGACACATCATACCTGCTCACATTCACATCCTTATTCACTTTCAGTTCTTCCCATTTCTGTAAGTGTAAATGTAACTTCCCTGCCTTCGTTGCTAGATTTTTTTCTTCCTCTATACAATCAGCTATATATTTTTGTATTTTTGTAGATGAAGGAACCTGGCCTTGAGCCCTAGAATGGAAAATTGCATATTTAATAAACATGACCAAAGAATTTACACATTTATTTCTATTTGAATTACCAGGTAATCCCATGTATATATCCCCCCAATTCATATCTTTTAATTCAGCCAAGCCAAAATATTCAATACAAAATTGCCATAACGGTTTCACTTTCGCACAGTTCAGAAATATATGAAAGACTCAATCTCTTTATAACAAAATGAGCAATAATTGTCCCTCACAAACCCAAACCTCATCAAATGTTCTTTTGTATATATAGCTCCATGTAAAAGTATAAATTGAAATTCCCTTTGTTTTCTAATGAGAGTTGTGTTCCTTGCTCGGATGAAAAAAGTACATATTTCTTTATTTGTAAAGTTGAAATTGCTGTGACCATCCTTTACTGTTAAGTTATACGATTCACGTAAATTGTTGATAAAACAGTTATAAATAGTTCTAGATTTAACTACCTGAAAAGTTGTTTCCTGCCCAGCAATATTCATGTTTATATTAAAGTCAACAAAATCAATTTTCATAAATTTGACGGAAGGAGTAGCATTTTTCCAACTAGTTGATATGGCATGAGCAATATTATCTGGAGCAATTGATTTGCATTAATCCCAAGATTTTGAAAATAGACCACAGGCTTTATATGCCCATTGTCAAAAATGTGATTTACAGTGCGTATGCCTTTATTAAATAGATCACTATCACAGATCATTTTACCTCTTATACAAATATTATGATTATTAAATATAACCGGATCAACCTCCCCTTCAGAGTATCTATATGTCCTCATATCTTGCCAAGCCTTCAGCATTTCTGAATAAAATTGTGGTATTTTTAATGTTAATTTAGAAGTGTCAAAGTCGCATAAGAACAGAAATTTTCCACCAACTGTTCTGAAACAAAAGTCAAAATACAATTTCCATCCAGCATTCCTTTCTCCATATAATAAATGTTTCAGCCACATCAAATGCTGTGCCTTTACAAACAATTTAAAATTCATCATTCTTAACCCTCCATGCGAGTAGTCCTGATACATTGTACTTCTTTTTATGCGGTCTTTACCTGACCACAAAAATTCAAAAGTAATTTTTTCCACCTCAGCAAACAACCACTGCGGAACCACTATAAGTGACGAGACATAATTTAATTTTGATAATGCATATGTTTTTAACAAGTATATTTTACCCATAAGTGTGAGATCCCTTTGTTTCCACCATCCCAAGATTCTTTTTATTTTACTAAGTATTTCTTTGAAATTCAAATCCTCTTTTATAATCACATTCATAGAGAAATAAACACCTAAAATTTTAATTTGCTGGACTAAATTTCCGAACAAGGGAATTTGGGGTCTATCACTATCTTTGCCCATCCACAAAAAGTTCGTTTTCCCTTTGTTCACCTTAAGACCACTTACTTTCTCGAATTCTTCAAAAAGATATTGAAGCCGTTTTATAGAATTTTTATTTTTCACAAACAGGGATATATCACCTCCATATTTGTTTAACTGCATGTTTTCCAAACTGAACTCCTTCAATGGTAATGTCTCTCCTTATTGCCAAAGCAAGTGTTTCTATACAAAGCAAAAACAAATATGGGGAAAGGGGATCCCCCTGTCTTACTCCTCGTTTTATGTTGAAATAACCAGTGGAATACCCCCCATTCATAATACAACTGGTAATATCTGTGTATAATACACGAACCCACGAACAAAATGATTGACCAAATCCAAATAATTTAAGAACCTTGAATAAAAAGTCATGAGAAATAGAGTCAAAAGCCTTTTCGAAATCCACCGTGATCAAATATCCAATATTTTCATGAGAGGCTTGAAATAAAATATCGTCTATCAATCTCACACCTTCTCCTATACGTAACCTACTTGATCATTGTGAATTGTCTCATTTAGTACATCTTTCAATCTTTTTGCTAATACCTTTGAGAGTATTTTATAATCAACATTTAAAAGCGTGATTGGTCTATAATTTTGGACATATAATGGATTTTTACCTTCTTTTTCTAATAACGTAATTACACCTTGCTTTTGTGAAGTTGCTAATGTACCCCTATCATATGCTTCATTTAAAACTTCAACCAAGAGTCCCCCCAATAAGGTCCAAAAAGTATAATAGAATTCAACCGTGAAACCATCATTCCCAGGGGATTTATTAAATTTCATTTCTTTTAAAACACTTAAACATTCATTGCTAGTTACTCTACCTTCGCAAATATCTCGATTTTCTTTGCATAATTTAGGAATGTCATCAAAGAATAAGGAGTTTTGATCAACAAGCGTTTTACTCAACGAATACAAGTTTTTATAATATGATCCAATCATCTTCAATATTTTCTTCCTATCCTTAATAACCTGTTCATCTTGATCATATAATTCTCCAATCACACTTTTCCGTTTATTAAACTTAAGTAACTGTTCAAAATATTGTGTCTTCTGTTCTCCTTCCTCAAACCAAACGGCCCTTGATCGAATCTTTAAACCTTGTCGAGTATAATCATACAATTTGTTCAAATTGGATTTTTTTTTCCCCCTCAATTTCATCAATTATATTTCTGGATGGTTGTGCTAAAAGTTGATTTTCTAAGCATCTGATTTCCTCTTCTACTTTTTCAATTTCAAGTTTCCTGAGTTTTGCTTTTTTCTTTGTATAACTATTAATAAACTCTCTCATTTTCATTTTAAGAAAATTCCACAACAATAATTTATCTTTTATTTTAGGAATCCACTCATTTTTTAATTCGACTACTTTATCTCTAAATACACTCACAAATTCTTGATCTGCGCACAAGCTATTATTAAATTTCCAGTAAGAGTTACCGAAGTGGGGCGTGTCTACAAAGCTCCTTAACTGAAGCAGAACACCAGAATGATCTGGTGTAATGGATGTCAAAATATCACAACAATTAACGGAATTTTGTAAGATAGACGAGCCAAACCAGTAGTCTAACCTACTACAACGGGCCACTTTTGTCTAAATGTAAATTGTTTCTTATCTGGATTCCTCTTTCTCCATATATCTTCTAAACCATATTTATCAAGAAGGTCTTCAAATTTACCATTAAATCTATTTTTAGAAAAGTTCCTTGGTCCCATATAATCCAATTTTCCGTCCATTATTATATTAAAATCTCCTCCTAAAAGAAGTATATCTCCAGCGCTATAAAGCTTTGAAATATGGTTATCCAGTTCTTCTAAAAATTCAATTTGCATCTTCTCTTTATCTCTCGTGGGAAAATAGCAATTAACTAAAAGAAGCTTGGATCGTTGAAATTCTAGTTTCATGTTTTCAATTTTCAATGTTTCAATGTATCTTCCATTTTCATGTATAACAACATTTTCAATTTTCAGATTTAAGTTTGGAGAAATCAGTACTAAAACACCTTTACTGTGGTTTGTCCCATGACTAAACAAGATTGGACCATTCCATTCTGATTTCCATTTTTCTTCTACCTCTTCCGTGCTGTAAGTTTCTTGTAAAAATGTAATGTTACTACCTTTATTTCTACAAAATTCAAAAATGTTTATCCTTTTAGTCTTATCTCTTAGTCCTCTCACATTTAGAGTGAGTAGAGTAAAATATGACCTCCTATCCATATCTTTTTGTCATATCCCCACAATGCAAATGAACATCAACGAGTAACAGATCTGAATGTGAACAGGTATCACAACACACCAGCCAAGCAAAACCACACCAAACATTACACTCCCATTCACACCAAACACTCCATAGATTCCCCGAACACACATAACGCTGTACATATATACAATTATTCACACCACAGCATCCACCCATGCAACTAGCACACATACCTAACATAATACCTTAAATAAAGGTAGTTACAGCCTGAACCCAATGGAACTCCCTTCTGTTCAATACTCAACAAAACTGTTAGGAAATATCTAAACCTAATTGGTGAATAACACAATTTCCCTTTCTTGAAAATATTTTTTTTTAAATTATCAAAAAGTGCTTTCGGCTCGTCTGAGCCATGATTGCACCAAAATTATTACATGTAAATATTCTATCACTATACCCAATCATCCATAACCTTAGAAGTTACAAATTTTTTCCTTTAATTTGAACCCCCCCCCCCCCCCTCCAAACAAGCCAAAACGGTTTGCATCCTGTTCAATGCGCCTTACTCAAATTCGAATAATCATCAATATTATTACAGTACTAGCATCCAAAATTGGTGTTTGGTAAATTGTATGCAACCTCCCTTTGTTACATTGTATATGCAACACCTTTCTTACTTTATCAATAAAGAAAATATATGAAAGAAACAAAATATAACAATAAGCTTAAATTCGTCTGTATCATATCCAATGCACCTTGATGAAATCACACACAAAAGGGGGTAAATAACTCTATCTTCAGATACATTTTCTTTTACTCCCTCCTTCCAAATCTTGTTCCTGTCATAACACTATATTATGATTCTTTTTTTTTTTACATTGTATGAAACACCTTTCCTATATTATGTATGCTGTTATTGTGAGAGGGAAGGAAAGAAAGAAAGAAAAAAAAAACATGCTTTGTATCATAATCATTATGCTTGATTAGAAAAAAAAAATCATAATTGCACCTTGATTAGATGCACATTAAAAAAAATATATTATTAACCCACATAGTCAATAAGCTTTGATTACATGCACATAAAAAAGAAAACATCAATCCATATACGGCCATCTTTGCGCCTTAATTAGATGTACATACAAGGAAAACATTATCAATCCATCCTTGGGCCTTAATCAGATGTGCATAAAAAGAAAAACCTTATCAATCCGTGGACCACTACCATTACACCTTGATTAGATGCACATAAAAAGGGAAATTCACAATTCAACCTTCAATGACATTCCTTTTGGATCTTGCACATTACAAAAGCTTCCAATATTGGTAAAAGAATTATGAGCTGCCATGCGTATACATTTTTCGCAACTAGTTACCCTGCCTGCACTGGCACTCAAAGTCATATATATATATATATATATATATATATATATATATATATATATATATATTTACACCCACACACACACACACACACACATTATTATATATATATATATATATATATATATATATATAGTGTGGGGGGTGAGGGTGTGTAAACATGGGGTTTTTCTCTTTACATGTCCAAGATACAACTTTAGCATCATGTTTTGCAGTTTTGTAGTATAATTTGAATATTGAGCGAGCGAGCGATAAAAAATTGGTGAGGTGGCAATTACAATATAATATAAAAACGGGGAAACACAATTCTCATGGGGTTTCATTTGCAAACTTTCACAATGAACATTTGTCTAATAAGCTGTACTTTTAATACGAGCGAGTGTAGCGACCGAGAATTTGGGAATATTGGCTCTAAGTCACTTTGTATTAGGGGCACATGTTATGGAAAAGGGAAACGTGGTACTTAACATAATTGGGAAAAGGACACTTATTGAAAAAAAATGAATGTGTAGAAAAGGTAGAAAAGGCAGTTATCAGAGGTGAAAATGGGCACTAATCACACCTGAAAAGGGACATTTATAAGAATGGGAAAATGTTCTTATAAAGTATAAAAATAAATCAGTGCCTACATATTATAAGGGGGGGGGGGGACTTGTTACATTAAAAGGGATAAAAGGGATAAATGCTCTTGTTGAAACAGGAGCATTTATAGCAAAGGTTAGGTGAGGGATGAGGTGTAATTATCAAAATGGGCACTTATAAGAATATGGAACGGGACTTATTCGAAAGAAAAATGGGGGTACTTACCCCAAGTTAAAGGAAAAAGTAGGGGCACAGTCATGCAACCACCGGAGCGGTGCTTCTGACCAGGTCTACATGTTATAATTGTCATTTCATCATTCTTCTGTGTATAGTGACTATATTATCATTTCAATCTTGAAAATTGTTAGTATTACTAATAACATGAGTATGGCAAAATTGCATTATAAAGGAAAGTTACCGACTGAACCCTCTAAATCGAGAATAATTATATGTACTTTTAATCTAAATAATTTTCTGCATTATGGCTTTGACAAAAATCACCTCGAAATATGTTTGGGGATGGTAACGGAGGCCACCCCCCCCCCCCCCCACTTCATTTTTCAAAAAAATATTATACCTCCATATCCCTCCCAGATCAACACCCATGTCGTATAATTTGAAGTAAATGGTTTTCACTTTCTAGTAGTGTAAAAGATATATCGGGAAAAATCAGAAGGAACGACAGAATTGTAGATAAATATTACTAAATTCATATAAATTTACAATAGTGCACATAAATAAATAATATCTATATTGAAATAAACAATATGTAAATTTAAAAAATATTAATGAATGTTATATATAAAGTTATGTTTATATTTATCAACAACATATAATAAAAATGTATGTTTTCCATAATTTTTTTCCTTTTTTTTTTCTTTTTTTTTTTTCTTTTTTTGTTTTTTTTTTGGTTTTTTGTTTGCTGTTTTCGTTTTGTTTTTGTTTTTGTTTTTGTTTTGTTTTGTTGTTGTTTTTTTTTTTGGGGGGGGGTGAAACCTGGGGGGATGTTTGTACACACCATACCCCACCCCCACCTGAAAAGTTGGGGGATGCATACCGCCATCCCCCCCCCCCCCTCCCCGCTATCTACGTCCCTGATGGAAACAAAGCATACTAACCTTTAATTTCAGTTACGAGAGTGAAATTCCAAAGTTATCTGGTCACAACTAGTTTAAATCAATTTTACTATTGTCTTACATAATTCATGTGAAATTGATGTAATTGACTGATAATATTGTTAGTCTGTTTAGATGTAGGTGTGTGTGTGTTGTGTAGTTGTTGTTGTTTGTTTTTGTTTGTTTTTTTGTTTGTTTGTTTTTGTTTTGTGTGTGTGTGTGTTTTTTGTTGTTTGTTGTTGTTGTTGTTGTTGTTTTGTTTTGTTTTGTTTTGTTTTTTGTTTTTTGTTTTTTTGTTGTTGTTGTTTTTTTGTTGTTGTTGTTTTTTTTTTTTTTGGGGGGGGGGGGGTTTAGAGAGAGATTCCGTATTCGAGTCGTTAAAAAGCACTTGATTAGAAATGCGAAGATCGTGGGTTCGACCCCCGGTATGGCACTTAAGCCCTTGAGCAAGGTATTTTTTTTTTTAATATTTATATTTGAGCAAGGTATTTTATTTATATTTATTCTTTTATCATTCATTCGATAAATGATGTTTTGTGTATTAATACATATGTGTTATTCTTTAAACATGTTTGTGTTTTTACAGAAATATATCAATCAAATTTGCTGTTTTGGGAATGACCTTTAACGTCACCATCTGACGGATGCGAGTCACTTTTAAAGTAAGGCCTGTAAAAGTTGGTTTGTAGGCGAAGGTAGAGAGCTGTAGATCAACACACATCTCTCGAGTCATGTCTCCTTTATAGTGAATTTTTCCAGAAACCGCCGCTCTGATCTTCTTTAACGTCGAAGAACTTCAGAGGATGGTTGACGGGAAAGAGAGGGGCATATGGGGGGGGGGGGGGGGGTGTGGGTGCGTTACTTGACCCATAATTAGGGGGATGCAGGAAATATGAATGTCCACCGTGAGTTGAAAAGCACTTTTTTCTCTTCTTCAGTTCTTATTTTTAATTATTTATTTTTTTAGTATATCATATTAAAGCGATTTCACATCTACAAAAGTAGAAAAATCCATGAATGTTGATCATCTCGACGTATGAATCTGGCATAAAAGTTGTTTTATCTAAAAAACCGTCATTTTCAACTTAAACGCACCGAGGTACTTTCTAAAAATGTAGTCGTGTACTAGTTAGACCTACCCCCCCCCCCCCTCCCACTCCCCACAATAAGTGTTTTATTTCGGTTAGTTGTTCGACATGAGATTATCACATCTCTAAACAATTTTTCCCCGTCATATCATATCTTTTCCATCAATATTAAACCTCTTGAACTTATAGAAATACACCGCAAGATCACACACCGGTCAGGCCTAGTAACACAAGAGAATGGGGGAAAGGTGAAAGAGAGCTGTCTGTTTGACCAACTGACCACAAATCATGCATATTCATGACTTGCTTTTATTGCGAATTCCATGAATGAAAGGGATAGAAAAGAGGCGCATTCGTAGTGTTTTTAATGATGCGCAGTGGAGCGCATATACCTTTCTTGTATTGGTGAATCTTTCCAACGAACTAGAGAGGGCCGGCCACTCACTACGGACGGTTACGTACGTACGGGGAATAAGACAGGTGCGAAAAATACCGTTAGATGATAGTAGGACTACCATCCGATCGAGTCGACAGCCGGCGTCCTGGAGTTGTTCATACACCTTGCGCTACTATTCTCCTAACAATATAGTCTCGTATAGTTTTTAGTTGGGAGAGGGAGGTAAAAATCATCAATAACCATGGAAACCCAGGATGAGCCAACGAATAATGATATTGCCACCTTGAACTGGGTGGATATTGTCGTGATTGTGGCCTATTTTGTCTTCGTAATGTTAGTCGGAGTCTGGGTAAGTGTATACTCACACCATTTCTTGGTTGAATGAATCACCCTTCTTTTGATATTTTGTGTTCCCACTTTTCAGTAGTATTCACTAGTGTACACGATATTGATTTAGTCTCATACTTGTCCCACTCATACACCCTATAGGACAGTCATGATAAATTCATGTTTCAGAAATTCACCAAACGGCGTCTTTTACATGTCACTTTGTTATCTTTCTAGGTATTTTGATGGATTATACTCCATTCTCTCTCGAAAACAATATACTTTCGAGTTTCGACTGAGAGCTCAGTACAGGCTTTATTTTGCTGAACAAAATACAGTTGTTTGCTTTGCTGATCTGCATTTTCGTAATTTGATTAATGTATTCATATTATTTCAAGAGTGATGGATTATGACAACCGCGCTCATTATATTGTGTATTTCTTTTCACGTGTTTTTAAAATCTAATAATTGATTTGAAATATTATTCGATGATGAATACCATTCCAATCAAAGCTAAATTTTCCCTCATTATTCTTTTATCATTAAACAAGTTGGACATATTTCTTCAGCAGCAAATTCTATTTGATATAATGGTCTGTGCTATGAAGTTCTCTCAATAGGCCACTGTAATTATCAAGAAGTTAATTTAACTTCTTGATTCGTTCGTACACTTTTGGCGTTATACAGGTCCAACAGAATAGAACTTCATGTCCATAAATGTTGATACAGAAACAAGATTCGACATGATTCGAAGGGAGGGGAACAACATCATAATATAATTTGTTTATTACGTTATAGAATGAAGTTATATATTTGAAATTAATGTATATATAGCTTGTGGTGATAGATTGGGGCTCCCTATTTTCTCAGTCCTTGAAGTGATATATTGGAATCATCATATATTTCAATTACAGACATGATATGGTTTGCGATATCTTATATCTAATAGCGTATGCAATATGCGTTATTTTTCAAGATTGAAATAAGGATTACAACCACAAACAATTAATACAGGTTAGAATAACATACCATGCGAGTAAATTTTTTAAAAAAGACATACTGCAACCATTTAGACCTTTGCGATGTGGGTAGTTTCAAGTGAAATAACAATAATTTATCACAGATATCATTTGAAAATAGTATAAATGCATGTATCAGGTTGATTTGGTTAAGTAAAGTAGTCACGTCATACATGTAAATTGAAAATTTTATCAAACCCACCAATACATAATCTTTTTAGGGAATTCCTCGATATGTATATTACTCACAAATCTGTAAAAGGCTTATATAGATTATGTGCGCATTGGCACCGGCGTGCAGCATAATGGAAACGCAAGACATGATGCTTTGCACATATTCATATTGTGTCTAGTATATCGTTCGATATTCTTTAGGAAAGGTGAAAAACCCTGTTGTGGAAAACCAGACTGCTCATATTGAATGGGATCATTTCAACACAATACTGTGCCAAAGAGTCAACGCCGGTTAAAATTCATACAGCAATTGCAAAGATTCAAATACCGTGAAAGCAGTCCTCAAACGCGTGCTATAAAAGTTATATTATTATCACTGAAACAGACGGGGCTGCCAGTACAATTTCAAAATGGTGTCTCGCCTGACATTTTTTTTCTTCCATTGGTAAGGAATGGCAACGACCTTTTATATAATTTAGATTATTATAGGCCTATATCCATGACAACGTTAAGCCATGCAGGACCATGGATGGATGATATTAATTAGATTGTCACCGTGCCATGAAATAGAATTACTATCGGCTAGGGCCTGTAGTTTTAGATGACTAACTATTCGCAAAAAAAAAAAAAAAAAAAAAGTGCGAATAAGAAAAAGTAGAAGTTGTAGTTAAAGAAGTAATAGTAGTGATGGTGATGGTGGTGATGTAGTAGTAGTAGTAGTAGTAGTAGTAGTAGTAGTAGTAGTAGTAGTAGTAGTTATAGTAGCCTACAAGTAGTAGTAATAGAGGTGGTGATGTTAGTGGTAGCAATGGTATTGAGTGATAAAACACTTAATACATAATGAACATAATGTACAAGTACCGGTATGTATATATTGAAAGAGTTAGAACGTTTATCCCTTTGAACATTGTGCATTTTGTGCTGGCATATTGTGGCTAAATAGTATAGTACAGCGGTGTTGCGGTAGATGAATACCAAAAATCCTCTTCACGTGATTAAACTAGACGAAATATAAGACTCTTTATCATTGAAATCGCAAAGTTATACGGCGCGGAAGAATGGCGACTTTGATCAATGGATCTATTCATAATCATTCCCTAACGCAAGGCTTTATATGCAAAACATGATGATATAAAGACCAGTGACCATGATAGCTCAGAGTATTGTTCAAACCGATGTGATCGGAGAGGGTATATTATGTTTATACTTGGCGCCGTATATAGTACGGTACTTGCAGTGCGTTGACCACATTTTGTGGTTTGGCTCAATAACTTTTGATTCGGAGATCTAAAAAAATATACCAGATGCATGAGTGGAAAGAGCAAAAAGTTCTGCATACACTGTGTCCACTTTTGTTGCGTAATCATATTGCATTTGATGTCAGGAATTTTAAAAAAGAAAATAAGTTTTTAAATCCTTAAATTGGCAACACATTAGGTGGTTCAAAATCACTGTATTTTATCAAAAATGGCAATCTTTTCAGTATCTCAACAAATTCTTAACCATGTCTATTGTTTTCGAAGACATTACATTTTATTCGAACCATGTAGCACTATAAGAAAAATATAATTGTTGCCAATTTGAAGAACGAAATGTGATCTATTTACCCCTTGAATAATTCCTGTCATGAAAGGATTAAATAGGTCATGCCGGCTATATAGGCGCCCTACCAGAAGCCTACTTACACGATGTTCAATACGATGTGACACGATCTTTGAAGTTCTAAAATGCTTCTCGTGGAATGGGTTTTCCTTGTTGTCGATGAAGCTGTAGATAAAAATGTTTTGTACTGACTACTGAGCCCGAAGCATTTCCCTTCATAAAAGATTCGGTACAACAGTACCTGGTTAAAGCTCACGATTAAGATAGAATGTATATATCCCTATATAACACAACAGTACCTGATTAAAGCTCACGATTAAGATAGAATATGTATCTCCCTATATAACGGAATGAATTTCTTCCTTATATGGAATGCATTTCTTCCTTATAGAATGGAATGTAATTCTCCCTGAAAAGAGAATTATTTACTTCAAAGATAGAAATACGTCAAAAATTGAACGTGTTTACCTTTGAAATAGAACGTATTTATCCCTTTTAACAAATATGTTTTCCCCTAATGTGGAATGCTTTTTTTTTTCTACCTTAAAATTGTTGTTTGATTCTGTTCGAATGGTATAGGCCTCGCCATAACCCCTGAAAGATAACAAAGTCTCGATCACAGTCTGACGGGGGAAGTCCCTGCAAATTTTCATGGCCTTGTTATAGTGATCTGGAAAAAACAGTGCTTCTATTTATTCGCATGTATTGAACATTATCTGTACTTCGTACACACGTTGAGTGGTTGATATCATATCTATTGATAACTATACTATAATAAGCCCTGTATCCATGCAACGTGATGGTGAAATAACATAATTACAAGAAGAAAATATTGCATCTTTACTTTGATTTAAAAAAAGAAAGTTTTTTATTGCAAAGCCTATTTACAAATCGGTTGGGTACCTCGAGATCGATCTTGATCTCGAGACCAGTCTCGAGATCGGCATCAGTAACCTCGATCTTGTTCTTGATCTCGAAGGTGTTGGTCTTGATCTTGATCTTGATC
This sequence comes from Heliocidaris tuberculata, assembly GCA_025618425.1. NCBI lineage: Eukaryota > Metazoa > Echinodermata > Echinoidea > Camarodonta > Echinometridae > Heliocidaris > Heliocidaris tuberculata. The sequence continues at coordinate 24,941,740 of CM046840.1, forward strand.
TCGGAGCTTCTGTTCGCGGAATTTCGCTCGAGATCGCTCAAGATCAACATTGTTATTACGTAAATTATGAAACGAAAAAGCTTTTAAAATCGTTCACCAATCGGCGAAAACACGACTCAGTGTTGGGTACCTCGAGATCAGTCTTGATCTCGAGACCAGTCTCGAGATCGGCATCAGTAACCTCGATCTTCATCTTGATCTCGGACATATCTGATCTTGATCTGGATCTAGATCTCGGACTGTCTGATCTTGATCTTGATCTTGATCTCGGACACTCTGGTCTTGGACCCAACACTGGTGAGATATGTATATCAGAGGGAAATACTTTTTGTCCTAATCTCTATTTATGTGTTATAAAACAGGCACCTGGGCCCTGTTTCATAAAACTTGTCACCAGTGACAAGTTGCAATAACTGTTATAAGCTAGAATCCTTGCATCTGATTGACTGAGAGGAAATTTGTAAAAATCACCGACAAAACACTTGATGAAACACCCCCCCCCCCCCTGTTAGTATTGAAATGTCACATTTGAAATTTATAAGTATCCCCTTAATACATAGATATTTCAAAGCAAATTCTATACCACATTGTCGATTTCAATAGTTATTTTGATAGATTTCTGTATTTCACTTCGCTATATCGGTATAGGGGAGATTACGTTATATACTCACAACTTTTAAGTGTGTTCATCACAACGATATAGACGACTGAATACATTTTAAACAAACTGTTGTAGTATCATTTGCATTATCTTTGTAACTTTGTATCTTTTGCGTGCGGAAAATGATACGAATTGGAATGTGCCAGATTACCTTGAGATGTGAAAAATGTGCAGTATTCTTATTCTTAAAGTGATCCATTACCCTTAAAATCAATAAATATTCATTATCAAAGAAATGAATTTTGTTTTACATTTGGATGATGTACTAAAGCTATATATTTATCTAAGCTACGAAACACGAAATTGGACATTACATTAAAAAAAGAAGATGTATAAGAAACTTTATTATCATCTAAATTGTTATAATCAATATTTACTTAAATAAAGCTTAAAATGAAAAAGGTAATAATACGTACTAAAGAACAATACAATCTATTTATTTAAACAAACCTTCGCTCTTGTGTTCGACCCAGGAGGGAATCCTGGATTTGGTAAAAGAGGAGGCCGGAGCTGGAAAAGTACACAATTAAGGGGGCTTTTTTTTATTGTGCACTTAAGGTATGCCAGTTGGGTTTCAAAGGGGGGGGGGGCGATTCGCCCTTCCCCTCCCTGGATACACCCATTCCCTTTCAGTCTATATGGTCCAAAGTTTGAGAATGAGAGAAGAATAATATTTCACCTCGCACTTGATACATGTTTTGACATGTTACTATTTGTGAATATCAATTAGGTTAACAGTTATATCTGTAAATTTGGTAAACAAACCAATACCCAGTTGTATCTGAAAAAGAAGAAAGCAGAAACCATTCGTTGTTGGATGCATTATAAGCTATTCGCATGCATCTACAAAAACAAACAAACAAACAAACAAAAACACTGTGCATTTAGGGAATATCCTACAACTATATTCCTTTGGCGAAATAATGTTTACGCTTTTGCAAAGGCTACCGTATGACATTACTAAAAACTTAATTATAATAGCATCATATATAAGATACTGAAATGTATTAGAGTGTAAATATTCCTCTGCTGAATTCAGTCTGAGCGATGGGTATATACATCGTCAAATGTTTTTGTCAAATAATTCGTGAAAAACACTATACCTTTAGACAAAACTGTCCAACCTGCAATTTTAAATGTCAGAAAGACTACTCGAAAAGTTTCCCTAAACATTTCGCAACATCAATTTGGTAAATTTTATTATAGAATATGATGCATGGTATAAACCAACGTGCTTGATAAGATTATAAGCTTTAATACAGATCACTTATATTCATATTCTCATTTTCATCAGGCATCGCGGAACTAATATTCGAAAAGAGAACAGAAACGTGCCACTTTAAGTACATGGTATGCTATTACTTGACATTTATCGGAGAAATCTAATTAAAAGGAGTATCAAGCAAATTTTATCAAGGACATTCGTGGATGGAATATTCTTTTCTTGTCTTCACAATAAATCCGACATCCTTTAAAAGGAAACACTTGAATGACGCATGCATGTGGGTATATATGAAAAAATAAAATTAAGATTTTGTTTCCCCCACAAAACATCTTCATACACTTCATACTATATCAACTCTAGTTGTGCCGATGTCACATCACGTGACAAACAGAAGAGGTTATGTGGTATTTAAGTACACTTTGCTCCACCCGAAAATGTGTATGTATATAGTGTACATACATTACTAGTATATAATGTCAACAGTTCAATGCATGAATAAAACATGTGAAATGAGTAGGAATTATACAGCTTTAGCATTTGCTGAGAAAGTAGCAGAGTTTGAACATGATCTTTTTCACAATTTCACTCAGATTAATTGTAAACAATTGAAAAACAGAATTAGAATGACTTAAAATATTAAATCATGATAAAAGAGGGCATCGAATTCCCTACTAATTTTGTAAATAAAGCTTGATTTGATACGTGGGTCTAGAGATGCCAATGTTTTTTTGTTTTTTTTTTAATAGGGAACGTTCACGTTTTGGTAAGTATCGAAACAAGCAAAATTCTTGTACGAGTTCAACCTAAATAATACGTTGTAAATGTTAAGACGCGCGGTAAGCTGAACTATCTCACCATAATTATTACATCTGTCGAATGCCTATCCAAAAACCTAAGCAAGGTCAAGTAAGAAGCAAGAACTAATAGGCAAAGAATTGAGGTTATGAAACGAACCATACTGAGGGATCCGCCCATAAACGGTTGGCATTTTTTTTTTCTTTTCTCTATTTATACTCGACTTTCATCAATAGGGCAAAGTTTTACAAGCGGACTATGCGCCCATGGTGAATTCTATTTGATCGGTAAACTCCTGACTGTATTGACTTAGGGCAAGACATTCCTAACACACCTCTCGCATGTCTGGAGCAACAGATATAGACATTTAAGGACCAAATAAAAAAAAAAAAAAAAAAAAAAACAATAGAGAAGCAAATTGAGAGACAGAACTGAAGAAATGAGAATAATGGGCTGAATAGGAAAAGGTTATTAAAGATTTGAATGGAAATTTTTGAAAGATAGAAACTTAAATGCTTATTCCAAGAAATTGTGGATAGTTATCAGACGACATGGTATTATACCTTAGTATACCTTAAGTATTGCACAGATCATATAAAAACAAAAGTATAAAGTTATAGGTTTGAGTGGAAATTTTGAAAGATGTATGTAGAAGCTTAAAACTTATTCAAAGGCTCAATAGACCTGTTCACAAATACATTCAAATTTTATGCTTACTTTTAAAAGAAAGGTTGTTCTTGACAACCTGAAAGCTTGTCAGAGGCTTGTCAGACATAGCAACAAGTAATGTATACAAACTGGATTCCCAGCATTGTAGTTCATTCATTAATAACAGGTTAATGGAATACCTCGTTACTAGGTCCCCAGGAAAGAAACATCCATAAATATGGATAACTTTGTGAACAGTTATACTGTATGAAAGCTGTCAGACGGCACGGCGTTATACCGTTAAGTATTGTATATAGATCATAATTATAAAAACAAAGCCGTTGGCACTTGAAAGTTTGCTTAATGTTTATGCAGACATAGAAGGGACTGCCAAAAAATGAATCTGTGCATTAATAGCTCATACAGTCATATTTGATATATAAAGTTTCATGGGATTTATTTTTCTATACACTCGAAGAATATTTGCACTTGTTATGAATTGAGGATCACCGGGTTAAATCAGCCATTACACCCACTATACAGTGCGACCTGGCCAAAATCAAATATTTTGTTTGATCTGTAAAATGCAAATAATCGCATGGACTATTGCTGTTCTTGTATTGTGTAAATCCAAGTTTTTAGTCAGGTGCGGTATGGGGTGAATTCAGGAGGAGAAGAAGAAGAAGAAGAAGAAGAAGAAGAAGAAGAAGAAGAAGAAGAAGAAGAAGAAGAAGAAGAAGAAGAAGAAGAAGAAGAAGAAGAAGAAGAAGAAGAAGAAGAAGAAGAAGAAGAAGAAGAAGAAGAAGAAGAAGAAGAAGAAGAAGAAGAAGAAGAAGAAGAAGAAGAAGAAGAAGAAGAAGAAGAAGAAGAGAGGGAACGAAAGAAGAGAAGGAGATTGAGAAAGAGGAAGAGAGAGGGAAAGAGAGAGAGAGAGAAAGAGAGATGTGCGTCGAGGGAAGGGGAAAGGAAAGAGGGATGATGTTGGGAGACGGTTATTGAATATTCATTTTTATTTGTCGGAAATGATACATCATTGGCAATTTATTTTTCTTCGCAAATGTAAAACAAGATTGGAGGTAAACTTTCTTGAATGATATTTGCAAAATCATATAACAAGAAATATATTTTTCGTGAGCTAAAATCACACCAAAGTCATGCTTTGTAAGGTTGTTTTGATCCCTCTCCGCCATACCTCTTTTTCTTAAAATCTCCTTCTCTATCTTCTTCTTCATATCCCTCAGCTCTTTTCCCATATAAATATGTATCCCTCCCCTTGTTTAAAGGTAATGCAAAAAAGAAAGGAAAGGGAAATTTTTAAAAAAGCAACGTGAAGGGCGTCATGACCATGATGACAAGTAACTTACACGAAATTTATCCAAAAGTTATAAATGTCTCTTTATATTCAGGATGTTCTGCCCAACATGCCTAATGAAATGCATTTTCCTTTCAATAGCGTAGAGTTTATTTCAGGTCATCTCTCATGATGCAATTCAGAGCAATTTATTTTTACTTAACATCGAATGATATTCCACAGGATCCATTCTTTCAGATACCCATTTATAGGAAACTTGTAAAACATAAGATAAGGACACTAATAAAACTAGGCTATTTGGAGTCCTTGAATGACCAACCGCGTGCTACATCATGCGGGGTATTCCACCATGGCGACAGTTATAAAATACAAGTGGTCAGTTTGCATTTGGCGTTTGAATCCACATCGGACCTATGCCATAAAGATTGTGGTGCATCTAGATAAGTTTAACCCCCTCGTACCCACTAGCTCCTTATACAATTGATTTCATACGTGGTGTATCTGGTTACTGTAATGGCAGGTTAATGGATCCCATAAAGATAACGATTTTACACAATAGAATCTTCTAGTTTGGTATGTTTGGTGGATTGTTTGTGGTAAAAAGTCACGTTTTTGATGTGTGCTTGGCTTACTTTTGTTTAACAAAGGAGATGTTTAATAAAGTCCTAAGGTCCCTATCTTCGTAAATATATTCATATTGTGTATTTAGCGTCCTTTTCCTACATACGCAATCATCTCCTGTTTCATAATAATCATTTTGGCCTTTGTTTCTTATTTCAATCTATTTATGATCTACGCTTCTTCAAAATTCACCATCTTCTTCTAATGCTAGAAAGACGGTCTCACATGACATGATTTCTGCTTCGCCTCGTGTTGTTACTCCATTGTAACTACTGTTGGTTTGGAACGGGGCTTGTCAAATTTTAAAGCAAAAGCCGTTTTTAACCCCACTCCCTCCAAAAAAAAAAAATTAATTAAAAAAAAAATGAAAAAAATGAAAAAATTGAAAAAAAATAAATAAATAATAGGAAAAAAATAGAATAAATGAATGAAAATTATAGTAATAAATAAATAAGATTTAAAAATGAAGAAAAATAATTGAATAAATGAATAGATGAAAATAACAGTACCGTGAGATAACATGGCGGCGCACTGCGGAGGTGTAATCGTGTCATGTTAGACCAGATTAATAATATCAGAAAGAGAAACATTATTAATTTTGCAAATCACATTCACGTCAATAACGAAATCATTGAATAAACTTGAACTTCACTGGTACCCCTATGCTCACATTATTGTTACTTCAGAAAATGAATAATTCTTAACACAATCTGAATATCATTTTTTATTGAATAAATTTCGCTGGGGGCGATTCACTTCACAATGACCCCCCCCCCCCCCCCCATTATGCATGCTAGGTTCACTACTCAGACGTAACAGGTCACGACCCCCATGAAAGGGCGGAAATGAATTCCAAGGGTTATACCAAAATATTCAGGTATAATGTAGTCAAACTTGCTAATCTGTAATTGTGTGAAATCCTAAATCTATATTAGAATTCTACGGGAAATTGTTACTTCAAGAATTGTCAATCAGAATAGTTATCAATTAGTGTGACAAGTTGGAAAATACATACATAAAATACTGCGTGTAGAATCTGGCAAGTACTATCTAACGTTTTGACATTGTCCTGATGTAGAATTGTTTATTTTTCCTAGAATGTAGGAAAAACATCTGTGGAAGTTGGGTACAAAAATGATCTACGATGATCAAGGGGGAGAATCAACGTTAACTTAAATTCAAAGGAATTTCGCAGCAAAATGTAGAAAAAATAATGCGTAACTATTCATAATGATAATCCATCGCCCCTGTACCCACTGAACTCCAAATAGATTTGTTGTCTGTTGTCTGTATCCTATAGTTAAGGTAATTCATCTAGCTGCTTTTTCTTAGCATTGCTATACACTTACCAAGATGATGTCACCAAAGCCGATATTTTCCATTGGGTAAACAAATAAAGAGAAAAGAAAAGGAAATGGTGAATGGGGCACAAATTTGCCTTTTTCAAGGCTTATGTCTGGTGTATCAGCGGCGTATCCACTGAATGAAAAAAAGGATAGGAAAAAAGGCGGGTTTCCCTTCAGAAGGGCGGGGCAAAATGTACCCACCGTGACGTATAGACGGACTGCAATTAGTAGGAGTTCTTGTTGTTGTTGTTGTTGTTTTAAATGCCGGACCTTGTTCAAGCGTGGCGTAAGGGCGTTCGCCGGCTACATCCTATATTTATGTTACATGCGCCTTTGTATACGGGTGGTACTAAGTTGTACAAGTTTCTCAGAATCGTTCGAGGAAAGGACATCATATTACCGCATGTCGGGATATCCTTCATTAGTGGTGGTGGTATGCCGTCTACTTCGACTCAAATGACACCGGTCTACCCGGGAAGGAGGAAGCAATGAAACGGATATTATGCCATAAAAATATGAATGACATGAATCTTTATTGGCATGAATGAAATTCGACGATAATCTTGGCGGTGAATGACCTCCGTCGTACTTCTTGATACATGTTTATCTCCTTGCTGGTACCCTCGTTTTCCCGAGAAATCTTTTGTTATTATTATTTTTTAATTCCTCGTTTTACATAGATCTTTTTATAATTTCTGTTATTTTGATATTATTATTTTTTAATTCCTCGTTTTACATAGTCTGTTCTTTCAAACTGGACTAATTTTTTAACCCAAATTTTCAAAAGTAATACAGTGCCTTTAAGAACTACAGCCGTCTTTAAATACAGTGTCTTTAAGAACCACAGCCGTCTTTAAATACAGTGTCTTTAAGAACTACAGCCGTCTTGACCCAGTTTTCATAAAGAGCTTGTGAACTCTTACAAGGCAGTGATACAAAACTGTATCACAGTAAATTTAGCAGAAGACAAAGTGACTTTCAGGAATATGGGAGTTGAGTAGATATAGCTTAAATACCGTATTTGTATTCTTTATGTATTAAGTCTGGTTTGGTGAAAGCTCTCAGAACAAAAGTACGGAATGAAAAGGTCGGACAATGCGCACATTCCACGAGAATTCGTTATGAATAGCTCAACGAACTCGAAAGGGCCTCTCCAACGAGGTTTCCTTTTGAAAGTGGACAGTTATATTTACATGACAATAATCCCCGCCTCGGCAACGCCCACTGTCGCCAAAGGATTAACATGATTATGACCTCTTCAGCAGATAGGTGTTTCCTTATTTTACGCTATTCTCACACTTTAAAAAGATTTCCTTTTCTTCTTCGCCAGGTCAGCTTGTAAACATTATAAGGTGACCATGTGAACTCAGTCAAATATACGTTGATATTCTTGTCGTTTTCGTTCTTGACGTGGACCTACGAGTATTTGAAACTTTGCAGCTTTCTCATGAGCGCTTCTAGAGGACTATAGAGTGATGTCGCTTTGAGACAACTTTACAAGTTGATTGTATATTATTATATACTATATGATTTTATTCTCAGTGCCCCATAGGAGACCAGCTTCTGTTGAATTGGTTACCATGCCAATAAACAATTAAATGTGATTTTAAAAAATAAGTCCATGGTTCTAGAATTTGTTGTTGTTTTTTCATAAAAGGGCAGGTCCAAGGTGATGTCCCACACGTAAGACTCTAATCAAAGATTGTAGTCAACCCGATAATTAATTAAGGCCCTACTAGAGTGAAGTCATGTGGAAATATCAAATAAAAATGATGCCTGTGCTGTTTTTAAAATAATTATTCTCTTATACTCTGTTACGAATGGAATGCAGACAGTACAATCATCACGATCATCGAGATTCAAGATTTGGCAAATGTGCGGGCTTTCATTATTATGATGGAATACACATGCGCTGCTCGTATGAGATTTCAGAATTTACATGTTTGTATCATGCATTGAATTTTGATAGGCTACCATACAGCTTCCACATCGTAGACTTTTTACTACAAGGATGTGGTTTAACCGTTACGGTGATGGTGGTAGGCTAGAGCTGGGAGTTGGAAGGGTGTGTCCTGTTGTCATCATTAACATGTCCATAAATACACCACGTAAACTAATAATGAAGGTACCGTTATAAACCACGTGCAGTCATCAAAACGACGTCTTATTAAGGTCCTTCTTGTAGGCAATACACGTGTAAGGTATCTCACGTGTCCAAGACCAGTAACATTAGATCTTCTTTGAATTCGGTGATGATGATTTCCGGCCAACGAATATAATTCTAGATTTGGCCTATTATCATGACACATAGTGCTTGTTGAATGCAAGTGTTAGGTCCTTTTGCCCCACTTGGATTTGCTCCGTTTTGCTGGTTGATAAAGAATGTAATATTAGTGCGTAAAATGAAAATATTTTCAAGTAACTAGTATGACCTTGTTACATCGAAAACGGAGATGAAAGGGTATCAATTAGCACATGTCTAAGTTTATACATTAATAATAATATCAAACCATGTTAAAGCGATCTAATCATTAAGTTGGGGTTTTGTTTTTATTAACTAATATGACATTTTGAAAAGTAACACCTCTCCACCCTTCTGTAGGCACCAGTTGTATGAACTTCACTTCTAAAATGCAACGTCCGATGAGTCTTCTGATTATACATGTTATACTTTTCAATATCAAATATTCCTTTGTGAGCAATGAAGTGCTCTTGACCTCAAACTATGGAATCGATCTTCTTGAGGCTCGATCTTGACTTCGCATTCTACATTATATACGGGCAAAGTGGAATAATATTATGATGTATATATTCCATTGATATATATGCCTTTGGGCATGTTAGGGCAATCTTTGTTTTCGTCGTTCATTGCGGGATGTTCATTATAATTAAGACTATATCCAAGACGCTCAGTTGATACCAATAAGCGTAAGATTGTATGGAAGGTCTTGGAAATGTTGAAAATAGCACAAAATTGATAGACATATTTTTTAAAAGAGTTATTACGCAAACTGTTCTATAATTCTGTTAAATTCACTCCTTTTGCATACCTGTGAACATTTTAAAACTTTAATATCCAAACTAATCCTCACAGACATAACATATGGTCATCGAAATGGGTGTGTAAAAAGTGTATTGAATACAGCGCCTGACTTATCTGATAATGATGTCATTTTTATATATTTTTCATATCATCCTCTTTACACTGCACATAAGCAGTAACCGTAAAGGAATACGCTTGAGAAAAAAAGAATACCCCCCCCCCCCATAGAATTGGTTTTGTTTTTGTTGTTGGAGTTAAAGTATTGCTGAAAAGATTTTGGTGGTCAAAATTGGGTTTGGTAGTTCATATTATATTTAGTTTATTCGAGAAGAGAGACAAACAACATATCAGTTTAATATGCACGTTATGAATGGTCTGATAAATCCGTGTTTGAATACATTTCTGTAATAGAACAACTAACTCTTTATTGATCTCTAGAACATTGTAGAAGGGAATACATTACATTTTGTCTCGTCGCAGTGACGCTATGTATCGTGTGTATACTGCTTCATTTGTATTCAAAAGATCCACTCATAAAACGCTTTCTCCCAAATAACGAGTAATTGATGAAGGAGAAATACTCTTTACAAAAAGGAAATTGTATTTCTGTTGCACTTTTAGCTCTTATTGTTCCTTTGTCATTAAAGTAACTCAAGACTGTTTGCTACAAAGAAAGTGGACAGCCCCCTTTTGCCCTTCACATTCTCTATTTATAGTACTATTTTATCCTTTGTGGCATATTTGGCAGCGATATGTGATGAGGAATACTCGAGGATCTCTCTCATGTGCTATTTGGCGTTCTGCAAATGCTTCTATACCCCGAAGGACGCATATATGAATACCAAGAAAATCTGAAGAAACTTGCGTATCATCCCCTTCGTACATGCCCTATGTATATCGTACCTTGTCACGATTCACGAAGGAAGAGAAGTTCGTAAAAATAGAAAATTGATAAATGCACGGGGAAGACAATTTGGACGTAAATCCAAGCAAGGGTGAATGGATGCCTGAGAAATATGATCATGCACTTTAATTTATTGTTGGAGAAGACCCCTACTATCCTTTACTATTTACCCTGTCTTCCAGTCTTTAAAATACATGTATCTTGCAATTTTTGGGCTACCCCTATAGAGTCTGTCTTTGCTTATTCACTGTCATCCGATTCTCTCTCCCTCCCCCCTCACCCTTCTCTCTCTCTCTCTCTCTCTCTCTCTCTCTCTCCCTCTCTCTCTTCTTTTCTCTCCCTCTATCTTTCTCCCTTTCTCTCTTAATCTCTCTCTGTCCCTCTCCCTCTCTCTTTCTCCCTTTCTCTCTTAATCTCTCTCTCTCTCACCCCCTTGTTGTCGCCCTTTCTGTGTCTTCTCTCATTTTATCTTCTCTGCCTGAGGTTTATCTCTCCCTCTCAATTATTTTGTACAATAATTGTCTTATTTATCCCCTCTTTTTCTTTCACTTTCATGACTATGTCAAAGTCTTGTTTTCTACTCCTCCCCGATTCTCCATACACACATTCACACAAACTCCCAATCGCCCACTCCCTCAACTAGTTCCTGAACCCTGCATATTCGATGAACTATTCCCAGTTGTAGCAGCGCGTCATCAGAGATTACTTGAGCATTTACCGCTAATCCAGACCGATACTTTGCGAAAACACTATATATAACATAATACCTTAGCTGTTTTCCACACCTCTATCCTTTCTCATCAGTTCTATGGGTTATACGTTACTCTCTCATCTTTAGACATTAGCTATAATTATCTCTTTTTGAAACTCTATAATTCGTTCTTGAACAGTTGAAAGCGTGTCGTCTTTTCAGTGATCTCCGCTTGTGTATCTTCCTTGCCGGAAAGAACACAGTGTCCCACAGTGTTTTCACAGTGTGTTCACATAGTCGACTCTGTGAAGATGTGATTCACAATGTTAAAACGCTCGAATTTAACAGTGTGAAGATGATTTAACACTGTGGACACCTCCACAGTGTGGCTTACCGCAGAGTGTTCACATAGTGATGTTCGATTTCACAGTGTGAATTTACTCGCTCACGATTTGAAGATGTGATTCACAATGTTAAAACGCTTAGATTTAATAGTATGAAGATGATTTCACACTGTTTACACTGTGAACACACTGTGAGACAATGTGTTCTTTCCGGCAGGGTTACTAGGCTCACATGACGTTCATTGATATTATATTCGAAATTTGCCCTTTGGGGGAAGGGGGGGGGGATTTTGATGTAATTTATATTCATGTTAGACTGTATTGATGTTGTTCTGTTTGTAAATGAATTATCCGCCACAGAACTTTGCTTGCCTTTGAAGCAATCTCACATTTTGTGCTTCCTCCCATCACATCTTCGCCGTCATGATCTCTCTTTTATTTACCTTGCTCTCTACATGTTGAATTGTATTTTCTTCTCAACGCATAATATTGTACTTGTTCTCTCTCTCTCTCTCTCTCTCTCTCTCTCTCTCCTCTCCCTTTCTATATCTGTTCATTAATCTTCCATCTCTCTGTATACTTCACCTCGTTTGTTTTTCCTCTTGATTTCTCTCCTCCATTCATTTTTTTTCTCTCTCTCTCCTCTCCCTTTCTATATCTGTTCATTAATCATGTTAATCTTCCATCTCTCTGTATACTTCACCTCCTTAGTTTTTCCTTCTGATTTCTCTCCTCCATTCCACATCCTCACCCATTACCTCTTTCTGTTAAGACCATTCCCCAGTATGACGTCAGTGATTTGCGTTAAACAGCAGGGCACAAGAACAAAATTATCTTCGGGACCGTGTTACAAAGTAGAGGATTTAGTACCCACGCTGGTCTGCAAATCCCATTTGGAGTGCTAAACATGCTAGATAAACTAAAATTTACAAGTCCATTTTCACACAGCTGACGCACTCGCCATATATTATAAAACTCCATGATTCGACTTCTTTGAAAAAGTCGGTTAGTTTTAATTTGTGCGACACAGCAGATGCTTGATCGGTGGTACTTTGGTTTTATATAGTACAAACGCCCGAGGTTTGAACAAGTTTAATGGTAACATGACTTGACTTAAAATTATGTTTCCGACACATCATTTGAAATCATTTTATGATAGTCAATGTTGATAACGCAAGGATGTCTTTAGGTAACAAAGTTGAAGAAAAGAAAATGTCTTTGCTTTGCTCTAGCTTTCCTGTTATCAAACATGAAGCACCTCTATTTATTTCGACAGGTGATGTTGGACTTGAATACCTGAATATATGCCCACCGTTAGTAAAGTTTTGCGACAAATGATATCACTTCAACCATGGGCAATGCCGATAGTGACACGTTAACGAGATAGAACCGTCTTCCTAAACTACCATATCCAAAACTTAATAGAGAAAGTGTAGACTTCATAAAATTTTAGGATCAGCGGACGCTAGAACACGCATAGATTCGTGTTTTATTTACCGCTCACAGTTGTAAACAATGGAATTCATTGAAGAAAGATTTTACTGGAGATACCAACATTTCAAATGCATTTCTTACATTGCAATGGGCTTCATCTCAAATTCATTATCATTGCCTCTGGTGGGAAAACAAACATTGAGCCGATGGTAAAGAGGGTATAGAATAGTCAGACGGCGAAAAACAACAAATCCACCTCTCTGAAAGAGTTAGTATTACGATATTGTCATCGAAATGCACATCCTCACTTAGCAATCGCCGCGGCGATGGTCGTCTGCAAACAGTGATACTGTTGAACGACAAGGGTAAATGACGTGGGAAACCCGATAGCTTTAATCGAATCGTCTGTTGGCATCGCGCCAAGTTTTCTCGCAGCTGTGACGTAATTCTGGACAATGGAGAGTTCGGTACATCCACATCTTATTTAGATGTTGGGAAGATATATTTTGCTAGCTGTTACTCTCTGATTTCTGCTGGTTATTATTAAAGCTCATTTACAGGGCCTATGTTATCAAATTGATTTTCTCCATGAGGCAGGTGTTACTGTTAATATAGTCTCGATGAAATCCGCTTTGATTGCATCTAATAGCTACCCTAATCTGCTTCTGAGATAACATGTATAACGAATGAATGATTTAATTTAGGTACATCTGAGGTAGTATATCCTTTTTGTAAGTCAGGGAATGGATACTACATAACAAACTAATGTATTGATATATTTTCACCTTTCTGAAAACGTACAACTTTCTTTTCCTCCTCAACACATTTAAGAGTTTGGCAGATACAGATAATAATATCTGACAATTGAATTTATCTTTTTGTTAAAAAGGGTGTGTATAGGCCTACACATTTTGCTGGCGTTGCTCCCAATTCAAATATTGCTTCTTATTCAATAATTGCGTAGACGGTATTTGTTTGCTAGCCAAAAGGAATCAATGAAACTTTACTATTTTTATGCAGGGGTTGCCCAGTTTAAAATAAAATTTGAAAATGGCTTAAATACATGTATTTCATGAAGTTTTCTTGGTAAACATGCATCCAGACCCCTTATTACTAGCAAGCTTCCAGATGGGATACATTTTATCCCTCCCCCTTAAAAAAAAAATGTGGATACGCCAAAGTTTATTGCTGCTTATTTTTAGGTGAAGAATTTCTGTGGAAAATCATCTTCCAGCATCTAAAAGGCAGAGAACAAACTATGAAAACGCATGCAAAAAGAAACACCGTCACATCGATGAGGTATAACTGATAGAAGGGCAGATCAAGAGACGATGGCCTAAGATGACCGCCGCCATGTTTGATCACGTGTTCAATCCAAAACGAGCTCGCGTCGCTTGCCGTCATGGGCCGATCTCGCAAGATGGCGGAAATACGTTTGACGGATGCCGAATACATAGGTTTCTTGAGGACTTCCGTCACCCGCTCGTGGATGATCTCAGCTGTGAGATTGTCCTTGTCCAATTGTACTCCGATTCCTTTCGACACAATGCTGACGGCGGCATCAAATTGGTCAGAGCCCAGAGGCATGACTACGAGAGGAACGCCATGATAGACCGCTTCGAAGAGCCCATTGGTGCCGCCGTGGTAGACAAGGAGGCATGTTTTCTGGTGACCTAGCAGGTCGTTGAGCGGTAACCATGGTAGTGTCTTGATGTTTCCCGGTAGGTCTTGAGAAAGACTTACTTTAGATTGGATGATGACATTCTGTGGAATTTTGCCGAAGGCGTCGATGAACATCTTCATTACTTCGGGTTGGACTGTTGTTATAGTTGAGAAGTATGATCCAAGTGAGAATATAACAACGCCATAATCGCCAGAACTGTCCATAAACTCCTCCAAGTCATTTTCCAGAGCTTTGGCAGGTCTGGCTGTGAGTCCACCAACTGGAATTACACTTGGCATCATTGCAAATGGAAAGTCAATAGAAAAATCGGTGTTGATCAGATGCAGATCAACGTGGTTGTTCATCGTATAGTGAAGGCGTGGATCCAAGTCGTATATATTTACCAAATCGTTGAACGGTTCTGAGAGTATTGTTGTCCGAAACCTGTGGATGAAAGAGAGATAAGTCAGAGTGTTCCTGAGACGCTCGAAGAAGGACATTCTGGAAGAAAGCTTGCTCATTGGTGCGGGCTGGTATGAAGGAAAGAATGGCGAACCTGCTTCCCAGAGGATGTAAGGATTAAGATTTGAGTGCACAAGCGCCACTAAACGAATTTCGCTAACGCCCTTGTGCCGCTCAAGATAGGACTTGACGAAAACGGCACAGGGCCAGATGATATTGAAGACGAACGTATCGAATTTTGTCAGCCGTTCCATGAGAGCGTCGTCAGCAAACACGACTTTGCAAGCCTCCCTGTTCAGCGTCTTGAAAACATCCATAACTTTATATATTTCACTGGTGTTCTTATTTGCAAGGGTCAGGTAACCCAATCTGTCATAGGCATCGTGTATCTTCTCCTTGAGGCCTGGGAGGTGGAAAACTTCGAAGTGGAACACTTCAGGGTCCCCAGGGTGCCTGGCTTGGTCTTTAAACTCTTCGGCTACAAGAAAAGTCACGTTATGGCCCTTCTTTGCTAGGCCCTCACCAATAGATCGCATGGCGATATAGTGGCTGCCGTCCCCAAAGTTACCAGACAGGAGCACGTTGTAAGACTCCACGCCGATTTTGTGTGATAATGTGTACAAAATACAAAGTAATACTAATACAGCGTCAATTCTTTGAAACGACAACATGACTGCAACCTCTATGAATGAAACGGCCACGTGTACAGTTTGTGGTGCAGTCTTTCATTCTTTTCTTCTTTTTTTCATATGGATTGGCGTGCTGGGTGGACCCCTTTACCTCATATACAAATAACGAACACCTATTTATGCATCTATCATAGTGTATTGGCTTTTCATATTATTAAACCTTGCCCTATTTGAATGATATCCATGCTAGAATGCACTTTAAAAACCACCCAATATTCATTCATCTAAATTTTATACTATTGTGTAGTTATTGGACTGTCCATTCACCCGTGTATTATAAGGTTAACTTCACATGGACCTTTTGCATGTATTATACTGGAACACGTGGTATAATTCGCAGTATGATACTCATCATGCTCATACCTTTAGCTTCGATACCTTTGATCATGAGAAATACTATTTTCATGCATGCTAAAATACAATATCATCCAATTTATCTCTGTAATTATGATACCCCGATTATAATCTTGTGTTTTAACATGTTTAAATCTGACTACCGTCATTTGGATTGTTTTTGAGGCCTCACGTGTGTGTTGGTCAATATTTTAAGGACGGTCAATATCGTTAGGACAGCAAACAACAGCTGAGGAAACATTATACAGCCTGAATTGCAAGAAACACTGGAAACATCAATATATGTGAATCGTTGTGGTGAATATAATTATCCCTATTATCCAAGCAGACGTGAAACTGATAGTCCTCATAGATGGTCACGTGGGTCTTATCAGTATTTACTGCAGAAACGAGGTCGCTTTAGCGCTTTCGGTTAGCGTCTTTCACAACACGCCAAATTGGTGCACACCTTTCGCTCATGAACACCACTGCAACAATTCTAAGTAGGGAAATCTAGTTACATTTCCCTGTTCTAAGTATGTCTGCCAAACTACACATGCTCAGAATCAATGTGTGATTCAGTGACGACATATCACTATAGCAAAGGCTGAATTGTAAACTTGTGAACGTACGTTTGCTAGTATCAACTGAATATGATATGCATACTGATTAATAATGCTTAGACCACTGTCATGAGAATAGTGGCCACGTTGTGTTGATATAAACGAAGAGTAATTGAGAAAATATATCCCATCCCATCGTTATTGACCTCGTAGTTCTTTATAATCATAACCTTGGCTTTATCATGTTTATTGCGATATATAAGATATATAAGTTCAAATTTCTCATTTCAAAGTTGGGTTTAGCCAATTGCAGTAGCCGTCAACACAAACCATGCAGACAGGTGGAAATTATGTTAGCAGCTCCATTTTATTATGACCCTGTATTGAATTATAATCATGACATCATGACATCTTATTGCGTTTGGAAGGCAAAACTCTTTACATTACCATAAATCATATATTCTACCTGAAATGATTCTAGGGCACCGCTTGTCAGTCAGGACACCAAGAATTATATGACAATTTTAGCCATGGTAATATAAATGGCTTTGTGTCATTCAGAATGGCTGATTTCAATTTTTTTTAAAGAAAGCGGTAAATAATTAAAACCTCAAGATGGTCTCCATTCCAATCTCGGCTTAAAAAATCAGCTCGGTCGCCATTATCGATGAATTAACATCACGTGACCATACGTCGCTGCGATTTATTACTATAGTATGATGCCAGATGGGCGTCTTGCGCAAAAAAGTGAAGAATGTAAGGGTAAATTGCTGATATTTAAAAATAAACCGTGGCATTCTCCGAGATGTTCCTTAGAATGCTGGGGAAGCATTACACATTACCGAACTTACTCTTAACAATGTCGCCTTTTATTTATTATAATAGATAATAGATATAAAGTTTCCAAAGTGATTGCTAACGTTTACTTTGTAATGATCATTTCTGTTAAAACTGGTCAATTGATTTATCCTTCGTAATAATTAAACGCCAATAATTTCTTCAAATCTTGCTCGTGCTTTTAACAGATTTCCTTCCACTAAGTTTTTGCAAAGATGCGAACTAAACTTAGTGGTTTTCCTTTATTGATATCAACACATTTCCCGTCCTTTTATTTCAGGCTACTCTGTATAAACATTCGTGAATAAATAAATGAATAAAAATATTTCAAGGATGATTGAAGTCTACAGAACCTCCCTATCGGTTTAGAAAGATGCTAGATTGTAATATTTAATTTAGTACCTTTTTATTTTTATTCAACAATGTTAACCTATATCTCAACGATCCTGACAACCTTTAAAAGGAGTCGTTTTTCATCTTCAATGGAAATCTAACCTTAGCTTTGATTATCATCTCTGTTCCTGTCAAGTCATTCGAAATCTATTTTTAGGTTCGTCATTTTCCCAATAATCGTATTTCAGGGACACAACTTCGTTTTACGGGTTCATTTCCTTTTTGGCTCAATACATCTGTTATCCGCTCTCGGCAGCAACACATTGATATGAATTTGATCATATGCATTTTTAGGCGCTCACTTTCGCTACGCCATTAAAATGTTTTCCTATTTATTAAAGCATAATTTTTTTTTCTAAACAATTAATGCTAACAAAAATCCTCGAGTAGTCTTATTAGCCTTTTATTTATTTTTTTCTATTAAGGTTCTTTTCAAAATATGACGCTAGTTGAAGTTGTGGAAAATATTACTCTGGACTCGAGTATTTTTTTCTACATCACAAGCAACCGCCTTTCATTTCAGTTATGAGAGAGCTGTGTTTACAATTTTATAAAAGCACCAATATGCTTGGCGCCTATATCACAAAAAGATGTCTTTGAATTCCATTTCAATTTGCAGGTGTGCTAAATTATGATTGCACGCATCTTGATAGACTAGATTGGACCTGTATTTCGTCACCCAAGAAATCAATTTTCTTAATCAAATAAGTCGTGACTGTTCTGTTTGTCGAGACGACAGTGAAACATCGAATTACTGGAGAGAGGAAGGAGACAACGGGGAAGGGGGCTGGAAAGGGGAGGGATGGTGGGTTGAGAACTGTGAATTATCATGGGAAGAGAATTCAGAAAAAAGTGACACCCAAACCCCCCGCCCCCCCCCCCCCCTCGTCCTCTCTCTCTTAACTTATTTTTTTGTCTTGTTTTGTCTGCCCGTTTCTCTGTTTCGTTCTGACTGCATCTCTCTCCTCTCTCTCAGATATGCTTGTTTGTGTTTCGGGTGTGTGTGAGGACATGTGTGTGGGTTTGTCTGTTTGTTTGTTTCTCTCCCTCCTATAAAATGGTATATAACCAGTACCGCCTACTCACAAAACATTACAAAAAGGTTTTCGAATATGAATAGTATTAAGCAAATCAGCAACTACTATAAGATGATGTAACATTTATGTTTCGAGCATGACTTATGAAATGCCCCAAAATTATTTCCTCATTTATTATTGAATCCCCCCCCCCCCCCCCCTCTCTCTCTCTCTCTCTCTCTCTCTCTCTTCTTAATGTAAGTTTTCTCAGAAAGAAACGTTTCCAGTTTCGCCATTTGCAGTGTCCGCCATTGTAAATAGTACACTCCCCCGAGACGGATTATGAGAAAGATCGTCTGAAAAAGAAGTTGTCACGTGACATCCTTGAGACGGGCAAAACATTGCACGTAATCCAACAGACCAAGATCTGATGGAGTAGGTGTTGATATTATACTTCTTGTAATACGGCAAAAATGACTGATATTTTCGGGAAAGCACGATCTGTGAAAGAAACGAAATTCGCCCATCATCTTCAGGTTCACCGCCCATTTGTCCCAAAGGGAATGGGGATTTACCCCCTCCTCTCCTCCTGCCTCCACATGTCCTCTATATTTCTGAAAGCGGAACGAGTTTTCATTTGTCTAGGTTACATGAGCTGCACTTGAAAAAAAAAAAGGAATGCATCACTGCCTTCCACTAGAGGCAGTGGCGTATCCAGCATATAGGGTTAAAAGGTACCAACCACCAAAATATTCTGCTCTGTATGTTAGAGGTTCCATGTCATTATAATATAGTCAAAATATGGGCTTCAAATATTACTTCTATAAAGAGATACTGCAAGTTTAATTACACTCTCTATAAGAGTAACAGCAACTAGTGAGTAGACTACTGGACGCACCCGTACGCGCTCGTCAAGATGAGGGGTCGCGCGGAATCTAACTCAGAGTTCGGTTCCGCGCAAGCACCTTCATGTTATCATTTTTTTCCTTCATACTCCTAAACTGTTGACGCACAGAATGCCAGATAAGGTTCTTTGAGGTTAAATTTATACTTTCTAGCGGTACACAAATTATTTTTTCAGGTGATTGGTACACTTTAAGCCGATGTTGCCCCCCCCCCCCCCACCCCCTCCTCATCGTGTTGAGGCACAGCTTTTAAGAACTTGCAACTGATTCACTGCATGCAGGGCTCCTCCCCCCCCCCCCCCCCAGCAGGTCTGCGGAAGATTTTCCTGTTCAACAATAATCTGGATACGCCAATAAAAAAAGAAGAAGACTTTGAACGTGGGTGATCATTATTCGAACACCCCATAGGCATAAAACTAGCAACTCTGAGTGCATTATCTGCTGTGCATTTAGGAGGCAACTGAGATGCAATTTGTGAAAACTGATGAAATCCTACCCAGACCTCATATATTATGAACGATGTAAGGACGAGGACTCTGATAACGGGGTAAAATGAAGGAAGAATGTTTCGGCATGACATGTCAAAAAGGAAGGAACAATACTAACACAAAGGAATTATTATAATTCTGGAAGAAAGAAATTTTGTACACAAGATCAGATCAGTTGCACTAGGACAATGATACGTGTCGCGTGCCACTCTGATAAAGATCTCTCGCCATCATTCTGCCCTCGTTCTGCAAACCATAGGGGGTATACTGTGACACGGCTTTTATCCTTTGCTCATAATCAGGAATGAATCTGACACACATACCTTGGAAATTAATTTTCCTCGATCAATTTTTTAAGGTCAGTCCTTGCCGTCTGGACATTCTTTCTGGTCAAGAGAACATCTTGACCCACATATTGTGACCGGGCCGGCTCTGCCTCGCGATTGGCATGCTTGCTGTAGCCTATATCCATGCAGGGATAACAATATTTGATCTCATTATCTCTCTCTCTCTCTCCAGTCTCTCTTCTCTCTCTTCCCTCCTCCTCCCTTTCTTTCTCTCTCTCTCTCTCTCTCTCTGTCTCTTCTCTCTCGTACCTTCTATCTCTTTTTTCTGATCTGTATCTATCTTTTTATTTCTATCGCTCTCTCTTCCCCCCGTCTCTTTCTATTTTATCATTTCTCTCTCTGTTTCTGTTTTCTGTCTACTAGTATCTCTGTTTATCTACCTATCTATTTCTATTTTCCTCTCTCTCTCTCTTTCTCTCTCTCCCTCTCTCTCTCTCTCTACCCCCCTTTTTCTATTTTATCTTTCTTTATCTTCCTCTCTCTCTCTCTCTCTCCTCACTACATACTACCGCTTCATAGTATAGCTGGCGGCCTTGAATGAGGTATCCTAATGAATGTACACCTTCGTTTAGTTGATATAATAATCACCAAGAACATCATACATATTGAAACAGCCACTGCGTGACTTTCATCAGTTGCTTTCAATTATAGACCTTTTATATATATATATATATATATATATATATATATATATATATATATATATACCAATTCTGATTACCTAAGTTAATTGACTTGTGAAGTGATATACAGACAACTACCAACAAGCTCTTATTACAAGCAAATGAATCGCTTTGTGCTTGTTTGTTTGTTTGTATATGTTATTTGTTTATTTATATGTTTGTTGTTTTTTGTATTTTTGTTTGTATTGCGTTTGTTTCTTTGTTTCTTTCTTGTTATACTTTGTTTTTGCTTTTTTAAGGGGGTATAAATGTATATCAAACATGCTTAAAAATGTACTGACTCACTTTTCAACAGTCCTGACCATTTATACAGAGGATATAGGCGAGGCCAAAATTTATATAGATGCAGGCCTTGTGGCCTACATTTCCAGTTGACCTGTAAAACATTGACTTCTGCGAATGCAAAAAAAAAAAAAAAAAAAAAAAACTTGATGCCATCATGGAGAACTGCATCAATGCGTTTGTTGATATATTATGTATGAGTCACGATTCTGTAGAAAAACAGTTGTTTGTTTGCAGTTATTACGCATCAGCAAAATATATCAACGAAACCATGCACAGTGACTCAAATAAGCATACGACATGTGGGGATTGGGTTGTAAAAGCATATCGTTATTCATTGATACTTTTCACCAACATGGTTTAATATATTAGAGACCCTCACGCATTTGCCTCAAACAACATTTTGCTTCTTTCCTGAAAAAATTGTGGAGTTTTTGCAGCGTTGGAGACGCGAGTCGTGTTTTGGCGCCTGGTAAAGAAGATAGACATCGGTCACTACCCTTGTGGGAACTTATAAAGGATCAAAATTAGTTCAATGATAGGTCTTTTCGTTATTGGTTTTGATAATGATGTTTCCCTTGCGCATAATAAAGACGGACATTTCATTTTAGTGATAGATTAGTGTTTTTTCACGATATACGTTTATTTAGTCGTGAAAAAAGTATTATTTGCAAGTGCATGATAATTTTATGATTGGATTCCAAACTGTTGAGGACAGACGGTGGTAAAATTCGAGTATCCATTCCAATACTACTTTTCTTTTATCAAAATGTTTGATTGCGTAGCGCCGAAAAGAGTTGTATAACTCGGGGATATTGAGCAAATTTGTTACTTTTATCTATCTTTAAATATATTTCTCTATCTGCTTTATATTGTGCTTAGAAGCAAGAGGGAAAGAGAAAAACAAGATGTAGGATATCATAAGGAAGTTTTGAACGGCAGCAATGTGAAATAATTACTGATTATTAGTACTTCGGTGATGACTTACCAAGGGATCAGAGATAAAGATGGATCGAATGAGATAGATGACCAGAAATCTGAGAGAAGAATATAATAAAGTAGGAAAGAGATGAACAGAAAATTCGAGCGAAACAGTATTAGAAAATAGCCAAAATTGTGCCTATTATGAAAAAATGAGGAAAAGTGTACGATACGAAAACAATAAAGCGACGAAACGGCTCAGTGGTAGAGCTGGGAGATCTCCGGTTCAAAACCGACTCGATACGTTGGTGCTCTTTGTTAAGGTATTACTCCTCATTTATCAAAAACATCGAATAGGATTTGAAGTCAAGGGCCACTGAATGTTAATATACAAGTGTCTATATTCGTACTTTCTTTGCAGTCAGGTAAAAATAAATCATCACTAATCATATATGATTAAGATTAAAGCTGAGCAGGGCGATCCATCCGAATATTTGCACATTGTAATTTAAATGAATACATTGTCCATGAATGTTGTGTGTATAGCCATAAAAGAAAATTACATGAATCATTAAGATCGAGGATGGACAAAAACAAGCCTCCTTTATTGCAATATTTTGTGCACTTGGGTTGAAAAACCTTGTTTTGATGATCAATTTCGTCTCCTTCGTTAAGGTCAACAGCAAATTTTAACTGCAGACGTCCTTTCGTCCTTTGTGCCAATTTGATAATGATCTGA
The DNA here is from genome assembly GCA_025618425.1 of Heliocidaris tuberculata. Classification (NCBI taxonomy): domain Eukaryota; kingdom Metazoa; phylum Echinodermata; class Echinoidea; order Camarodonta; family Echinometridae; genus Heliocidaris; species Heliocidaris tuberculata. The sequence continues at coordinate 24,965,085 of CM046840.1, forward strand.
CAATTATGACGTAGAATAACTGACCCAGTGCACCGGATCTTAGCCTCCGCTGGACAGACCACATGGGACGTAATATTACAGACTTGTCACCCTGAACTCGTATAAGAAAACATTTATAGTCCACGCGTGCATCCATTGAACTATTTTCTTACTTTGTACACTGCTGCCGAAGTACTAGAGGAGGATGTGTGGGGTTGTGAGGGGTCGTGACCCCCCCCCCACACCCTTCATTCAATATTTTCTGTCGAACCTTATTGGGTAATCAGAAAATCTTAGGACCTATTGTGTTTGTTTGCTATAGTTTGTTAGAATTTTCGGCTAAACTTTCGACTAAATTAATTTTGGTCGACACACCACAGCCAATACGCATCCCCCTTCAAAATGGTCTAGCGACGCCTCTGTGTATGCCTTGCCCTATTTCTAAATTGAATAGCCATGTCGAGTCCACGGTTACCGTACGTCTAAAACTTACCTCTCCCTGGTCATGCTGGTTAGTCGTATTAATGATGCCTGCATATCCCATCAAAGTCTTTAGTTTTTGTAATCACTGTTTAATGAATGTGGCACTCTAGCATAACACAAATAGTATTGCTTGATAGATAGATTGGTTGATTGAGTGGTTGGCCGGACTAAGTTGATTGATTGTTTGCCCAACCGATTGAGATTTTCTTTTTTTTTTATTATTATTATTATTATTTCGGGGGGAAAAATGAGATGCATTGAACTGGATGGGATCCTAGAATAATTGCATATGAAAACCCTCCATTAAAGTGACGAATATTTTGCGCATTAATAACATATTCCGTGACCAATAAAATTAATCCTGGCGTTAATGTAACTAATACTGCAGTGAACTGTAACAACATACAGTTATAACATAATCGTTATTGTCACTTCATTTACCATATATAAGCACTGTATTTGTCAATCAGCGCCATGAAATTCATCACAAGAAAACACATTAAACAAATTTATTGACCCACATTTAATTTTCAAGATCAAAGTTGAGTTGTTTTCTACGTGAATTATGTCCTCCCGTCGAAGTCGAGAACAATTCTCTCTGCGCAGGGAAACAGCAAGCCAATTTCGCCTCCTTTGGTGTTGAAAGGAGATGATGAGAAATGCTTATTCATGCTATCATCGTTACAAAATACAACAAATTCTCTATCTTAGTCGGGTCAAGCCTGGTTCTGGCAAATTTGACCAGCCCGTTTCAAACACTATGCAGTATATGCATTGCGACAAGTTTAGAAAGAGGCCACACCATCCTCTATTAACATTGCATTGTAGATTTATAGATTTTTAAAAAATGAGAACATATACATTTTAGTCCGAAAACTCGGCAAGCACTCTGACACTGTGTAATCCTGGAAGAGTAGCCAATGCCACAATATTGATATTCGCTGAATTATGTTTTCGTTACTATTATGTCTGTGTGGTCATGCATCGGCTTTACATTTCCATAGTATATTTTGCACTGTAAATATGTTCGGTAAAAGTTTGACCAACGTGACGTATGTCCAACCAATAATGTTTTAGGACAATTGTTGCCCAACTTCTTGCATCCATTTTTTCCTACATTTGTTTACAGGGTGCAAGATAAGTACGTTCATCTTTTGGTAACATCAAAATATAACCATGACTCAATTCATTTCACATGTGACATACCAGTGACTCCATGAATATATGTATACTTCGAGAAGATATAAATGTAAAGATCGTGTTCCTAAAGTAGGTATCGTTTCACACTCTCGATCCCGTCTGTGCACTTACACGTGGCGTGAATATGGAGGCGCCACACATTTAGCTACAGTCATGATGCTGTAAATTAGTTTGAAAGCGATTATCCAGCGAACGCCATGAGCAGGTGGTCGATACTGATTTAGGCCGGAAAGTTCTGTCTCCATGGACTCTGGGGAAATCACACCTTGGTGTATTGCAATCTAAACGATTGCAGTATTTGTTGAATTAACTTTTATACTGAACAAAAAAAATGTTCATGATTGGTGGTGCATCAGAACCTTCTCAGTTTAATTTAAGCTAAATCCATACGCTTTTAAGAATTCATGATAGTACCCGCCAAAGTGTGGTTTGTATATTTTTTAAGAAGATGATATTCTCCAAATATGCCCTTTTATTACAATAGTGATGTGACTACAAACACATGATATACATTTCACCAACGTTCGGGTAAAAAGTCACTGAATGAATGTGGGGGGCCAAGAGTATCCAGATATTTATAAGCTGAGGATGAAATCATCCCAATAGCCGGGGGCAGGGTCTCAGTCACGCGTGCCTAAAGCCCATCGCACACCATACAATCGACTAAAATCCGATTTTGGAAGATAATCGCACTAGCATTAAATATAGGCATTTTAACAAGTTAAAGCTACCTGATTCAGGTTCTGAACAATAATATGAATACTCAACATAGCAATTTGGTGCGATCTCAGCCTTAAATCCGGAATAAGGGCCAAATAAGTTTCAAATCGTAGATAATCGCAGGACTGCTCTAACGTCACTACGATTCGGAGCCGATTTGGCCCTTCCTCCGACTAGAAGGCTCGCAATAGGCCGTAATTTCGATTTTACTATCTATGTAACTATTCAGAACCTCAATCAAACATATTTTATGTGCTTAACTGTTTATAGTTAATGGTATAACATTTTCTTTCAAAATCGGATTGGATTGTGTGCGTTGGGCTTTAAACCCATTTCAGTTCATGTCCAATATCGTCCCTGGCCTACACGGGGGGGGGGGGGGGGGGGGGGGGGTACGGGCTTCACCCTATATTATAGGTATACGCCACTGGTCGACTTTAGAAACGTTTGTAGTGAAGACAGAAATTCCATGCAATCTGAACTCAATTGAACGAACTCCTAGCGGAGCGTGAACAAGGATACTTAATTCAAGGAAACCTTTTTGACTACTTCACTGTTTCAGTGATGCCCGTCATGAATGAAAAATAAATTGGCGACACAAGTCGCAAGGTTAAGGTAAATCAGAAAAATGTAGTTAGCGGTGTGATGAGAAAGATAGAGTGTATTTCAAGCGTTAGAAATAAAATCTTGCTGAATAAAATCTTGCTGACTGTTGAAGACATTTATATCGAATGTTTCCTGTAGGTTAATCCTTTGTGGTTATCATCTACTCTGTCAATCAATTTCTCTTCTTTAGGTTTAAAAAAACATGATCGTGTATAGTGCTCTCTCCATTTTATCATTTGCATAGCCCAGTGGCGCAAATCCATTTTGAAAATTGGGGGGGGGGGACATTCGCCTCCAAAAAGGTTATTCAAAAAGGTGGGGGGGGGGGGACATTCGCCTCAAAAATTCTCTGACAAAAAATTCTCTGACAAGCAAAAAAAAAAAGGGTTATTCAAAAAGGTGGGGGGGGGGACATTCGCCTCAAAAATTCTCTGACAAGAAAAAAAAAAAAAGGGTTATTCAAAAAGGTGGGGGGACATTCACTTATCTTCAAAAAGGTGGGGGGACATGTCCCCCTGCAACCCCTGGATTTGCGCCCATGGCATAGCCCACTGATATCAATGGCATGAGAAATTAATCAGTGACATGAGAAATTATCTTCTCCCGTGCATGCAACAATGTCAAATGCAATCCATTGTGATTTCAATATAGTTGTCAAATATGATCATGATTTTAATCATCCATGTAATATGTGTACTGTCACTGAACTGTGTCTAAATTGTTATGAGTAAGTTAACATTTAATGATGCAGATACACTCAAGCGACTTCGCAGAAAACGAAAAGCTTTGAATGCCTCTTACAGGCTTTATAAGCCTGTTAGTTGGGAAAGAATCATAGTTTCAATTTTTCTACAATACTTGCTAGAGAAAATGAAATGAGGAGAGGTTGCGTGTGGCATTTGACACTTTCAGTGACTATGGATCTCATTTAAAAAAAATCTTTTCATGCTGTGAGCGCTGGGATGGGCAGCCTTTTAGGAAGCCACGGCAATAATATTGGAGCGCCTTGAGCACCTTGCGTGGTGGATATAATGAGCGCTATATACTTGTATTCGAGAAGCCAATATCATCATTCATCTGCGTGAAAATAATGATTTTGGATTTATATAGTAATATTAATGCGAGTGATGTCTGTAGTAAAGTAATTTAAGATTACCCCATTCATCTGATCAATTACAAAAACAGTGTGTGCACCATCTCCACTCCCCGGAGCAGGGCATGCATAATGACAGTCCGATCACAATGGCTTTTGTCATCCTATACCATGTCCCCATCTTTCTCCTGTGTCTGAAGTGGCAAATTTAGATTATTTAGATTGATGTCTTGCCAAGGGACATTAGTGACGTGACGGGCTGGATCCCACTATACCTTTGCACGTTCATTCAAAATATTATAGTTCAAATTTGTAATGGTATATACTTGGAATTATTATTATAATCATCTGAATCGTCATAATATCTTTCTCATTTTCTGTCGTTCTTTTCAGGCATCTTTCCAATCTAGTCGAGCGACTCTTAAGGGGTATTTCTTGGCTGGTAAGAACATGCTCTGGTGGCCGATCGGCGCATCTCTCTTCTCAAGTAACATTGGCTCAGGTCACTTCATTGGTTTGGCGGGGTCCGGTGCCGCAGGGGGCATCGCAGTCGGCGCCTTCGAATTTAATGTAAGTATTGGAATATCTGTTCTTGCAGGGCGTAGCCAAGGGGCCCACAACAAATTTCCGATAACCCAAGTTGTCCCCCCCAACCGAAAATTATTTTGTGAAAGTGCAATAAAATACATGTGTAAATGTGATGATTTAATCCTTACTGATAATGCATCAGATTAGTAATTCATTAAAATACAACGTTTCAATATTTCAGTATACATTTTTTCGCTCTATCGCTACGTAGAATAACCTATTATGCATGTTAAGCTCGCTCTTTAACGATCCATCATAAATGCTTTCCTGTGCCCCGCAGAAGCGCGGTGACGCCCCCGTGTAACTAGAATAAAGGGTAAATACAGAATGATTACAACGTAAATATGTTTCTAGGACGCCTTTTACAGAAGCTGCCTGTTGTCATGACTGTAGTGAAAAACTCAACGCAATCCAAAGTTCATGCACATCCTCAAACATACGAGATTTATGAACATAATAAAACGTTTGCTCTATATAGAAAGAGCAAGAACCGATTTGACACATTTTAAGCTGAACATTTCTAACATTATTACTTCGCGTTTACCTTTCTCGACCTCGTCACCCCCTCACTATACACAAAACCATGTAGCTTGATGAGCTGAATGTAATATAAATTTGAACTATGTTCTACTGAACTAGTGCTCTTTTAGACAGCAATAAAGCCCATCGGCCATACCTTACGACCTGAATACGACTTGATTTTGATAGAATTTGCAGTAGCATAAGATATGGAACTTGGACAAGAAAAAATTGTATGCAACTAAGGTCTTGAACGATCATACAAATATTTTATCGAAATTATATTTGGTATCTCAAGTCTTGCATTGGGGGAAAATCCAAGTCGGCTACCAGTCGGTGACCAGTCGTGCGACTTGTATGACATCACTACGATAGGGTCTTTTCTCCGTCTGGGAGGCTCACAACACCCTGCAGTGTCGATAGTACTTTTTATATGACATTTAGGTATCTCAATCAGGAAATAACTATATTTTTTTAATTCCACATGTAATCTTATTTCAATTTCTTTCATATCTAGTAAGTGTAAAGTCGAAAGGTTTCGTGTGGCCTTAAAACAATTTTGTTACTTTATTATGAATATAATTATGATTTTGATCTATATTCGATTTCATTCTAAATAATAACACCAATTTTATAACTGAAATTATCGACCGTGGCAATGACAATGATGACCTGAAAGAGATATGAATAAAAGGATGAAAAAAGTGGAAAGAAAAGGGAAACTAGGTAGCCTTGACTGGGACGTTCTGATGAAATGAAAATATCTATTTATATTTTTGTTACGATGCGGCTGATACAGTGAAACATTGACAGCAATTAGTTACCGATTCACGTCGAATTTGTTATCTACTTACATGTTGATTACATTCCTAAAGATATGAATGCGAGTGGTTATCTTTGTTCTTTTTATTACTGTTTGTTCTTTGCTCTATATTGGATTTATCAAGGCACCCTCTGGTACTTGGGCCACTCCATATACCTCATTAAGGAAATATTCACACGTGAAATTATTGTTTTTTGAAGGGAATAGCTTAGATGTGTAATTATGAAACTAAATTTGACCTAGGAAATTAATGTAAGTTGCGGTGCATACCGTTTATAAGGTCGCGACACATCCCTCTCCTGCATGTAAAATAATATCCCCTTCGTGATACGCAATTACCCTCGGAAAATTATCTTGCGGATTTTTTTAAATATTTTTTTTAATAGGGGTTACATTTTAAGGTTCAGTTGTCGGGGGGGGGGATTTTCAAAGAGTGATAGTTGTCCTATAGAGGCGTAGTTGTCCTGTGATGATAGTTCAAGGAGTAAAGGTGTCATAGATTTCTTTAAACAATTGTACTTTGTGTTTAGTAGCTTACCATGGCAAATATACATACCCCCATTACTTTCTTTTACTTTGTAAAGTAAATTATAGGAAGGGTTGAATGACACCCAAAAGACTAAGTAAAAGATTTGTTTGCATCTGAAATGGTTATATGACAGCAGATAATTACGAGCATTAGAACTTTATAGTGGCTCTATAAACGTAAATAACAATGCATTCATATGTCAGCGTTCAGGAAAATCTTACGTTCGTGCATCAAATTACTTTATTTTTTTTTTTCTGCTTATTTATTGAGTAATATTTCGCCTTTTAAAACTCTGTTACAAACCTTTACCAAACTCTGTTATGTAAGGGTCCTGGGTTAGCCATTTTCAGTAGGAATAGAAAATTATATACGAGGTTTAAAAAAACACAATAACCACATCGAGTCATTATATTGGCAAAATGTAAACTTTAATATTTTTTATTTAATTAATCGCATGCGAAGAGGCTCGTAATGCGAATGTATGTAAGATAGCGAATAATTAATTCATCACAAAAATATATAAAACATTATTTTGCATAAAAGATATAGCAATTAGTGTGGTTTCCTATATGTCTTTTTATTTGGTTTCAGTATGACATTAATCTAGTTGATGAAAATCTTTCTTGCTGACTGACAGGCATAATTGTGAAATATTCTTAAAGGTCGCTTAAACGTAAGAATGTTTTTATAGTTGTCCAAATATGAAAACTCAACATTGTACATTATCTTTATGAGAGGGGCAAAGTTTATATTTCTTTATCGTGCCAAAATTCATTGTGAGAAATGTTCTGGCGAGGATGTATACAGGAAGACTCTCGTTTGTTGATAGTTTATTACACATCCCCGCCTGCATGCATAGCAACGATCACCCAGTAACTTGGATTTTATGTCTACTTATCACTCTTTTAAAATTACGAGTATTCGTCCGTTACCAAGATATCATATTTGACAAAGACGACATATTGTATCACTTTCTGTCAAAGTTTTTCTGTCAAATCTATCAAAACTGTTAAACTTCCCTGGAATGTTCATGATGAGTATGTTATTTGAACTGGAAAAAAAATGATGCAAATATTAACAGATGCTCAGTATAACTCTTTCTGAATTTGATTAATGAGGCATTGTAGAAAATATTTACATAAGATTTGGACAGTGGAACAGCTCGACACGAGATTGATATAATTGCAAGAAATTCACGTTTTTCTCGAAATCTTTCTCAACCACTACTCAGAACTTTTCTTTAAAGTATTCATTTAATCTTTATTTGGGTATTTTAGTGTGCTTTTGTTGTAGAAATATTCTTTTTATTCTTTGCATTCATTTATCTTTTTTTTTTTGGGGGGGGGGGGGTGAAAGGTGGGTTGAGGATAAGGTGACAAGATGCAGGGCTCAAGGAAATGATATTGCAAGTCGTGCAAATACTTGGCCGAAAGCACCTCAAGCAATCAATTGAGAGAATCCCCCCCCCCCTCTTTTTTTTTTTTTTTTGTGAGTAGGTGTGCGTCTCAAGAAGAAAGAGAAAGAGAGAGAGAGAGAGAGAGAGGGGTAGATATGAGGGGAGAGAGGGGCAAAGAGAGAGAGAGAGAGAGAGAGAGAGAGAGAAAAGGGATAGAGAGGGGTAAAGAAAGAAAGAAAGAAAGAAGAAAGAGAGAGAGAGAGTGAGAGGGGTAGAGATGAGGGGAGAGAGGGGCAAAGAGAGAGAGAGAGAGAAAAGGGATAGAGAGGGGTAAAGAAAGAAAGAATGAAAGAGAGAGAGAGTGAGAGGGGTAGAGATGAGGGGAGAGAGGGGCAAAGAGAGAGAGAGAGAGAGAAAAGGGATAGAGAGGGGGTAAAGAAAGAAAGAATGAAAGAGAGAGAGAGAGTGAGGGGTAGAGATGAGGGGAGAGAGGGGCAAAGAGAGAGAGAGAGAGAAAAGGGATAGAGAGGGGGTAAAGAAAGAAAGAATGAAAGAGAGAGAGAGTGGGAGGGGTAGAGATGAGGGGAGAGAGGGGCAAAGAGAGAGAGAGAGAAAAGGGATAGAGAGGGGGTAAAGAAAGAAAGGGATAGAGAGAGAGAGAGAGTGAGAGGGGTAGAGATGAGGGAAGAGAGAGGCAAAGAGAGAAAGAGAGAGTCGGAGAGGAGAGAGAGAAAAGGGATAGATAGGGGGTAAAGAAAGAAAGAAAGGAGAGAGAGAGAGAGAGAGACCAAGGGAAACAGAGGGAGAAAGAGAAAAGATGAGAGTGAGGGAGGAGGAGAGAGAGGGGGGAGGGGAGAGGGAGAGGGTGAATGCTAGAAAGATAGAGAGTGAAGAGGGGGAGTGTGTAAAGAATGAGGGGGTAGATTAAAGGGAGTTGTGGTACATCCTAATAGAACGGTAATGCATTCTAGATAATATTTCCAATATTTCCAATCCAAGTTCTATATCAGTAATTGATTTACGTTATTTCTCTTTTCCATACACAGGCTATGTTCATTCTCTTGCTCTTGGGTTGGATCTTCCTTCCAGTCTATATGTCCGCCGGTGTAAGTATATAATTCTACCTCCATCATATAACAATTGATATTAATCAACCAGTTTTTAATAATCATATTTTTATCACATCAATCAATCATGTATAGCAGCAGCTGCTATACTATACTGCTGCTACTTCTACAACTTTACTCCCACTGACCATAAATTTATATCAGTTCCCCCTCCCAATAATTATGAATTTTTCTCTTCTAACAATACTTAAGTGATTTTTGTGTATCTCCAAACTGATAAATATTGCAAGTCATCCAGGCGCCGTGACATTGACAATCAATGATCAGTGCAAACAATGCGATTTACTGAATGGTGGGTCAATGTTAGGTCAAGACTGAAGGCCTGGTCAGACCTCATCGATAACGATAACGATAACGGTAACGATAACGGGATCATCAATTTTTTTATGGCGAGGAAGGGACAAAATAAAAAGAAGCACCTTATATCTTGATTACAAACAAGGGGGGCTAAAGATGCTTAATTTTAAACTTTTTGTTATGGTACAGAGGGTAATGTGGATCAAAAGACTCGTAACTGGAGATCAGAAGGTAAAATGGAAAAAATACTTTAAATTTCTCCTCAGACCATTCGGTGGTAATTTAATTTTTTATTGCAACTTTTCGCCTGATATGATCAATATAAAACGACCAAAATATTATCAGGAAATGCTTAGTATTTGGTTTGATATGAATGTGTTTATTAAAAAGGATATAAGTAATAAAAGAAACGAAATTTTCTTTAACAACAGATATATTCAGAAGAAAGGAAAACCATATTTTTATGAAAATCTTTTCCTTAAAAATACATTTAAATTGCATCATATTACAGATGAAGAAGGTGCACTTAAGTCAGACACTTATTTCAGATGTATGGGACTAGATGAAGAAGAAATATCAGTGATCAAAGACATATTTGCAAACACCCCTGAAGAATGGAAAATTGAATTTAAAAGGCATACTTCAGTTGATGGGTTAAAAAATTGAATTTATGTTCTGTAAAAAAGTTTTTCAATTTGAATCGGTATGTTCGAAGAATTTGTATAGGGCTTGTATAAATAAGATGGCCGACATTCCAATTAGTTTTCACAATTTAGAATCATCATACAATATGTCAGTAAAAGAAATTGAAAAAGTCTTTTATCGTCCTAGATTAAGTACATTGGACAACAAATTGAGAGAATTTCAATTTAAATTACTATATAACATTGTCTTCGTAAATTATCATTTACACAGGTTTCAATTTATAGCAAGTAATAAATGTTCTTTTTGCGGTAAAGATGAGGAAACATATAGACATATATTTCTGGATTGTGAGACAGTAGGGACATTGTGGAAATTATGCAGTGTTCTGTTTAATCTTCCCATTCTTAAAGAATTAAGCTGGAAGGAAATCCATATTGGGGTAGATGAGAGAGCTGAAAATAGACAATTACTTAATCATATTGTTTTACTAATTAAATATTTAATATACCTTGGGAGAGGAAAAAATAAGCCACCGTTTGCTGAAGAGATACGAGAAAAGCTACTTAAGAGTAAATAAGAAGAAAAGTAGATTGCATTCGAGCGAAACACATTAACACGACACTATAAAAAATGGGAACATCTAAAAGTATTAAGCACAAATCAAAACCAGAAGAAGGATGATGATGATGGGAGGGGTCCGCCGGGTTCGCGCATTCTGGGGTTTGACCGATCCTTGCCGCTGTAGACTGCCCTGTTTTTTTTTTTTTTTTTTTTTTTTTTCCTCTCCCTCTTTTTTTTTTCTTTTCGTCTCTCTTTCTTTCCTTTTCTCTGTTTGTAGGTGTGTATGTGCATGTTTGGGTGTGGTTGTGTGTGTGGGTGTGAGGGAGGGGTTATTCTAATTATGTTTATTTGTTTCGTTGTCTGTCTGTCTTGTAACTTTTGTGGGGGAGGGGCGGGAGCGGGGTGAGTACAAATCAATCTCCGATTCATTCAGAGTGATATAAGTTGACCATTCAATAGTTTTATTAGGTATATTAGCAATATAATACCATATTTTGTCTTATGAATTTATATTATGTGTTATGACTTTACAAGGTTCATGATTAGACTTATATTGTTAACGTTAATGTTGAGATACACTATATTTTGTATGATTGAACTGAATGAATCAATAAATACTACTTTAAAAAAAAAAAAAAATTAAAGGTACACCCTACTATGTTGTGTGTACGTGAGAGAATAATTATGATCGTATATGTTAACAGTGTGAAGCAGCTGTATGGTGTACCTTTAATAAAAAATCTCGTTATCGTTTTGTTATCGAGGAGGTCTGACCCGCCCTTAATTAGTTCACGCATTGTGCTCATGTTACAGAATAATTACATATAAGTCATTGAACTTTAAGAGTATTTAGCAGTAATTTTGTGAAAACCGTAACTCCCTTAATCCGTCGTATAACAATTAAAGCCCATAAATGTGAAGAAAAAAAAAGGCAGACTCATCATACTAATAGCTTATCTGGATTTACACAAGGTCATTTATTCCCATTTATTACTTCTGGATGTTTTATAAGTTTCCCTTGTCCAAGTGATGGAAAGATATTTCAAAAATCCAATTTTGCTTATTAAATAAAGTCATATATGCCTCTCAAATTGAAGGGGCCGCTTGTTCATGTATGTTTTGTTTTTGTTTTTTTTTTTAATTATAGGGAAAGAAATATCTAGAGAGAGGGAAAGAAATATCTAGAGAGAGTGAGAGGACCCCATGGAAGAACAGGAGTATTTTGCCAATACGGCTTAAATTGGCTATCCGCCCAATCTGAATCTGAAAAAATACATTATGTATATTATTCATGCTGTTGATGACAGAATTAAAAACAAACCGACAAAGAAAAACAGGGAAGGAGAGAGAGAGATATATTTCTTTGAAAGGTTGTTTTGTACAGCATGTCAACAAATAAAGCTTTCATTTTTGGACATGGAAATGAAGAATCAAACTGGAGTAGCTGAAAATATCAACCAACAAAATTATCAATTAAGTTGTCTGCAATCCTGTCATTATATTGAAAAACACGAATAAGCACCAGGACGATTAAATACCAAAAGCGCAAAGTATATATACATGTATATCTTTCAGGTAATCATTGGTAGAGTTAATTACAGATTAGACTCATTTCGATGAAGGTATATTGTTTATTGAGATGTCGCCGTAATCATTAGCCTTTGTCACTATTGATAACTACTGGTTGTGTTTGCTCGTTCAAAGTTGATATAAAATGTGGATTAATGGTCAATAAAATGCTGTTATGTATAGCCTTTTGTTTAATGGTGAAGATTTCAAAAACTGACGGTTCTACAATGGTTTCTCTTCAATATACATCGTGTACATAATGGTCAACTTTTGAAGTGGATACACCTCTTTGCCCTCCGCCCCCTTCCTCATCCCCCCCCCCCCTCTATCTCTTCCTCTGTTTTTCCCTTCTCTCTCTCTCTCTCTTTAATATTAAAAAAGCTTAAATTCAAACTTGCATTTCCTGTCTACTCCTGAAGCTTTTAATAACTTTGAAGTATGGCAAACTATTAAACATGAAAGGTGATAGGGAATATTGTTTTTAACTGCAAACTCCAAAATCTTAGTCGAGCAAACAGTCACATTTTGACATTTCCGACTTTTTTATTGGAAAATATCAATTATCAGTCAGAATATGACATTAAATGACGTATTCCTAATTACACATTTAAGTAAACTAAAAATCGGGGATAAACGAACCTGATAAACTAAAGATCAAAGTTGGATGTAGCCCCCCCCCCCCCCCCCCCCCCCCTCCCAGTCACACCGTTAACCGACTTCAAACCGACCGATAACACGCAAAATCCTGGACATTCGGTTTAATGTAAGTTTCTGTTCGGTCTGTGATTGGTCTTGTGTCCTTCTCGTCGGTGTGTCTGGGATGGTTGAATGCATGCGGAACCCTCATTGATCTGCATCCGGCTGTTACTATACATAGTGTACTGTATCATATAAACAGAATAACAATATCAAGTTCTTAATGGGTTTTTTTCCCATTCATATGACAGGTATTTACCATGCCCGAGTACCTAAGGAAGCGATTCGGTGGTCAGAGAGTCAGGATCTACCTTGCTGTTCTTGCTCTCATCCTCTCCATTGTCACCAAAATATCGGTAAGATAATTATCATCATCGTAATCATTGTCATTATCGGCATCATAATATCATTAGCATGATTAGTGAGCTTTCGACATCAAGACGGTAGTAAAAGAGGGCGGCAAGGCGAGCGAAAACTTGATCTGCGCATGCGCGAAACCGTACATCTCTTTGTTCTTTTGGTTTTTAGGTTCTCGGCCAAAATATCGTCCTGTCTGCAAGAGGGAGCCATATATACCGTGTAAATGAGAAATGGTAGTATGAGAGAAAAGAAAATAAACGGAGATAAATGAAGAATATACGCAAGGAAAGATGAAACGAGAAGATG
>CM046840.1:24979081-25103007 GCA_025618425.1 Heliocidaris tuberculata
ACATCTTATATATGGCAACCTACTATTTTTTGTACTTGGAGAAACTAGTATCCCTATCCATTTGTTCTTTTTGTAATGGCACACTGCAATATAAAACGCCGATTATTTGGCAAAACTTAACCCTTCTCATGTTTGTCATGCAGTATAAAAGCATCTTTTCAATCAAGCCTGACCCCCAGATAACCGAGAACAACCTGCCTTAAAAGCCTTTGTACTAGGCCAGTGAGTTATTTCCAGCTGGCTCAGTATATATTGCAAAATTTTTTTGCATGCCTTACTAATTGTACTTAACTTGTCTATTTTATTTTTCAATTTCATCTCAAATACCTTGGCCTTGTAGCTCAATAAGCCTCACAAGCACTCGATAGTAAGACAGGTTAGTCCTGGTGTTATGAGTTTATACAATGTTCATAAATTTATTTTTCTCTTTGTATGGTCACGGAAGCAAGTTTTTTCTGCTATAAATCTTACAAATATATTTGGATTTCAAGATTGACCGTTGTATGCTTTATATGGTCAGTTTTAATGATAAAACGTCTCTTTATATTTATTTTTCTTTTACTATAATTTCGTCTGTTAACAGCCAGAATGGCATTGACTCCAATAATTCAACACAGAGTCAATGCCCTGCTGGCTGTCAACAGACGATTTCTCAAAATAAGAAGGACGTCATTTCGAATACGTATTTGGATTTAAAGAACGATTTGCATACTACACGGACATCTGTGTTTTGTTGACCTGAACTACTTTATTTAGTTCATGATATAGACATTGAATTGTTCATGCTTTTGTCTGTAACATCAGTTTTATGGCAACATGCTATTTTTGTACTTGGAGGTATTAGTATTCCTATCCATTTGTTCTTTTTCTGTAATGACACACTGCAATATAAAACGCCCCATTATTTGTCAAAACTTCACCTTTCTTATGTTTGGTCATGCAGTATATATAAAAACACTTTTTCAATCAAGCCTGACCCTAGATAACCGAAAGCAACCTGCCTTAAAAGCCTAATGTCCTAGGCCAGTGAGTTATTTCCAGCTGGCTCGGTATGTCTGGTAAAAATCTTTTGCATGCCCTCACTCAATAATTTTGCTTAACTTGCCTATTTCTCTATATCACCTCAAATACCTCGGCCTCGTAGCTCAATAAGCCTCACAAGTACTCGATGGTAAGACAGGTTAGTCCTGGTGTTATGTGTTTATACTATGTTCATAATCTCTCTTCTATTTTATGGATGTGGAAACAAGTCTTTTTTTGTTTTTTGTTTTTTTGTTTTTTGTTTTTTGTTTTTGTTTTTTTGTTCTTTGTTTCTTTTTCCTACTATAAATTTGCAAATACATCTAGATTTTAAGAATGACCGTAATTTGCATGCTTTATATGGTCAGTTTTAACAACAACTAAAAAACGTCTCTTTACATTTTCTTAACTATAATTTCTCAAACTTTTCTGTTTGAATATTTTGTTTGGTCATTGTCCTTTAAAAGATTAATAACAGTGAGTGTGTCTTTTCGTCATGAGGTCAACCAAGCATACACCACATTTTCCCCTGTCTTGTAACGTTAGAGTACCGAAGTATGACGTCAAAGCAATCCTTTCGTCGCGCGGAAACTAATCGCATTCGAATTGAAGTCACGTGAACACTTACTCCTTTTGAATTTGAACACCCATGACATTCTCATCTCATTTTTTCTAAAGCAGTCCTTTAAAAAAGGGTGACAACAACATAATTGTCCGGGACCACGACTGGAAAGCTTGGGCAAGGATATTTTGTTTAGATCCATTATTTGGTCTTAACAAAAGAATGTGACATCTTCACTTTGGTACTCTATATTCGTTCATCGCAATTACAAATGCATGCTCCGTTTCTGTTGTACACATGTATTCTGTTTTGTACTTGATAGTATCGAAATTCCTTTCCTTCGTTAAGTACCCTTTTGAATACCCTCTTTAATACCCTTTATGTTTATATGCACAAATACGCTTTTTGTTGCTTGCTTGTTTTATTGTCAGTATGCTGTTTTTGTACTTGATATTACCATGAAGCTACAAGCACTGAAATTACTTACCCTCTTGAATACCCTTTACGTTCTATATACACAAATACGTTTTTTGTTGCTTGCTTGTTTTATTGTCAGCAACAATCAATATATTTAGGAATTATTGTTGAATAGATCATTTGCCCTTAAAGGTCAAGCACGAATACAGAACTCCAACCCACAGTTCCAGATTAATCAAAAGAGTCCACTGAAGCATACCCCTACAAGTTTAAATACGCAACATTCACAATAAGCTGCTTTTGCCATGATACAAGCGATCATCGACCCATCGGTTGTCTTTTGGTTCGACGGCCCATGGTCATGATGGTCAGTTAATGTTCACATTTATTAGTAAATTTGTATTAGTGCTTGACGTACAACGCATGACCTCTAAGCTTTCATCGATTGTTATTTGTTATTGTATCTGTCTTTGGTTATTTACTTTTGCCCAGTCAAATATCTGGTGCCTATCATCAAACTATTTCCTCATGTCAATTTATTACTTTGAGAACACAACGTGTATTTTAAACTCTTACTATTTCTAGATACTCACTGTTAGATGCATGGCCTTGTCCTAAGACTCGTTTTATACAGTCTTTGCCTTTGCTTTGTTTTTGTTTGTTGCTTCTTTTTTTTTAGTATTGTTTGTCTTTTTTTCCTTTTTTTTTTCGTTTTTGTTTTGTTTTGTTTTGTTTTGTTTTGTTTTAAGTTATGTTCTCTTGTCTCTTAAATATGTGTTCTCTAAATGGTGCATTTATGTACATTGTGACAGTATCCCTCCCTACCAGACCTTACTCCTACCCCTTTCCCCTCAGGTGGCCTAAGATCTATCTCTTTACGGTAATGATAATCTTACATAATGGTAAATAACGGTAATAACGGTAACATACCCGGTAATAACTTAACCAATGATGAATTCTTAGATGCCTTCCAAACGTTATTAAATTCTCAAACTCGCAGTCTTGACACTAAATGTGTTAATGATATGATCACTACTCTAAACTCGAATGCCAAGGATTTTGATGTACATTTCGATGACAATGAACATGATAAAGCCAAATCATCCTCTTATTACTTTGAAAATCAATTTGTTTCTCACTTTTTAAATATGGATAAGGCTGAGTTTTCTTTGTTTCATGCTAATATTAGAAGTATGAATAGAAACTTCCAGTGTTTGCGTAATCTTCTTGATCGGCTTAGTTTTAAATGTTCAGTAATTGGCCTATCAGAAACATGGCTTTCAGATACCCCTAATTCTTTGTTTTCAATCCAGGGTTTTGACTTAATAGTGAATAATAGGACCAACAGAATAGTGGGCGGTGTTGCTCTATATATTTCCTCAGAAAATAACTATAATAATAGACCTGCTTTGAATTATGTGAATGATTCCATAGAAACACTTTTTGTAGAAATTGATTTTGTTAATAGAAAAAATATCATTATTGGAGTCATATATAGGCCTCCCAAATCTGGCCACAATAATTGTTTTAATTAGCCTTCAAAATATTCTCTCAAACCCAATACTGCGGGGCAAGGATTGTTTTTTAATGGGTGACTTCAATGTTTCTGATGCTTTCGTTCATGAATTTTATGGAACGCTTCTAACTTCCTCATTTATACCACTTATTTCTAAACCAACTCGCATCGCGGAACAATCTTCCACCTTAATTGACAATATATTTAGTAACATGCATCCCTTTCCCCAAGCTGGCGTTGTAATATCAGACCTGACGGATCACTTTCCCATATTTGCACATTTCCCCATCTTGCAGCAAACACAATACCCTTCTATAATATACAAACAGAATTTGTCTGAAGGAAATATTAACACATTTAAAGACAGACTTAACATAGTAGATTGGAATGATATTTATGATATGACTGATGTAAATAGTAGTTTTGAGGAATTTATGACTAAATTAACTAGTTTGTTTAATGAATGTTGTCCTATGAGAAAAGTTAATCTTCAAAGTAGGAAAAGAATTCCAAAATCCCCATGGATAACACCAGGCTTATTTAGATCAATAAATAGGAAAAATAATCTTTATTTGAAATATAAAGCGAATCCCACTGAAAGTTCTAAGTCGAAATATTTGAATTATAAAAATACATTGACAGGGTTACTACGTAAAGAAAAAAAGATATATTTTTCACGACAATTTATGAATTGTAACAAAGATGCTAAAAACACATGGAAATTAATCAATGAAGTTCTGAATAAACAGAAAAAGAAAAGTACTATTTCTAAGATACAAATTGATGAAAGAACTATTAAGGAGTTACAAGATATTGTTGATCACTTCAATGATTATTTTGTTGAAATAGGTCCAAATTTAGCAAGTAAGATACCAAACTGTGATAGAAAACTTTATGATTACTTACAAAACCCTTAACCCTAATTCTATGTTTTTTACTCCTGTAAATGAAGGTGAAGTCCTTGATATTGTTAACAATTTTATAAGTAAACGCAGTTGTGGACATGATGGTCTGGATAATTTTATAATTAAAAAAATTATAGCAAGTATTGTTGAACCATTCACTTATATATGTAATCTATCTCTGAGCACAGGTGTTTTTCCAAACAAAATGAAATTAGCCAAAATAATCCCTATTTTTAAAAAGGGTAACCCCTTATCGTTGTCAAACTACAGGCCAATATCTTTGTTAACCACCTTTTCCAAAATACTTGAAAAAGTAGTTTTTACTCGTACAGTGGCTTTTTTTGAATAATAATGATATTTTACATGAATCTCAGTTCGGGTTTAGAAAACACCATAATACAACACATGCTCTCCTGTCTCTAATTAATAATATTACAAGTTCTATTGATAATGGTACCCACACAATAGGAATGTTCTTAGACTTCTCTAAGGCATTCGACACTATAGATCATGAAATTCTCTTAAGCAAACTTTCACATTATGGCATAAGGGGCATTGTTTCAGACTGGTTTCGAAATTATTTATACGAACGACAGCAATATGTCTGTATTGAAAATTGCATGTCGCATTTAAGAAATATTAATTGTGGTGTTCCACAGGGTTCTATTCTAGGCCCTTTACTTTTTATTTTGTATATAAATGACTTTCATAGATCATCAAATTCATTGACCCTTTATTATGTATGCAGATGACACTAATCTATTTTTTTTGCATAAAAGCCTAGAAACTTTATGTAATGTGATTAATTCGGAACTGGATTCAGTTGCAGTATGGATTAAGGCTAATAAGTTATCACTAAATCTAGAAAAAACAAATTACATGTTATTTAGTAATACTTTTAACGAACTACCTCATCCGATTTTAATAGATAATACACAAATACAGAAGGTGATTGAAACAAAATTTCTAGGCACAATAATAGATAATAAACTTTCATGGAAGCATCATATTGATAATGTATGTAAATTGATATCCAGAAACATTGGTATGATTAATAAACTCAAATGGTCTTTTCCGCCAAATATTCTTTTATCACTATACTCCACACTGGTTTTACCATATCTTAATTATGGAATATTAGCATGGGGAAACAGTGCGGCATGCCTGTTAGACAGAGTTTTTTTATTACAGAAAAAGGCTATGCGAATTATAAGTAATGTTAATTATCGCCAGCACACACATGGTCTGTTTCACTCTAATAATGTACTAAAAATTTATGATATTTATCGCCTCAATCTTGCTGTACTTATGTTTCAGTATCATAACCACGAATTGCCCACTGTCTTCAATAATATATTTACAGTAAATAACGAAATCCATCATTATCCCACTAGACAAATAAATCTGTATCACTTGCCAAGAACTCGTACAGCATTAACCCAGAATACTTTTTCATTTACTGCTCCTAAATTTTGGAATTCCCTCCCTTTAAATATACGAGACAGTATAAGTTTAAGTACGCTCAAACGTAAATTGAAAAAATCACTAATTGCTTTTTATGAACATTGATCCCTCAGTGATCCTGATGACGACTGTTGTTTACCTGTGTAGCAAAATCTATAGACGAAATGAAACCTTCAAGATCTTGTCCCTTTCCCACCCTCCCGTCCTAACCCCCACCTGTCACTTTGTCATTCTTGTTCCGTCTTTTGTAAAGTTTACTTCTTTAAAACTTTCCTATTTTCCTATTACTATTTCCAGCTTTTTGTGTTTACAATATTTCTCAGTGCTTTCTCTTCGATAGCAAGTGTGTTATGTCTATAATTTGTTTGCTTTCCAAGGCCATGTATCTTTCTTCTTCTTTTTTCCCTTTTATTGGGCATTTTATGCATGATTGCCCAGTCTAGTTCTTTTTATGTACTGTTTTCATGCTTCATCTTTTTGCCAGGGACCAGCGCTTCTACAAGCTCTGCTTCTAAGCTGGTCTCTGTTTTCATTCTCATTTTCATAAAATTAATCTTAAGTAGTCTTCATTGATGTTACTTTTTTTTTCTCTCTCACAACTCAAACTTTAATGCACTTTGTTTTGCTTGTAATGATCGAAAAATGTTTATGCACTAAGTTGTGTTGTCAATTATTTTGAATATTGTCAGATTCATAATACTTATTGTTATATACTTTGAAAAATGAAAATGTAATGAAATAAAATCTAAATCTGAAATCTGAAATCTGAAATCTGATCTGAGTTATTCATTTCAGCACTTTATATTGCAGGAATAAGATCAGTGGCTCGTGCCGGGGTGCTTACTCTAGAGAGACTTTTCTGGCCCCATTAAACATGCTAAACGTTTTTGACCGGCAACATGGAAATAATTAATTTGAATTATTTAGGATGGCTGACGACTATAGGCCTACCATAAATAATTATTTTGAATTATTTAGGATGGCTGACGACTATAGGCCAACCATCCGTGCACGGACAGCCCCTGAGACCCGGCCGCAAATGTCGGTCTCGGGGACCATTTTCCTTAGGGTACACTAGACCTACATTGTCGGTCTTGTGGGCTGCCTGTCGGATCTCATGCTCTGTCGATGGACTGGGATGTCGCGGCATGAGGAAGTTTGACAAATGTTAATTTGAAAGGCTATTCCTCACACCAAAGGGTGATGTGTCTAGGGATATGAAGCAATTCGTGCAAAATTTCTAATATACAATGCTATCAATAATAATAGTACAGACACTAATTCAGGCCTAAGAAATGTACTTACTTTGATATGAATTCCTTTTAATTTACCCCAAAAATATATGTATTCCTTAGAATAAAGAAGTAATGATTGATGCTACCTTTTTCGAATTACTGGGTTGGATGATAAAAACTGAGGGAATATTGAGCATAATCTTGTCTTTCAGTTAGTGACTCTAATATTTCATGAACGATATAACCCAACTACTTCAGAAATGCATTTTCGGTTTAGATAAATGTGAAATAAATGATAAAAACACGGCTACCTAATAATGGTCTGGGCCATAAACCTTGTTATCAATAACAACTGCCTCACTCCTATGACATATTTGCTCTCATCCAATCAGATTCAATGATTTCAGTAGCTTTTAACCCTGAATCTACAGCTCTTTCAAAGATTGATAATGGGCAGGGAATTTCGTTCGCTTTCTTTTCCTCAAGTATAACTCCACATAGAAGTGGAGTTCAAATATACACATATTTTCCCTACGCCGGAAGAAGATGATATGGAAGTTTTCCAATAAGCAAAAGAGAAGAAAAAATCAATCTGCTTGAAAAATTACGGAGTCGCCAACAAAAAATCAGAACATATTTCCATTCTAACTATTTACAATGGCTTCAACATTCCCGTTTTCCAGTCAAACGATGGAGAAGGGAAGTTTTGTTTTTGCTGTCTTTCCAGTCACTGATGTTATTCATTCCTGTTCTGATTCTAGTTAAACACTGACAAAGAATTAGAACTAAAAAGGCATGTAATGAATCCATGTTTCTACGATCAGACTGTTGCTAATATCCGAGTAAAATGTTGGTAAAGTCTACCCTGCTTCAATTTTATTTACGTTCTCCTCGGATTTCATGATTTAAAGATAAAGTTGAGTTCAGGTCATAATGATTCCATTGTGAAGGAAAATGTCAAGAAGTCAATGGGAATCACAATACCTAAGATTGATTATCTATAGCGGGGCTTTGTAATCACCAAAATATTAACAAAGTGACTCAATCTCGCTGAATATCACAGCCAGTTAAAAACACCACAGATATGTGTACATGGGGCTACATATCCATGTCATACATGTGACAGTGACATGATAATAGGGCGAAAAGCCTGAAACCATTCCAGGTTATATTTGAAATATCAAATTCAATTCAATCTTTATTGTCCATAATTCATATATGGAAATCTACATGCATATTACAAATATAAATTCGAAAACAGATACATGTAATGGATTTAACAATAACAACAAAGAAATCAATGATCTTAATTGCCTGTTTGTGTAGAGAATGATCAGTCGGTTCATTTACACACTTGGTTTCACGGAGAAGACAACCAAAAACGACAAGATAACATATTCAGGAGACAGTTACGTTACTCAGTACTCACAAACATGATGGTGACATGAAAAACACAAACCGATGAAGGAAAAGGTGAAAAATCAAGTGACAAACTGGAGACGAAAATAGCATGTAACCCGGTCGCTCGGGGCTTTTCAAAAGCGGAATGAGCCAAGCTTAAATCTTTAAATAATATCTTTTGTCACTTTTTAAGACATAATTCTTACTATGTCTTAAAAAGAATCCTTTCGATACGAGAAATGTGTCGCTCTCCATATCAAAATGTGCGCCCCTTTAAACTACCAAAATACGTCCTACTAAAGCGCTAAAACAGGCACCTATTATTATTCTTATTAACTTAAACATAATAGAAAACGACTCTATAGCACCGAATAGGTGTCCCTTTTCAATATCAAAAAGTGTCCACATGTACTACTACCGAGCAATTTTATCACTGATTGAAAGTGTCAGTTTTAAGTAATAGAAGAAACTTCTTGAATATGCAAATGTACCCTGTTCGAATTGCCCCTTTAAGGATTATTACTATTATTACTATAATTTTATTTTTTATTTTTTAATTAATTTATTTTATTTTTATTTTTTTTTGGAGGGGGGGGGGGGTAATAAACTGCTAAAAGATGCGTCATTTAACAGCCCCTGAACAGGCTGTCCTTTGGATATATGCTATTAAACATTAGTCATTGATATCAACAAAAGAGAGAAATATATAATTATCTTCACAGTCAATTCTAAGGAATGATATATCAATCTACAGTGCGTATCAAATTAAAGTACACACTTTGAAAATATCCTCCAAAATCCTATAATATCTGTACCGGTACGGGTTGTTTTTTGTTTTTGTTTTGTTTTGTTTTGTTTTTTTCTCATACAATTATGAGTGAGGGTCTGTTTCATCGCATGACGCTATGAGTATAGACAATATTTTACGCTTGACTAAGTACTGGCTACTTTTGAAAAACTCGCCAAATTTGTTGCGCACAAAATGGTAAGGTCTTGAATTTGATCAAAGTGCATATCAGGCAGTAACTGCATGTTTTCTGTTAACCATCAATAATTGACTTGAACAGTCATTTAATCCTTAACCATATACCTAGCAGTGCACACCCACTTGGCGTATCCAGAAATGGATAAAGGGGAGGGGACTGGATGCTGCCAAGACAGAGGTTAAATGTATCTGGACAGCTCCGTTCTGTACAAGCATACTAAGCATAGTAAGTTGCACTGTGTTCCCCCCCCCTGGGCCTTCAAGAAGGAGCTACACCAGCTTCGCTATACGCCACTGCCCCCATCCCACAACCGCAACCATCATTACAGGTGCTGTCTTTCTGCACATTTCATCTCCTGAAGATTGTTGGACAGATTGCATGCAAACGAACCTTTTTTTTAAAAAACATATTTTCTTTTTCCTTTTTTTTTCATTCCCCTTGAAAGTTACGAGACACCATGAAGAACATTTTGTATTACGAATAAGAATTTAAAAGAGAATCAACTTTATTGATTGATAGAAATAATGTTTTAACATTTTTTTTGTCAGTTAAACATGTACATGTGAAAGATATCATCATGCGTTTAATACAGTGCATCCTTTCCACATGCCCCAGACTAGTAACGCACCCTCAACTGGTCGGAAGAGATGGGGCAAGAAAAGAAATAACATTAAATGGTCAAAACCTGATTTTTTAAAAATCTCTCTTCTTGACAATTGAACATTTGAGGTCCATCTTCCTGTAATGCATTGCAGTTTGCATCCTTTCGACATGCTCCAGTCGGAAATGGAATTGTGTGCAGGAAGACATATCTGCATTGTTTTGTGTGGGCGTTCGTGCACGCGCGCGTGCGTGTGCGTGTGTGTGTGTGTGTGTGTGTGTGTGAAAGGGAGGGGTGGGGATTTGCAGCTAGGTATATGATTTAGGATTGAATGATTGTTCAAATCAATTATTGATAGTTGGCAGAGAACATGCAGTTACCATGGTTACTACCTGATACGGACTTTGGTCAAATTCAAGATTCTTTTTGCGCAAACCAATTTTGACGACTTTTTTTTACAAGTAGCCAGTAATAACTCAAGCGTAAGGTCATGAAGATTATAGTCAATACTCATAGTCATCCGATGAAACAGACCCTCAACCATAATTTTAAAAGGAAAAACCATACTGATATTGTAAAATTATGATTTTGGAGAATGTTTTAAAAGTGTGTACTTTAAGAACATGCCTCTAACATGTCTAAAGACTTACGTTCAGTGGTCTCTGCGGAAATTCTGCAGTTATAAATGGCGGCCATCAAGACAGCAAACATCAGTCTAATCGAATGCATGATGATGATGATGATGCTGAGGCTTTACCAATGATATACTTGAAAGAAATCACTGAGACACAGCGTCTATGTAGTCTTTTTTGGAACCCCTCCTTTTTTTTTTTTTTTTTTTTTTCGTTGAAACAGATTTCAATGGTCGATCTTTATGATATATATGTTATAACGTGTATATCTCAATCACTAGATTGCTCACTGTGGGAGTATAGTAGCGCGAGCAATATATACGCAAAACGAGGCATGAAATGTGTGTTTGCAGTGTAGACAGCGCTGAATATGAATAACAAACATTTGCACAATGACTAAAATGCAGAGTTCATTCACAAAATATGTAGGGAAATCGTTTCGTGAATATCGTTTTCATCTAATATCAGGAACGTTAAAAAAAAAGTTCAAACATTCTTTCAATTTCTTTCAAATTTCAATATCCAGGGCCCTCTTGCATAAAAAGTTGCGTTTAATCGCAACTCAAAAAATTAAACGCAACTTGATTTTCAACCAATCAGGATGGCGTATTTTGGACTTGCGTTTAATTTTTTGAGTTGCGTTTAATCGCAATTTTTTATGCAAGAGGGCCCAGTACACCTTATTTAGAAAAAAAAAAAATCCTTTACATGGAAGAGTGCTAGTTAACTTTTATACACGTCATATTTTACACGCTTGATTAATATACAAGAGGAATAAAATTGATTTAAAAAATATATTTTCCTGACAGATGAAAGTACATAATCATATTCAATATTAGTATATTGAGCATTTGCAGAATATTTGAAAGTGGATATTTCCATGATCGTCGTTAGAGGGGGGGGGGGGGGGGGGTAAACCCACTATTAACAACTTTTTGTAGGCTAATTTTCAAATTGTGGAAATTATATTTTTTATAGCCTTGTCAACAACAACAAAAAATAGAACATCTCTTTCAAATTTGCAAAAATTTACGACCATATTTAACATGTTTAAGCCTTTTAGCTTTGTCGCTATGTTCTGAAATTTAAGGACTTATTTTATATTGGAAAATATTCAGTATAATAGTTGTATGCAAAATTTGGTCCGCCTTCACCAAATCGGAATGTTCTAGTGACGACTCTGGAGCTTTAGTGTGCTTCATTGTTGGAAGTCAGAAACATTGCCCTACACCATGATAACCAAACTAAAAAAAAAAAAACAACAACAACAACAACAACAACAACAACAACAAACAAATCAAAACAACAAATTGCTTGGCCTACATGTCTCAAATTTCATTTAGCCTGCTGAGAAAAAAGAAATGCGGAAAGAATTCTTGTCACATTGAAATTAACAAAAATATTTTAAGTCGTAAGAAAATAATATTTTATAACCATTACTGCACCTACCCGACATCTGATGAAAACCAGTACGAAACTTTTTCCACGCATACTTTGCAATTGAATTCAGTTTTTTAGTCATTATGCTAATGTTTATTATTCATATTATGACACTATTTACTTTCATTTCTCGACTACAGTTTTCATCTACATATCGTCTTTGTTTGATATAATCTACAGCTGACCATGCTACTGACCCAACTCTGCAAATATTTACCGCTCATGGCTGCAAATATATACGTGCAGTGACCAATGAACCTTTTGCTATAGCTCCAGTGCCATAGTAAGGGAATCTGATGATACATTTACGGATTAATTTCAACAATTATTTGACAGTAAACTGCCACAAGGAAATTGTTCATTGAAAAAATTTTCTTTGCGTTTTAGGGATTTTGTTTTTTCAACTTCATCTTCGATAATAGATAGGCTTCATCATGCATTCGCTTGGGGATAATGACGTTTGCTGTGGTGATGGCCGCCATTTTTAGCAGTAGAATCTTCGCGGAGACCACTCAACGTAAGTTGCATAGACGCAAGTTCTTGTCGCTAAAATTAAGGCATCATCCCTTAGATTGGAGTGTTCAGATAATTTTATATTTCCCTTTCTTTGTTGATATCCATGTTATTGGACAAAATATCCCATAAGCGGATATCCAGGATAAATTGATTATATTCGTGAATTCAGTTAACGACATGACGGTATAAGGAAAAGTACAATATATATATATATATATTTTTTTTTTTTTTTTACTTCCTGCAAGTAATATATATATATATACACACACATATATTTCTAATTTCTTTTTACGTTTAAGAAGAGTATCTACAAATTAACATTATCAAAATATTACCTTAATCTTGTTTTGTGTTCATAATGCAGAAATAGTACTTTTTAAAAACAATTGCACCAAATGAACTAGTTCCTTTATTATTTGTTATATCCCTCATATGAATGGATAATGTCGATGCCAATGAAGAAAAATGTGCTATACTGTGACGTCATTCATAGTATAGTGCACTATACCATGAATGTCGTCACTGCATGGTATATTTGTTTATAATTTTTTATTTAAATAAACTGTTATATTTCATTAGAAATCAAATTGTAATAATGGAATTCACTGAAGAACAAAATAAATGGAATTAGGAAAAGAACAGTATGTGGCAAGCTACACTTTTCAACAACATTCATTGAATGATATACAATAACTATGTTATAAAACATATATATTTTAAATATTCAGAGATATAATTATCCATCCTTCATATCTTTCAGTTTACAGAAATTGACTAAAGGACACGGATTTTGTCAGCATTCAATTGTATGAACTGTGACATCATTACATATTTTCCATATCTAATTCTCCGTTAATATTTAAGCCGGAATCGGTACAGAAATAATTGCGTTTACTTAAAAAAAAAACACCAAAAAAAACATTGCCTGAAAGGACACCAACAATTGTACATTCTCCCTTTTCGTTGTTTGGCAGAAAAATATATTTGAAGCTGTTGAAAATTACTTTGAGAGGAGATAAGCCAAATATCTGTCGGCGATTCCGTAATTGTTATCTGTCAATTTTGTTGGCTAAAGGAAAAGTCTGTATTTAAACCTCCTTTTTTTTGGGTTGAATTTTGGCTTTTGTACTTGTTTCGCTTTGTTCGAAAAAGTAAGGATTAATTCATTCCGACGAGGGAACAAAATGAGCATTACGCACCACTCAATGGAGAGCCATTTATATTCATACTAGCAAAATATATAAAAGATTTTTAAAAAGCGAAAAGATTAAGTACGTTATCATTAAAATTTTCAGAAGAAAAAAAGGTAAAAAAAAAAAAAAAAAAAAAAAACGAAGGTTAAAAATAGTCCCCATATTATTCAGATGTCATTGGCATGATTTATCTAAGATTTATACATCCTGAAGTAGTCTTATCGGTATATTTTTGAAACTACAGTATTAAAAGGAAATTATTATTTTAAATTTTCCCTACCACAGTTGTTTTACTTTCTGACACAATGTTGTCAATCGGCATTATTCATTATTTCTTAATTCTTCTTTCTTCAAAACAGCAAGCACCGTTATCTGCAATTTTTTTTTATTGTGCTCCCTCTCAAAATGGTAGTGATACGCAACATCTGAATTATCTACTTTTATAATAAGATAGGCTGATATGTGTCATGATAACGCTAAGTTTCAATACTACCCTTCCCTAACCCCCTTTTTTTAAAGGAGGAATCTTCACTCTATCGCTAAGCTCATAACAATGATATCTGTCCCTCTAGAAAGTATACTTTTGAGGATCTTTCTTACGTTAAGCTCAATCTTATGCAAATATTGATTTTGAAGACGGCGATGATTAGCCTGTGTTTGAAATTACTATAAAACACGAAGTTTTAACACTACAAAACATTACAAAAGAAAGAAAACCCAACATTATTCTTGAAACATTCATTTATGGTAAATCATCATTGCATTCAATCTAATGCTCATTAGGATAATAATGAGGAAGATAATTAGGTCTGTTCGTGATGGTGGTTAAGTATAAATAGGGCTAGGTGTATAAAGTCTCTTTGAAGCAACCGTCCACGATATTTCGGTACAGGGCAAAACAAAAAAGAATCATTTCAATGTGATTATCTTCAATTTTTTTCTATGCCCATGTTATTTTCTTGAAAAAAAAAACACATCACGCCCAGCACCTGAAAGAGTAAGATTGGTGAATGGCACAAGAAGCTCTGAAGGACGTGTTGAGGTTTTCATTGACGATAAATGGGGCACGGTGTGCAACAATCTGTGGACTCTCAGAGAAGCAACCGTCGTGTGCAGGCAGTTGGGGTACGTCGCCGGTGCTGACAGGGTCTTCTACGACGGAGCCAAGTTCGGCAAAGGAAATGGTGAAATCTTGCTTGACATGGTGCAGTGCAACGGGACTGAGCAAGACTTCTTTGATTGCCAGCAAGGTGTAAACGCTGGCCCAGAGTGTGACCATACTGAAGATGTTGGAGTTGAATGCTCTACGACAAGTCAGTCAATTATTCTTTTACTTTGAATTGAGTGTAAAATTAGTAGGGGACAACCAATATACAGTGTGTCCCAGAAAAAAAAACGAAACCGGATTTCATGGCAGAAATGAATAATGAATAATTTCTTTGATGATAATATATATATGTATGAAAAGCTTTGCTTCTTTCATTTGATGCACAACTTATTATTTAGAATTCACGCATGACTGAATTAAATAAATGGAAAGTGGTGCTACAAAAAATCATTTGCACGCACAAATTGCAACTTTGAGTAATCTTTTATGGTAGTAAATGTAATTATTTTGAAAAAAGAAAATCATCACACAAAAATTCACAATTTTCTCTTTTATATGACACCTCAAGCGTAAAACATGAAAGATGGTTGCAACAGAACATGTATATATCATCATGGAAATTATCCATTATGATAGAAAATTTCTACCATGAATGTCCGTTTCGTTTTCTTTTTCTTTTTTTTTTTTTTCTTTTTTTTTCTGGGATACAGTGTATATTGCTTGTCCCTTATCAAAATGCTTTGAGATACATGTTTACATAAGAATAATATTATAAAAAATTGTAGGGAAATAGCATATACAACATATTTGGCAACTCTCGTGGAAAAAAATTATAATTGTGAGAAATGAAAAGGAGAGAAAAAATGGTTGCGTAGCTTAACTTTTTTTGAAAACAAAAGAAAACTATTTCACTACTTTGAAGTTTACAAAGAGAAAATTTTAGCACTCGTTTAACGAATGTTAAAGAATTTTGTTGGATTCTACTTTATGTATTGCTACTTTTTATTGCTATTCAACCGGTTCTCTTATGCGCCAAAATCAATACGCCATATATCCATGATACTTTTGGCCTAACCTTTATTCACTGGGTACCACAGCTCGGTGTGATCGACGCCCTGTGGTCTTGTTGCATGGATAATTTCTTACGTGTCTGTAATCTGCTTAAATATGATGAATTGTATTTAATCACCGATGACATGAATGTGCAAGTACCTTTTTTTTTTTTAATATTCATGTTTGGCTTGTGAGGCAGTAAATGATAGAGCGAATAAAACCGCAGATTTAAGGTTATCAGTCAGCTAATTAGTCCTAATTCCAATGATTTATCATTATCTGTGTTGTTCGGTGGAGGATAGATAATGAAAAGTGATATTATAATCCCCCCGGCCTAACATCATTACAAATGACTGATTTTTAGATTCTATTAGGCTAGCTGACGGTCCTTCCTTTCGAGAAGGGAGACTTGAGATGCTGGATGAAATGGGTAAATGGGGTACGGTGTGCGCTCAAGACTGGGATCTTCAGGACACTCGCGTTGCTTGCAGACAGCTCGGGCGTATCCTTAGAGAAGACGAGGGCGTGGAATGGTTTACCGCTAATCCAGGGTCCGGTCAAATCGTGACTGGAGGTTTACAATGTACAGGAAATGAAGCCAGACTGGACAACTGTACACAGGCAGCAGGCTGGATACCAGAGAGCTGTGATCAGAGTGAGCACAGTCAGGACGTCGGTGTTTTATGCTACTCCAGTAAGTCTAATCCACTGAGACATACCTCGAATTAATATTTTAAAAAGAGATACGCCCTAGTAGCAATTTCGACATCCACTTGTCGACAGTTTGTTGTTAGAGGTACACAGGGAGGTGTTTGTCAGTCTGAAAACAGTTGTTAATGTATAAGGCAAATGGCTTTGGGAGCCATCCTAACATGTTTAACTTTTTACTACGGTTCATGTTTTACTACGGTTCACTTCCTTGTGTAGAAAGTATCTTGTTTTGCTTTTCTCTCTCATGCTCTTTGCGCTTCAGATATTGAGTTATATACTAACGGTCTCATCCTCCTATCGTATGGAGGAGGAGTTGGAACAATCTGCCCTGGCGATAACTGGGACCTGAACGCAGCGCGCGTGGCCTGCCGAAACCTGGGGCATAAGGATGTGAAAGAAAGTAAAGTAGTCGAAAGCGACCTAGGAGACCTTCAAGTTATCTTGGGAAACCCACGATGCTCGGGTGACGAAACTTTCTATACGGAATGCGACTCGGCGGAGTGGGCATACCAAGGTGACTGTGAACCGGGGACAGGCGCTGGAGTCATATGCGAACTTCAAGAACCAGGTGGGATATATCTCTCCAATCATACTTGCGTTTGGAGTCAAATATTTCAGATATGTCGAATGACGACGATACAGTGTTCATTGAAAACTTGTCGTCGTCGACAATGTTTTTTTTCAATGAACCCTAACGCGTTCAACAATTTCATAGTCTGGACCCATGTCAGGCCAAATATTAAAGGTACATGAATACGTCTATTTTAAGGTGCTTTTAGGATATTTCATGAAATTTCGCGACTCTACGTTTAGAGCATGTTTAGAGGCACGGTTAAAGACAAGTTTTGAGAATCACGCGCTTTTAGGAACTGTCATAGAACTTGTTGGCCACCCCTAGATCTCATTGTGTTCTCTTAAAGCTGTGACCAATCATAAAACAGTTGATCCATTACTCCAAAGTTAGCCACCTCTACCACAATAGTAAAAGAAAAGATGGAGGAAATAATTATTTATGAGGTCTCCTCCATGTATTTTATGTTTTCAAATTAAGGACAGTCAATGAATGATGGAAAGCAATTGTTATTGCTATCCATCGTTCACTGAACATTGAAAAGCTGCATCATATATCTCAACTAATTCTGTTATTACCCTTCTGCATTTGTGATCATTTTTGCAGGGGCATATGCTTCTTGTGAAAACTATTCTCCCTTGTTTTAACTATATATCCTTCACCATTATGTCACGTAATGTGCAGCAATTGATACGTCTAGTATACAGTTAACCCTTTCAGGACAGGAATTATTTAAGAGCTCAATTGATCACATTTTGTTCTGCAAATTGGAAACAATAATATTTTTATTTTAGTGCTACGTGGTTCTAATAAGATGTAATTTCTTGAAAATAATATATGTGGTTAGGAACTTTGTCAAAAAGTTGAAAAAGTTGCCAATTTGGACAAAAAACAATGATTTTGAATCTCTCAATGTGTTGCCAATTTAAGGATGTTCAATCTTATTCTCCTTTTTAAAATTCCTGGCATCAAACGCAATATGATCAGGCAACAAAAATGGACAAATTATGTGCAGAATTTTTTGCTCTTTCTACTCATGCATCTGGTATATTTTTTAAGGCTCTAAATCAAAAGTTATTGGGCCAAACCACAAAATGTGGTCAATTGTCTCGAAAGGGTTAAGTAGAAATGATAAAGAAGTTCAGTTCCTTTACACGAATAGATCCCTACGTACTCTGAAATCGGTTGACAAAGTAAACAATTGTTGCGAATGTGTTCACCTTCTGGTGTTCATATCGTAAACATGATTTCAAAAATTATCACAAGCTAAAAAAACGTCATATTATATGCCATACTCCATTTCTGTTTACATATACTGAGCAGAAGCCAAAATCGAAAACGACTCTCCGTACCCTGCAATCGGTAGAGTGGAAATATCCTTAACTGACCCAAAAGAGTTTATGATGATCTGTAGTAGCACGTGGGACCTCGTGAACGCGCACGTCCTTTGCCGACAACTAGGCTATTCCGGCGGAGCTGTTCAAGTCTTCTCCGTTGAACGTGGCTATGGAGGTGATCACGTGATAACTGATCTTGACTGTCCGGATGGCGCGTCCAGCCTCACTGACTGTAGTATTGAAACTATGGATGAAGAGAGTGCAGAGGACTGTAAAGTTGTGGCTGGTGTTGCTTGTTTTGGTAAGTCAGTAGTATGACTGCTTTGCAATACCTGATCAAACTACGATCCCATTCTCATGAAGTCATATATTTACACGACAAGGGTTTGAAGCTCCACATCCCAAAGATTCGTAATCCCGAACTTATAAATTTCCTATTTAGGTAGGGGAAGGGAGTAGCTACATGCCGTTGTCCTGAAGCATTGTCATTCCAAATCTTAGGATAAAATAGCCTTCAGAATTCGATAGTGAGATTCAAACGCGGGGTCCAGGATTGTCATGAGGTAGTGAGGGAGGGGGAGGGAGGGGGGTAAATTTCTCCACATTAATTTTGTTCAGAGTATGAATCAGGGAATCCACCGGATCTCCATAAGCTTTCTAAGTTGGAGGGGGTAGGGGGGTAGGAGCATAACCAGGAATTCCGCCTGCCCTCACTGACCCGGAAAGGCCCTTTATCGAAGTTCAATTTTTCAAGCCTCTGCTAGATAGAGTTTTGACTCCCTCACCCCCACCCCCTACAAACCAAGTCTTCCCAATATATCTATCTCTCTGTCTTTCTTTCTCTCTCTCTCTCTCTCTCTCTATCTCCCTATATTTCCCTATATTTTACATAATAGAGTAGAAAAAGTACAACCTAATAGGCCTATACCGTCAATTCAGTATTTCCTCGCTCTTAACTTTTGAGGGGGTCGAGTGTTTGGCGGTGTAATCTTACACAATGTATCTTTTAATAATGGAACAACGGGTAAGTTGCATAGTTTGAAAGGTGCATACTTTTGCCAGTATTACATAATGGTTTTAAAAGCAATAATTCCCATTTATCGCAGCGGCTGCAGAAGACAGTTTAGTACCACTAGTCAGTGGTGGATCAACTTCAGAAGGTGTACTGGAGTACAAGATTTCAGGTCTTCCTGCTCTTATCTGCGATCCAGATTGGAGCGATGAAGAGGCCACCGTCGCATGTCGATCGCATGGATATGATGTGGGCAATGATACCGACCTGGTTCGTCTTGGCCAATCAAGAGACAGGTGCTGGTCCATCTTTTCATCAATCTTACTACCTTTCTAAATTCATAATGTTGCACTTTCAGGTAAAGCCTAGATGTAAGCACTATGTAGGGCCATATTTTTTTTTTAAATACAGCGCCATACGGCGCCATAAACCTCCTTTGAAAGGGGTCATGTAGCTGCCGTACAGCCACGAGATCAGGGGCGTAGATAGCGGGAGGGGGGGGGGGATGGGGTATGCATCCCCAAACTTTGCAGGTGGGGGGGGGGGGGGGGTGTACAAACATCCCCCCCAGGTTTCACCCCCACAAAAAAAAATGTGGAAAATATACATTTCTATTGTGTTATAGATAAATATAATTTGATATATTTTATTTCAATCAGTGTCAATATAGGTATTATTTATTCATATACAATATTGTATGGCGAGAGTGCCCAAGTCTGCACAGTGCCCTTGTCTGTGTTATTAGTAATACTAACAATTTTCAAAATTGAAAAGAAAATATACAATGTAGTCACAGGAATCGAATGTGGTGGGGAAAGAGGGAATATATCACCTCAATATTTATCGAGGATGATGGCCTGTGTCATCATCACCCAAATATACATAGAAGAATGATGAAATGTCAATCATAACATGAAGACTCGGTCAGAAACACCGCTCCGGGGGTTGCATGTGGGCACAGCGCCCCTACTTTTCCCTTTTAACTTCAGATAAGTACCCCCATTTTTCTTTCGAATAAGTTCCCGTTCCATATTCTTATAAGTGCCCATTTTGATAATTACACGTCATCGCTAACCTTACCTTTGATAAATGCTCCTATTATCCCTTTTAATCCCTTTTACCCCTTTTTAATGTAAAAAGTTTTTTTTTCTTCTTTGTATTATATAGGCACTGATTTAAATTTTCTACTTGATAAGAACATTTTTCCATTCTTATAAATGCCCATTTTCAGGTGTGATTAGTGCCCTTTTCACCTCTGATAACTGCCTTTCCTATCTACGCTCGCTCGTATTAAAAGTATAGCTTATCAAATAAATTTTCATCGTGAAATTTTACAAATGAAACCCAATAAGAATTGTGTTTCCCCGTTTTTATATTACAATGTATTTGCGACCTCACAAATTTTGAATATTGCTTGCTCGCTCGCTCAGTATTCAAATCAGAATACAAAACTGCAAAGCATGATGCTAAAGTTGTATCTTGGACATGTAAAGAGAAAAACCATATACATGTTTACACACCCTCACCCTAAACTATATATATTATATATATATATATATATATATATATATATGTGTGTGTGTGTGTGTGTGTGTGTGGGCGTATATATATATATATATATATATATGACCCTTGAGGGAAATCATACCCCCCCCCCCCCCACACACTTATGAGGACCTGTCTACGCCAATGCACGAGATAGCCACGCTATAGCCACTTAAGATCTCGGTCGTATCTGCCACATAAGGCCGTGTAATTTCCAATCATGTAGCGTCATGTAACGTCACGTAAGTTCATGTAAAACACGTACCACCTCGCAGTCCCACATAGGTCCCATGGAATCGGACAGGCCGACTTTGGTTGAGTGGTATAATGTTTATTGTTTTTACTCTTTTTATCAATGTCCCACCCCGTATCACAAGAATGGATTAGCATGGATTTCGTGGCCCACTTGTGGCCCTTAGGACCAGGCTTTACTTAAAAAGTATGAATTCACTCTAAATTAACCCCTTTGAACGATTATTTCATTAATGTTGTGTCCACATAAGCCACCTTTTCCGAGAATCATTTTCTGAATTCTTTTGTCTAAGTTTGCAACGAGCGTCATATCTGTAAAGGAAACTATTCTACAACAGAGAAGCAGAAACTAAGTGGGTGAACAGTTATAAGCTAAAAAGATAAAGACGTCAGCAAAGAAATTTTGTTGTCGATGAAAAACAGATGCTTTCTCAGAATATCTAAGAAGCTACCAAAAATCCTTAAATGGTTTCGTAAATGGTATTTGCTGGAGAAACGTTTTATAAAGGGACGATGGTACGTCCAAGGCAGAATATCAAACCTTCATTTGCCAGTTTGCTTTATTTATTTATTTTTTTGTTGAGCATTTGGTGTCCATCTGTGAACACTGTTAAGTAATTAATTGGCAAATTGTAATAGAGCCAGACCTTTGGACGAACGTACTTTAACGGATGGTCCCACATCACTTTAAAAAAATGCTATCTTGGCTGAATTACAGAACTGTAGACCTTTGGGCTTTGGCCCATTGTCTTGTTTGATACCATAAAGCGACGGAGCAGCGGTTTTCTCGAGGCATCAGCTCCCGTGAGCCAACGACCTCAATTCGGAGATGCATTCCCCATACACATAGAGCTATGATTGTGAAACAGGCTTACTCCTCGTGGGTAACGATTTTCTCATGATATTTACTGACAGAGAAAAGTAAATACATGTAGACCTGTTAGACTACTTTTTGTGTTGATGGGCCATATGTCATATGATTTAAAAAAAAAGAAAGAAGAAAGGCTGGAATATAATTATATTTGTCTGCAAGTGAAGCTGCTCTGCTCTCGGTTTTGTTTTCGTTTTTGTTTTTGTTTTGTTTTGTTTTTTCATAAATCACATAACAATTCAATTTTGAATTTGACTATGGTGGATCAGAAGGTCACATTTCACACAGTGCAGTTTCCCGAGGATCTGTCATAGGAATTTTACCTTTTTACCTGTAATCAATGGCAGATGTATTTAGAGTAAAACGGGCTTGGATACCTGGGTAACCCGTAGCCTGGTTTGTAATCGAGTGGGAAACTAAAGAAAATGAACTGACAGCTCTAATTTCGAGCATGGAGCAATGCCTTATTGGAATATAGGGATGTTTCCCTTCCTACCACTTAAATTTCAGTGAAGGAAAAGTAGATCTTGTCATGTTACTTTGATCAAAGTCCACAACTGTCAGTACTGTTTGTATAAGCACGAAATCCTAGAATGTGCTAGCTAATCTTATTACAAGTGTAGACGTACATAAACAATACGTTAAGATTCTCATGTGTTCTCCATTATATCAGAAAAATAGGAATACGTTAAACAGGTTAATTACGATTATGTTTGGTTGTAGTTAGCAGACGGGCCACCTCCAAACCCATTGCGAGCTAAAAGTTATGGAATTTTCTTATTTCTGTTTAGCGACTCGTTTGGGTAAACTGAAAGAAAATATTGGTTCAGTATATATCCCCAGAAAAGCACCTAATTGTTCTACAGAAGTTATCCAACTTCACCTTCTTTTTCATTACGTAATTTATGGGTTTTGAAAAAATAATCTGTTTGACAATATGTGCCCAACATCGATTTTAATGAAACGCAAAATAATTTCCGTTATTAAACTTTAATGGGCAATAATCATGGAGTAAGTAGTTTGGAGAAAAATAACCCAGTTACCATGGTTACAAAATTCGAAATAAGATTTGCCTAATGCCATTTGCCAAAAGTTTTTGCATAAAATTTGTTTATGTAAAATCCATGATTTATCGACGGCGTGGCTTAGTGCCCAGAGTATATGAAAGATCTCTGTCTTTCTCTACAGTTTTCCTTACAGTTTTCAGAGCTATAACTTCACATGCTTGGGAACTGAAGCCACATTGGCTGAATGTAAGATGGAATCTATCGAAGCTGATGATGGATGCAATCCAGATGACATAGTCCAGATTACATGTCAGCCTAACAAAGGTATGACTACTTGTATATACACGCATTCACTTATTTCGGTTCCTCAGTTCGTTATATTTATTGATGTTTTGAAACTATTACATGTTTCTGCTTCCCAATGGTCCAGAACTGCATAACATTGTTATCGAAGGATCTGCTACTCACATGAATATATTAACAGCTCTAGCGCTAACAAAACTTCCTCAAATTCTGTGCTTTAAACATGCTAAATAAAAGGTTCATCTTTAATAGATAAAACTTCAGATATGTCATGTATGTGTAACAACTGTTTTATTCCACATCAGATTGGGATCTTCGATTGGTGGGCAGCACGGCTTCGGAGCAGGGTAGAGTAGAGGTCTTTCTAGGAGGAGAATGGGGATCTGTCGTGTATGGTAGGAGTGCAAATAAATATCTCCTCGATGGTCTCCTCGATGATCTGTGTCAACAACTTGGATATAAGGAACTCGTGACAGGTATATCCAGTGTGGCTGTCAGAGAGAATCCGTTTGGCGCAGGAACAGGGAACGTTTTGAAGTGCGATTACTCATTTCCGGATGGTTGTGAATACGTTCTAAGTGAAGTTTCTGAAGATGAGCCACGGAATGATGCAAGCGTCGTCTGCTTACCATATGGTGAGTATAGATTAAACATAATCTTGAACAGAAGGACTTTGAGGATTTTTCGCACTGTGATAAAGTGTAACGTACTATCGGGCGAACGTTCTGTGTTACTTGTTTGGAGGTTCTAAGCCCGTTGTACACGTGGCGTTATTCCACTACTGCCAATTACGTCAGTTGATTGTTCGATACAGTAGAATTAATGCCAAAGTAAAGAGTGAACAATACGCCCCTAGGTATAATGACGGCTGCGCCCAAGTTGTAACAGAAATGTGCACTCATTTGTTTATGTAGATTGTTGCGCCCGTGTTCCGTCGAATGCATGTCGATTTTGGACATATCCGAATCTGGCGTTAGGTCATCGCATCCGCATGATGTTCCGTCTGCGCCTGTGGCTACAGAGATAGCGCATGAATCTGTTCTTTGCATTTACTGTATATGCCTGAATGTCCTCGAATGGCCAATTCTAACTAATGCCTCATGTGCAACGGTAATCGGCCGATAAATTATCATGCCCCTAGATCGAACTACTAGGGAAAATGAATAATCCAACTAGACTAAACCGAGGTCTATTACAAATTCAAAAGAAAACATCATGGGAATTACAATCAAACATCAAAACGGAACGTCTGAATATCTAATTTTTGCTTGATCATTATAATTTCTAAAGATATGAATATGCATCCTTGTTAATTTTTTTTTTTCCTACTGATCTGAATGTGTATCGTTTCACGTTTGAATGGGTCACAGCTAGATTAATGTCAGTTGTTATTTGTCCCCAAGGTACTGTTGAGAACCACCCTGTACGACTAGTTTCCGAGACAGGAGTGGCCAATAATGAAACGGGGCGAGTTGAGATCTTGCATGATGGAGAATGGGGCTCAGTCTGTGACACAGAAACTGGCATCTTTACAAGTGTTGACAGGGTATGATATAGCCTTTGTTAATTGGCGTCGCTCTATTTAGAGGCGGCGGAACGACGGGTTCGGAAGTGGGGGGGGGGGGGAACCTTTTGTTTGGCGGACAAACTTACCCCCCCCCCCCCCCCTTCTATTGTTCGAGCCCGTCGTTCCGCCGCCTCTGGCTCTACTAATTTGAGTAGGAAAGTCAGAATTTTCCAAGGGGGATAAAAATTGTGGTCAGGTTTGCAAATTCGCGAAAAGTTGTTCACAAACATTTTTCCACATTTTCGATTTAAAAATTCAAATTAAAAAATTCAGATTTCCTAACATAAATTATTGAAAGGGATGCCAGAACCCCGACACATTTTCAAGTATTTTTTTTTTTCATTTATGTCGGCCTTAATTATAAAATTGAAGTGACTATAAGGTCTAAATAGTTGTGGTCAAGTCTTTTCATTATATTCATGCATTGAATTTAAAAAAAAATAGAAATGACTACTTTGCCTGAAATTATAGATGTACGAGGCTGGTTGGGGTGTGAAAGGATATTAAACTGGGGCTACAGAGTAAATTTACTGTAAATTGTAACAACCGTTGTTGATTGATGTTGACAAATACTAAAAAGAGGTTTTTTGTTTTGTTTTGAGTTGTTGTTTTTGGGTTTTTTTTTTTTCATTTCAAGATGAACAAGATCACTCTAAATGTCATATACCTTTTGACAATTTGAATTACTGTTGGCTACGTGGGATTTAAATCTGGAATACCAAAATTTCAGTTTCAATGTAGCTTTCACGTTGGCAGAGGATGGTCGGGGATGAGTACCTGTGCCTATGCTAAACATAACTGTCGTCCATTGTGTAGGTTGTTTGCAGGGAGCTTGGTTACACTGGCTTGCAGCATGCAGAACATCTTACCGGAGAGGATAAGGAACCCTTTCTCACTGGGGACGAAAAGATCTGGTTCGTAGTTGACTTCTGTACTACTTCCAGACTTTACATGTGTGACCACGGGCCATGGGGATACCACCCCGACGACTGTACTCCATCGGTTGTGACCTGCGTTCCTGATGATGATGGTAACGATGACGATGATGATGATGACAATGCAGGTTCGTTCTATATTTTAGAATGGGTTGGTATAGAGGTCAGAAATATCTAGCTAGAAATGCGTTCTGTACGTTTTGCACGTTTTGTATAAATCGGTGATATGAAAATCAGTGAGTCAGATTCAATAGGAAATGATTGTTTGACCCTTATAATTGACCAGTAGGCTTAGGGTCTTAATATGGGTCGAACAATATTGTTTTTCTGATTCTGTATCTCCAAATCATTTATTTCGTACAAATTTATGCATATTTGCATGCATTTTTTTTATACATCGTGTTCTTAGGAATGTTATCTTTTTCTATTTTTTTTCCTAATGTTTTTTTTAAAATATATTTATTATGTACTCTAACGCCTAAGGGCACCGTCGCCCCAAGCTTTTGTTTTTAGAGGTATGTCCACCAACTATGTACATGTATGTACCACGCGAATGTATATTTTGTCATATTTTTGTCAAAAAGATATGTTTGTTCATTTATTACTTTGTATACTTATATTGGGAAGTTGGAAATAAATGTCTTTTAATTGATTTGAATTTTATTCATGTCCAGCAGGTCCGAGTTTTTTTCACGCTAACCAAACCTGTTTAATCGCTGGAGGTGTGTTACTGGTGCTTCTCATCATTGCAATCTGACCTGGAATTTTACTCTGTATGATTGACAAAATATGTTTATCAAGCCTTTGGTACCATCAAATGTGTCAAGAAGAGCATCGTTTTTCATTGATTTTTTTTTTGAAAACAGTTTTAGTAGTCTATCGGTGACGAATCCAGGAAGATCTGCCTGTTTTTTTAACAACTCCCCCCCCCCCCCCTTTCTGGTCAAAGAGTCCTGGATCTGCCACTGTCTGTGTAAGCGGATATCAATCTCTAATAATAATAATGTATTAAATTACTGTTTGTTGTGTTGTGTAATTTTTTTCTGATTTTTTTTTTCTGATTAAATAATAAAATATCTAGAATTATGCTTGAACAAATCTCCTTCACGACAAAGAGCAGTTTTTTTTTTCAGGCGAGGGTTAGATTGGACTACTTCCTGTCATATTTATGCCAGTTATCTCTACCAATTCACATGCTAGTTATTACTATTGCTTCGAAAGACGTTATTTTTGAATATCTCGTGATATATAATTACAAGTGTGCAGTAACATGAACATGAAATTAACACGAATCGATTGAGAATTAAGTATAATTACTACATGTCGAAGGGGTGTTCTGTACAGTGTTCTTGTGTTTTACTTGTATGTGAGGGGGAAAATATTGCATCAAAACAGGGAAATAAACATTAATTCACTAAATCAAAGAAATAGAATCATATCTAGGCAATATATTGTTATAGTTATTGTTATTCTTCCTTCGTTCTGGTTGTTTTACATTATTCTGATATATTATATTATGTTTATTTCGTGTTTGATATGTACATGTATTTCATTTTCCTTATTCTAGTATCTGCATTTGTCACTTTCTATCCTTTCCTCTGTCTTTCCCTTTCACATTTCCAGCTTTTCCTCCAAAGCTGTATGCTATGAATATAGATTGAAGTATCATTTTATAAAAAAAAAAAGATCTCT
Organism: Heliocidaris tuberculata; assembly: GCA_025618425.1. NCBI lineage: Eukaryota > Metazoa > Echinodermata > Echinoidea > Camarodonta > Echinometridae > Heliocidaris > Heliocidaris tuberculata. The sequence continues at coordinate 25,006,934 of CM046840.1, forward strand.
GATTTAATTAATCAAGATGACTCATTTTCTATTGATGATGTTTTATGCAGAATCATCATACTTTCATGACATTTTCGATTGTTACTACATTTCACCTTGAAAAAGGAATATTTGGCTTTTTATATAAGAAAAAAAAAACACCTAAGAAGATCTCTTTTAAGAATAAGGCATGTCGGCTTCCCGAGTATCAGTAAACTTTTGCCATTAAACCAATGATCACAATGTTTTGTGTAGGTGGGATTGTCATTATATCTTTGTGTTTGTTTCACACAGACCTAAAATAGTTGCCTAAATAAAACATGATTTAAGATAATACATTTATGTTTGGCAATGTGTTTATTACACGATATCTATGGGGACTCGCGATGAGCCTGCGTGTGCACCTTATATAAAACCGGGTTTATTAATGGAAGATAGATGCGCAGAGGCTCATTGAGAGAGGATTTACGTATAATGAAAAGCAAATTTAAGAAAAAGCAACATCTTTTTTTGTTATAAAACTATAATTTTTAAAGAAAAAATACAAAATCAGTCTTGCCCCCATTTTTAAAAACCCACCACACACACACACACACACACATACACACGCACCTCAAAATACATTGTGGATAGCATATTATTATAGATCTCCAAAAACTGAAAGATTCATCCGAGTCATACATTTTGATAAAGATATTTTAGTCTTTTTGTGTGTTGGATCGAATTGGAGAGCTGTTCACAGTGACATTACGGATCCGGCTATTTTGACATTTCCGTATGTATAGTGATTACAGCTTTCAAAAATTATAACTTACTGAATGTCCGATTTCGTTCGAACTTTCTACACAATCTGCCTCTGTCATTTTGGTCCCTTCCTTCAGAGCAACTTGTTATTATGGTTAAATTTCCCTTCTAGGAAAAACTGGTAATGAGTAAACCTCACATAACAAATGTTGGTTTACCCACTAATGAAAGATGGGGGACTAAGCAAGGGAACTGTTATATGTTTCATATAGATACAGATGGGGGTAAGAGCAACTCATTACTTTTTTTTTTTCTTCTTCTTTTCATATTTTTGTATTCCTTGATTCAGTTTTTCAAAATGAATATTACAAATTAAGCATTAATTACAATATAATTCAACATGGAAATAAACACAATACAAATTATATATTTCCATATTTCCATAACATGCCATCTATAAATAAACAACAATAGTACACCTCCCCCCCCCCCCCACCCTCTCAATTCCGCTGCTTCCATTACCACGAATTTTGATCCCTTGCGCTATGTTTTCAAAAGTCTATGATCCAACGTCTGATATGAACCAAAATAATAGGGCTATAGGTAATGTTGTGCGCAATTTTGTTGGAGGGAGCACGTGCAAGCTTGTTGCGTCATTCAGATTTTCTGATAATGACGATGACTTTATATCGCTTTGATACTGGTGCGCTTGATTGCAATTTCGACAAAATTAATGTATGCATAGTGTCACCCACGGTTGAGAGTGACGCAATTGAAATGATTCGATTAGATATTTGAGGAAACTGTCATTTACAGAGCCAGAAGTTCCTAGCAAACACGCTGACTTATTTTATGAACGTCGAATTCCGAAAACGTGTTGAAAGTGGAAATTTCTAGCATGTCTAGACCCTGAAATTCAAAGGCGGTTTTCAGGTTTTTGCTATGTGAATTTCTGAAAATGAGAATGTCACATCTCTGATGAAACAGATAGATCTCTGTAGATGAATATTTACTTTTAAAATGCATCTGATTTCCATCTCGAAATAAGACAGGTATGTATAATTATTTGCAGGTTGCAAAATAACCTCTTTTTTTTTCATTTTCGCCGTTATCTCTTTTCTTTTAGTGTTCTTGAGCTTTTGCTGTGGATTGCTTTTTATAAACTGATGGTTTTATCAGGTCCATAGAATCTATTAAAGACCGGAATCAATACATAACCTCATATTTAATTTTGATTTACTCGTAAAGGTACATATATGCTCTATTCACACTTTTTAATGAACATTAGCCATAGACTTAATTAATCTCGGAATTAAAAATAAATAAAAATAAGAAAACTCTGAGTCCTGTAAGTTGAATGAAACCATTAGGAGGGTCGGGGATGTGTAATTGCAAATATTTTTTGCCGATCAGAATTTCCCCTTTGTGCCACCTATTTCCTGTAAATTCACCATTTATGCATTCTGAAATCAAAACAGTTGCAGATTCCTCCGAAACATTCGGTATATAGTTCTCCCTCGAAGGCTAGGCCCACACAAACAACGCAAAGGAAAGTATTAAAAATTTGTTCTGGATGATATTTTTCATTTTAAAATGTTATTTTTACAGCATTGATTTACGACCAGTTTCATCATGTTGGAGTTAATGTTCGTGTTGCTCGCTCTACTTCATAGTCAGGGAGCAGGTACAGTATTGCAGCGAGATGTATGGTTATTTATGATTTTTTAAAAAAAGGTTATTATTTTCTGAAATGTTGATGCTAAAGAGATAATGATTAAAGATTCAGGCATATTTGAAGTAATAATCCGATTACGACTTCATTAAAAAAAATTTCTTTCTTGCTTGGCTTTGATATGGGATAAAGTAAGATATTGAGTAATGCCGTTAAGGAGGATACTGGGTGTCTCAAAAAATGCTAAGAGATTCTGATTGGCAATGACATAAAAAGTACTTTATTATCCCCAATAAAATTTCGTAGGTAATGATGTAGCATAAATTTGATTTTGTGTGAATTTCACAAGAATCTAAGCTAATTCTAAAAAGTTATGATAATTTTTTTGTTGTTGTTGTAAAACGTAGCATTTCTTAAATGTTACAAAGAGAGCGCGTTAAATGGCATCAGTGAACAATAAGTGTAGATCTGTTCTTGGCGAGCTCTCAAATTACCTTATATTCTCGTTACAAAATGGGTGTGAAGAATTAAGATTAGTGAAAAATACACAAACATTAAGGTGATTTAGTGTCTTTAGTATGTCTTTAATAGCGGCATAGTGACCATATCCAGTGAAATAAAAATATGGGGAGAAACATGAAGGACAAGTTACGCAATGTTCATTGATCATCTGAGAATAGAAAATCAATGTTTTGTGTTTGTTGCTTAATTAACTTGCAATAAATTTTTGAAGAGTTACATAAGTAATACAATTATCATTTTCATTAAAAGCAATGCTTGGTCGTTTTCTACAGTACATTGCTCACACCATAATTACTGAAATGTCAATGAGTTGAAGAAGTAGGTAAATCACAAGTTACATTAAAAAATTCTCGGAATATTTTCTTTTGCTTCTTGTTCTTAAAAGATATTTTGGATGCATATTCAATGGAAAGGTTTGTTATGAAATGCAGAAGCGACAGGTATGCGTTTATTGTATACCGATGCTATTCATCTCGCTCTCCTTGTAACATTTCAAAATTGCTACGTCTTACAAAGACAATAACTTTGAAATTATTAGTACATTCCTTGTGAAAAATCAAAAGAAATCAAAAGACACTTCTACAAAAGTACCAACAAAATTTCATTGAGGATGGTTAAGTGCTTTTTAAGATATTACTACTGGAACTCTCGATGCATTTTTGTCTTTCTTTTTTGGAGACATCCTATATATATATATATAAAACTTTGTTTAAACCATAAGCATATTGCTGGTCGTATATATATATTTATATATATATATATATATATAGTAAACAAAATATGAAAATTCTGCGTCGGTGTGTATTTGATAGATGTCGAAGAAAGAGTAAATACTCAGGAGTGAAATAAATTTCAATCCTGAGTATTTACTCTTTCTTCGATATATATATATATATATATATATATATATATATATATATCAAAGAAAGATTAATACCCAGGATTGAAATATAAATATATATATATATATATATATATATATATGTGTGTGTGCGTGTGTGTGTGTGTGTTTAAAAGAATCGGAATGAAAAGTCGAAGATGGCAAAATTCACTATTACCGGTTTCTTTATTCTTCAGCTTTGCGCTCAGTTGACGCGTTGCATAGCAACGTAATTATTATATCATATTATTGTTGCGTCATAATCAAAATCATTTCAGATCTGTCTTTACCTCTCTTTGTACATCTTTATAATGTGTTTTACAACATATATCAGACGTATATCATAACCTCATCATTCAGCTCCTGCTGAAATAAGTCAATGAAATGTTTTTCTTCTGTTTCACGCTCGGTTTCATTTTCTATTCTCACCTTGTAAAAAGGTACAACATAAAATTCTGGACTTATTCCTTTTGCACATCTTGTTGTATGTTTACTTGCATTGAGGATTTGATATTTTATTATCTCCTATATGTTGACTATGTAGTGTCATTTGATTCTTGAAATGTCTCCTGTTTCTCCAACGTATTTGTTTCCACATCCATTACAATAAATGCAATAAATCAAGTTTCTGGATGTACATGAGAAGGTATCTTTTAATTTGAATGTCTTTTTATCACCATTACTATTAAAAACAATCGTATCCGTAGTAGGCATATATGGGTGCGTTTTGCATCGCTTATCTAAACATTTGTGCGTTCCACCTTGTCTTTTTTCTAATGATGCTTTAGTCAATTTTATTTTTCAAATTTGGAGCTTGTCTTCTACTTGAAACATAATTTGTTTTTCCAAATATATTTTTAAGCTTTGAATCATTACTCAAAAGGGGGATGTTTTGTTTAATAGTATTTGAAAGATTTCCATTATGAGGATTGTATGTAGGTACAAAAAGTATATATTTTCTGGTTGATCCATCTTCTTTTTTGCTTATTTAAGAATATTTCGTTCTATATTACGCGCCTTCTGTATACCTACTTTGATAAGGTTCTTCGGATATTTACGAAGAATCAGCATGGATTCTAATTCTTTCAATCTTTTTCTCTAACTTCTTCATTTGATACGATAGTACAAATTCTCCTAGCCAGATTATATGGTACATTTCTTTCGTGTGACGTGGGTGACAGGAGTCAAAGTGTAAATACTGATGCGTGTCAGTTACTTTATAATGTACATCAGTCTCTAATTTTCCATTTGCCTTCAATACATTTATATCAAGGAAGGATATAATTTCTCTTGATACATCCATTTTGACTAAGACATCATTAGAAAAAAGACAAGGTGGAACGCACAAATGTTTAGATAAGCGATGCAAAACGTGCCCATATATGCCTACTACGGATACGATTGTTTTTAATAGTAATAGTGATAAAAAGATATTCAAATTAAAAGATACCTTCTCATGTACATCCAAAAACTTGATTTATTCCATTAATTGTAATGGATGTGGAAAAAAATACATAGGAGAAACAGGAGACATTTTAAGAAATCGAATGACACTACATAGTCAACATATAAGAGATTTTTTTTTAATAAATCAAATCCTCAGTGTAAGTAAACATATATCAAGATGTGCAAAAGGAATAAGTCCAGAATATTATGTCGTACCTTTTTACAAACTGATAACAGAAAATGAAACCGAGCGTAAAAGAAAAGAAAAACATTTCACTGACTTATTTTAGCCGGAGCTGAATGATGAGGTTATTATATACGTCTAATATATAACACAATACAGTAATGAATTTTTTTTATTTATTTGTTGATGTTGTAAAACACATTATAAAGATGTACAAAAAGAGATAAAGACAGATCAGGGGCTCGTTGCACAAAGAGTTGCGTTTCAACGCAACTCTTTAAAATCAAACGCAAGTCCTAAATGCGCACTTCTGAATGGCTGAAAATAAAGTTGCGTTTGATTTTCCTGAGTTGCGTTCAAACGCAAGTTTTGTGCAATGGGCCCCTGAAATGATTTGATTATGACGTAAAAATAATATGATATAATAATTACGTTGCTATGCAACGCTTAGACTGAGCGCAAAGCGCCAGTAGGCAATTTTTGTATATTATTTGTATATAGATTGTTGCACCTGTTGATTTGAATTCACTATCTGAAGAATAAAGAAACCGGTAATAGTGAATTTTGCCATCTTCGACTTTTTATTCCGATTCCTTCAAACATATTTACCATATTTATCATTGATGGAGGATTCTTTTATAATTATATATATATATATATATATATATATATAATTGTAAGAATTTGGCTAAAACACAACATGACGGCCCGTCTAGGTTGGATAAACTGAATAAATGAAATAGGCCAAGACTCGGGACGTAGCTGATTATACCACGGATTTTATTCACCCGAAGCTTTCGGCATTATCGCCTTCTTCGAGGGCTGTTAGGTTGTTTGTGGTTACGCTACGGACAGCTGCTTCCTCAGTCTTGGCCTATTTCATTTGTGTGTGTGTATATATATATATATATATATATATATATATATATATATATATATATAGCGAGAGAGGTGTGGATGTGTGTACCGTTCGGTTGAACCATGTTAAGTTTAGATATGTGAAGAGAGAATGATGGAACAGAATGAAGCATGTCACTCGGTGTATTTACAAGCTTTCGGCTCCTTCTTCAATTTTATTTGCTGACTTTTACGCTTTGCTTGAAGAAGGCCAGGAGCCGAAAGCTTGTAAATACACCGAGTGACCTGCTTCATTCTGTTCCATCATTCTCTCTTGAGAGTACCGAGTTTTCGGGAATGATCAAAGTTCCCAACGGAAGGGACGATTGGCCTCAATGAATCATTCATGACCTTTCACCGCTTTTTGACCGTTGATGGACGTGTACAAAGTGAATGACAATCCTACATCGCTTTGACATACATATCTTTAAAAATTCAGCACAACAACCCCCCCCCCCCCAATAAAAAAAACGTTCATGGAATGTTGATGTTGAAATTTCAGTCAATGAAAGATTGATAAATAAAGTTCATCCGGCCCTCCAAAAATCAGGATTCAGAAGCCATGTGGAAAATTCGTAATTGAAGGATGAAAACGTATTTTTTGAATCTGCGTGTCACAGATTCGTTCAAGGCTTTCTTAGTTTGCTGCAGCAATGCAACGAAACATACTGTGCCTGTAATGCCCCAAGGCATAGACTGTGTGTACACGATATATACACACACGCGCGCGCGCGTATGGACAGGTATAGCCGTATGAGCGAGGACGGTGAACAAAGAAAAATTCCTGAGAACAATAGTCCTCGGAAGTTGAACAATAGTCCTCGGAAGTTGAACAATAGTCCTCGGACGCCAAACAATAGATTTGAGCCTTATTCCGTCAGCTTTCCGAGGACAGGAGAATAATAGAGGAACAATAGCTGTCCTCGAGAGTAAAGGCAAAAAAGACGCGTGTGTGCGTGTGTGTGTTTGTGTGTATCTGCGTATGTTATTGGGTGCGGGCCTCCGCCATCCCGCTCGATGCGGAGCTCTGTGTATGTGTGTGTGTGTGTATTTCTTTCTCTTTCTCTCTCTCTCTCTTCCCCCCCCCCCCCTCTCTCGCTCGCTTCGGTGAATTATTCTTGTACCGACTGGAATAAGAACATTTATAACGGTTCCCTGTGACCAGTTCGCTTCGCTCCAGTACATAACAACCTCTTGCGCTTCAGTGTACCCTAAAACGCGGGACTACAATCGTCCCCAAGATCTCCCTGATGATATATATATATACATAATGTATACATAATGTATATATATATCACTCATATATAATGTAACTATTCAGCTTGTCTGTCAATGAAGCCTTTCGAAGGATTTCTTTTCTTTTCTTGACTTCTGTTCCCTTATCAATGATAGGTTTGTGTGGATGATGTCTTATTAATATTTATAAACTGATAAGACTAACTGTCTAATTGTCTGTTGTCTAACATTCACATCGTTTTGAAACCTTACAGCATTTGCCACTGACATGACTGAGCAGCCCTGTCCCATGACGATTTGGTCATGTCCGTCAAAGACGTTGGAAAATGGTGATGTAGTACAACTCGTCTTGAAGGATGTCCCAGCTTCAATCATACCAAGTATAATTAATCTCCCTCCTGAGATATCAAAAGGGTACTACTGTGCAATACCGGGTAAGATTTTCTGTCGAAGAAAGTAATACTTTCTGGTAGAACTGCACTTCTTGATGAAAGCAAGAAGTTTAACTTATTGGGAGGACCACCCCCGGACAAGTACCCTACAGTCAGACCCAACTTCGGAAAACCGAGCACAGGTATATACTCCGAAAACGGCGTATGAATATAGAGCCCTCATCGTTAGATGCTTGGCAGTGTCTACAGAAGGCAATGGGAATATCTTGCAAAGTCAACCGGCCAACGAGATATATATATATATATATATATATATATATATATATATATATATAAATATATATTTAAAAACAATGCTGCATGTCAAATATCTTCAAAATCCTTGAATAATTCGTCATATGAAATGACTTTCAAATGACAAACATTTGAAATAAATATATCCCCAGCATTATTTTTGACAAATATATTATCAAGAGCAGGTCGACATTGCACGATTTTCCACATGCCTTTTGTACACATGTCTCGCAATAAACGATGAGGGCTCTATATTCATCTTGCTCCATACGCCGTTTTCGGAGTATATACCTGTGCTCGGTTTTCCGGAGTTGGGTCTGACTGCCCTAGACAACGAGTCCCTAATGAAAATTACTCCTAGGACAACTATCCCTCAGATATTTTTCCCAGTAAGCATTGACAAATGTTTTCATTATTAGGGCGATTCCGTGCAATGTGTCCCGTACGACATTTGAAATTTATCCATATGTCTCAAAATTAAATGAAATATTTTTTAATGATTATAGCTAATGGTAGTGATACTAGAAAGCAACACTATTCAGTAGTCATACCAATAAAAGTATTTCTTCGTTTATTGATGAAATATGGAGAAAGGACATTATATGTCCTACGGGACATCCAGCACGGAATCGCCCTTAAAGTGTATTGAATATTCAAAGTTCAATCACGAGGCGTTGGCTTTTTTGATATTCTGATGAATACGGTACATTTCTGTAAATACCACGGTTACAACAAATTCGGAAAGTACGATTCCTTCTCTCCACATTTTTAAAAGTCAGAGGTATTACATATTACATATTATATATACATTTAATCAAAAGCCCTTCAATATCAATATCAATATAATCGCGTTTCGCCTTGGCATTACAATCCGAGATTTGCACAGTATTACATATTACATATTATATATACATTTAATCAAAAGCCCTTCAATATCAATATCAATATATTCGCGTTTCGCGTTGGCATTACAATCCGAGATTTGCATTATTTGACTGCATTATTGTTCTGTTAATAAACGAGGACTGCCATAATAGTACAAGAGGGAGGTCATTGCAATTCATGGATAGGTTCACTAATTGCATCAAGAGGGAGGTCATTGCAATTCATGGATAGGTTCACTAATTGCATGAGGTTTTAACCACATGCCACAATGGATAGTACCTTTTTTTATTGATCTACTACTGATCTGCTGTAAGTCCTCGATGCTTGGATTTCAAAAAATGTTTTTGACAGGGCATGCATTTTCTACTTGAACTGCTAATAAAAATGGTAATTCTGAAAAGAAAAGAATATTGGTTGCAGGAGCGGCTCTAGGATTTTGTAAAAGAGGGGTTCTGACAATAAAAAAAGGTTATTGAGCAAAAACAGACGACGTTTCATCCCCCCCCCCCACAAAAAAAAGACAAGAAAAAAAAAAACCACAACAAAAACAAAAACAAAAAAGAAAAGGGTTTATATGACTCATTGTTTGGGTCTTGACTTAAACCTCAAAGTTTCTGACTATCCAAAATAAGGAGGGTCCGGACCAGCATGACTCTCCTCCCCATCCCTGATCTTCCCCTTGCTTGCTAATGGTAATAAACTTGGTTTGCTGTTGAATTAAATATTCAGCATTTCTTTCAGTATATCCCTTGTATAAGCCGCACTCAATTGCGTAGAAGAAAAGTGTTTTATTCCTCACTCAAATCAAAACGCCATATAAAGGCTTATCCAAAAGCATTTTAGTCATTCCTAATCCTTTTTCGATTGCCATAACATTTGAATGTAGGAGAGATGTGTGTTTTATATAAAGTAAAACATGTCCCACTAAATGGGTTGATGTATGAGTTGGATACTCGGGCTCCGAGTGCCTGCTAGTAAAGGCGGATTATCCTGCCGTTATCAACCCGTTGACTAATGGATTCTCTCATAACCATAGGCTTAATACAGGCACCACCGGTTCCCGTGGGCAGTAGGTTTAAAACAAACAAAGATAATTTACGATTAAAACACCGTCTTTACCAACTAACCAGTACCCGAAACAGGGTTATGAACCGGGAAGGGAGGGGGTGCATGCTGAAGGAAAGGGATTTTTGTAGGGAAAGGGAAAGTTTGGGGGGCGAAGTTTAGTGAGCGCGTTGTGTGAGCAATAACGGCTTTGGTTTTATTTCATTTCCGTTTTAATATAAATACTTAAATGACACGTTGGAAGACTTCACGCTCGGTGTTGGTGTTAGTGTTTATTTTGCAGCGAAATCATGATCTATCACCGAACATGAAATGAAAAAAAAAAATCAGTCGATGTTAGATGTTGACCTCTGGTTATCTGACGTAGTTCCGGTTGAAGGTGTTTCATTTTTATAGTCAAATGTCTCCTAAATCTAGCTCTTCGCCCGATGTTTAATTTCATGTACAAATTTTCATTCACTAACACTATACCGCAAAGGAAATAAGACATTTTTATTTTGCGTTCGGTGTTGGTGTTGCTAGCTGTGGGAAATTTTAGCGATTAGTCGTGAGAAATAGAGTCAGTAGATGTCATTCGAAGTATAATTTTAACAGGTATTCTAAGAAAGTATGTTAATATAGGCCTGTATTCAAATTTAGGCCAACATTTGGTCTATAATTCTTTTTAATATTGCTGGAGAAGTGAATAAAAAATCTTATTTTCCTTTTAGATAGATTTTATGAATATGGCAGCGGGATCATTTCATAAATGGGAGAAAGTTTTGTTCTAATACCATAGCATCTGCAACTCTCGTGGGTAAATTTACATAATGCAAGAAATCAATTGAATTTAATGAGAGAAATAATTTCCCTAAATTTATTGTTCCTCCTAATACTGACTTCCTTTTTTGTGAAAATAACTCTAATCTGATTACCATGCTAAGTATATACTCTAAATATCATAGTTACAAGAATTTCGGAAAGTAGAATCCCTTCTTTCATGACATTTTTGAAAACTCATGTGTGCGCGCTTGTGTGTGTTAGGTGTGTGAGTGTGGACAGGTATAGCCGTATGAGCGAGGACGGTGAACAAAGAAAAATTCCTGAGAACAATAGTCCTCGGAAGTTGAACAATAGTCCTCGGACGCCAAACAATAGATTTGAGCCTTATTCCGTCAGCTTTCCGAGGACAGGAGAATAATAGAGGAACAATAGCTGTCCTCGAGAGTAAAGGCAAAAAAGACTCTGTGTGTGTGTGCGTGTGTGTGTGTGTGTGTGTGTGTATGCGAAGTTCAGCTACGTCCTGGTCTCCTGTCTCATCAATCCTCACACTATTATATACATATATATTGTTATATAACTGAAGAATCTTCTGGAAAGAAGTTATTTTTCCAGTTTTCTTTACGATTTTATGAACAAAGAAATTTCTAGAAGAGAAATCATTATTCATATGCGAAAAGTAAATGTACTCTATAACAGTGAAAGAACCATCAATTATATATTAAATAATGCACATCCAGTAGACATGGTAAGTAGCGCATTCTCCGTCGAGATTTCCGTCGAAGAAGGAGGGTCCGATCAACGCTCCATACCACAGAGCCTTAACCAGACGGAAACATTCTCACGACTGATATTGACATCGGAGTGGAACGGAGGCGGGTTACGCTTCGTCCCCGATGATGAGGTCTTCAGAAACCTCGGGCCACAATCCAGCAGCCATTGAGATTATTGGAGTCGACTAGGCCTGTCTGCTTCCAGCAGTTAGTGCCGGATGCGCATCTTGTACGGGTACCACTGAACGTCCAGTCGGATGATCCTGTGGAAGGAAGACCTCGACAGTCCAAATCCGTTTCTCCTCGTCGAAACATGAGGATTTGTGTCTACTTCCTGCTGACTGGCCGCGTTGTTGTCCTCCGTTCGGACTGACCTCGGTCTCCCAAATCGACCCTTGTTCAGGTTCAAGCTTGTGCCTTCATTCTGGTATTTTCGGACGTTCTTCCATCATGTCCAGATGGTTGAACTTTCACGGAACATTCCGATCAGAAAACTGACGATGGAAAGCCTGTTCAACTTGCTGCAGGCTTCCAGTACGGTTCTATTCGGCGACAAGAAAAACTCTTCGCTTTGTTGTAAGCTGCATGGTCAGGCACGCAAGTGAAAAACTCATGTTGAAATTTGTATTCACTCTCTTTGAGAGATTTGGTGAAAGAAACATAACAAATAACATAAAAGAAATGCTAATGAATAATCCCTTTCTTAGGCAAGGTTGCTAAATCCTTACAAATCTTGACCACTTCTGCGCAACTTGATTTTGACATTTAAATTTTAAACTCTTCTTGCTCACCTATGCGTGACCCTTTTGTATCGTATTAGGTGTCTAAAGAAAGAAGAAAAGATGATGAATTTTATAATGACGTATATAATATTTCCTGAATTGTTTCGTTGCACCAGCAAAATAACTGACCGTCCCGGTTTCCTTTTTGTCTGGGACGCACTGAACTCTTCTTCCTCGAAGTTTGTTCACGGGCACTCAATATATTATTGGACAGACGGGTATGTGCCGCTTTGACAACCCCCTTTTACAACAGCCGATCGCCGTTCTCAAGATACCCTAATTTCCATAAACTGCCGTTCTCACCCTTCTCACGCGTTCTCAAGATACCCGGCCGGAACAAAAGTGCTCGTCTCTCTCCGTTTCCCCCTGCTCGCCCCGTTCTCTAGCTCTCGCGTACGTACGTCCATTCACTTGCTTGCGCAATTGCATGTAAGTATGTATTATAGAATCCCCACACTAAGTGCCATAGTTCCTTAGACCATGCTTTTTTCGCCCAGCTGCATGGGTATAGATCCACCGTTCCAAATTAAGGCCCCCTGTTTTTTGCTTCTAGTCAGTTCCTTAAACCCCCATTTTGGGGTTGGCTGAGGCACACCCCCGTAAACATAAAACTTGAGAGCCCCCACCCCCCGGGGGAGGGGGGGGGGATGTACGACAGTCCAAATTTCGTTAGCTGTAAAGTGGCAAGTCTACTTTACATTTTGGGGTTTGATGTCAATGATCAAAGTCATTAAGATGATTTTTTGGTTGAAATAGAAACACAAGAAAGACAGTAGAAAAAACTTCCGCATGAATATTTTCAATAGCAGAGCTGTACAGTGGATATTCACTGCCAAAGCGGGCTGAGTCGGGGCTGAGTCGGGGTCAACAGATCCGTTTCCATGGTTTCTGCAGTCTCTTCCCTCCCCTACTCCGGCGCTATTTATATCGCGTCGATTGCAAAATAATTATACAGATATCGATACGCCTCTCGATTTTTTTTTTATATTATGGATCCTTTGCACTCGATTTTTTTTGTTATCATTATGGATTTTATTGCTTCATTTCAGTAAACAAAATACATACATTCAAGAACAATAAATCATGAATCATATAAATTATAAATGAAAGGTATTTTACAATTCAGCAAGTAGATCATGTGACATATTCAGTGATTTCCGTTTATCTTGGTGAACTAAACGTTTGCCTTGTCGAATTACAATAACTCGCTCTACTTTTTCTTTAAAACATATGTATTTTTGAAAATGTTTGAAAATCAATGTTTCATCAATATATTTATATCTGTAAATAAAGTACTTAGCATAAAACAAAATTGTGTTGAATAAACCATGCCTTGTATGAACTCCAAAACAAATATCTAAAACTGAAAGTGGCAAAGTAAGAAGGTTTAAATCAGCCAACCATTTGTTTACTTTGTTCCAAAATATCTTAACAACTGAACAATAGAAAAACAGATGCATAAGAATTTGACTTTCTTTGTGACAGAAATTCCATCTTGGTGAACTTTTGATACCAATACGAAACAAAAATTCATTAGTGGCGATTCTTCTATGAATGAACTTAAATTGAAAAGTACTTATCTTACGGTATCGAGCGTGGCCTTGAATATTCTTTTAAAAGTCTTGCCACTGAATTAACGTTTCTAAATTCATATTTAGATCACTTTCCCATTTATTCAAATGATTTGTAGTATTCAAACTTATACATACCTTATTTACAAAGAATAAATAACAAAATTTTGTGGGTTTCTTCTTTGATAGAAATAACGGTACTTTTTGGTCATCGGAAGAATAGACAAAATTACCTTGCATAAACATATTTATCCACGATGACTTGATAGCATAAACAATAGCACAGTAACGCATAAATTGATTAACGTTGAGATTAAAAATGAGATGCATTTCTGTACATGATTTAAAACTTCCATTCTCCTTCAAAATATCACTAATAAACTTAATTCCTCCATCAAACCATTTTCTGAAGAAAATTGTTTTACCATCTATCTTAACAAATGAATTATTCCATAAATATTGTGATATTCCTTGAATTTGACCGGACTGCAGTATTTACAGGAGGACCAAGCTATCAAGACATCGTGCCAAAATTGAAAAACATGAAAAAGCGTTATATCATCAGCACAGAAATTACCACTGAAAATAAATTCTCCCCTATATGAATTCACTTGATAGAGAAAAAAAAATGTTTCCACATGCCTTTATTTTGGTTATCTATAGAACCCTTTTTACCCATGAAATATTCAGAGCACTACAGAAACTTTTGATATGGATCATTTTCAGACCCCCATTTTCATATTCATTGAATATTATATTCCTTTTGATACGGTCTTTTTTCCCACTCCATAAAAATTCAAAGAATGTCCTTTGCAGTGTATCAAAACAAATTTTGTGGTGGGTCTGGTAAATTACTGAACAAATAAACATACTTGGGAAGTATCAATGATTTCAATATTGTATTTTTTTCCTAATAGAACAAGTTGCGAAAATTCCACACTTTCAGGAGTTTGTACGTTTCTTTCAATTTGACATAAACATTTATCAAACAAATATCTGACAAATCCTGTACTGGAATTTGTATTCCTAAGTAATTAATGAAATTGTCGACCCATTCTAAAGGTAGTTGTCTACATAATGTACCTTGAAAATTTCCTAGCCTCACAATTTTACTCTTATTGACATTAATTTTAAACTAGAAATATTAGAATATTTGTATAACATATCGAACATGTCGAAACATGTGGAAAGATTATGCTCATTAGTATCAAGATAAATCAGTGTATCATCAGCATATTGATTTAATCGTATTTCGCTTCCGTTAGAACTAATTCCCTGAATTTGTGTACTCTGTCTCAACATAATTCCCAGTATCTCCGCTCCAAATAGAAACAAGTACGGAGAAAGAGGGCAAACTTGTCTACCCCCCCCCCCCCCCTGTGCTGATTAAAAACAGATAATGAGAATCCATTATTTATCACACAGCTTTCGATATTTGTATACATCATTTTAACAAAAGATTTAAATGTATTGCCAAAGCCAAACTTATTCAAATATATATCGAAAAGACTATACATTTGATTGGAAGTTTTTTGCTTAACTCTATTGAATCTAAAAATAAACGAAAATTTTCGGCAATGTACACTCTTAAAAAAAGTTGGGCAAAAAAATGCCCAATTTTTAACCAACACTGGGCAACATACTGTCCACACAACTTTTGGTTAAAATTTGCCCAACTGATGTTGGGCAATCCATTTACTATGTTGTTGGGCAAATTAAATTGCCCATCAGTTGGTGACCCATTAGATTTTACCCAACTCTACAATTGCCCAACTGTTGGTTATATTCTCAGTTGGGTAATTATTGCCCAACCAATCTTACCCAATAGGATTGCCCAACCCTCTATTTGTTCAGCTGTTTGGTAACAAATATCATGTGGTTGGGCAAATTCAGCTGCCCAATTTATTGTTTCCTTTTTCCTCCAACCTAGGTAAAAAAAAAATGAAATCTGCTTGTTACGTCCTTCTGGGTCTTAACCTAATCAATCCTAACCTATCCTATTTTAAGCTATCCTATCCTATATCTTAGTCTATCCTATCCTAGTCCTACCCTATCCAGTTAGTGCAAACTAGTGCAAGCTCTTATATACCCCTTATATTTTTTTATGCATTCGGTGACAGTTAGTAAATCGGGCCACCCCAAACCATACGCTACTAAAAATTCATGAATATTCATATAAGTGTTTTCCCCAATATTGGGTAAAAATATTTACCACAAGTTGGGCAAAAGCGAATTTCTAACCAACCATCAGTTACCCAACAAAATTTACCCAACTGGCAAAGGAAATGTGACAAAATTACACAACTACAGGGCAACAAGTACCCAACCCATAATTACCAAATACTGTTGGTAAATATATGCCCAATATTTAGGTAAAAAGTATTGACCAGTATTGGTTACACCACTCGAGTGTCCAGTTGGTTAATAATAGCCCAGAATTGGGAATATTTTTAACCAACCAGCAGTTACCCAACTAAATTTACCCAACATTTTAAGAGTGTATCTATTCCTTAGAAATCCATTCTGATCTCCATGTATGATAAACGGAGAACTTTGTGAAGTCTGGTTGCGAGAATTTTTGCCAATATTTTGTAATCTGCATTTAAAAGTGAGATTGGACGCCAGTTCTTTAGATATAGGTTGTCTTTGTCTTTTTTCGGTAGAAGGGTTATAATTCCTCTCTTCATGGATGGCACAGTTCACCAATATTATTGTATAACATGTATTGAATACTTCACAAATGAGCTTTTTCATATCTGAAATAAAGATGCGCTTTCCTCTGATCTCGAGATTTTTCTTTTGTGTCGATGTTTTCAGCACGAGTTCGCGATCGCGGTAGCGGAGAAACCTTACGTGAATATGCCTTGGTCTCGCGTCCGTGTGGGCGGTACCTTTGCGTAGTCGTGACGTCATCGGGGTGCGGTGTGCACGCTCGATTTCCATAGCTTGCGGGATTTCCATCTTGTCAGGTAGAAATGCATGAACCAGGCCCGTGCAGTCAACGTTGTCTCCTTTGGCACCCTCGGGTGCATTATGTAATACCACATAGTTTGTTTTGTTCCTGTTCACCAAATCCGCAATTTGCGTCTTCACTTTTTATATGTCCGAGGCGGCAACTTTTGTATCTAGACTGCATTTTATTTCTTCAACTTCCGATTCCATATGACTCATACCAGTTTCCAAATCTGTGTTTTGATTCTCTAAATCACATTCTTCACTTCTATTCTATCTAATCGCTCGCACAATCTATCCAGCTTTTCTGACAGTTTGTCTAACACCGGCATTTTCATCCAAATATCCTTCAACATGTCATAGTCTGGAAGCCTGTCCCGAAATAGTCAACCCATTTTACATATGAGATTAGACCCCTCCATGTCATTCACTAAAAGCTTGTCAGCTCGAACGAAGCCGCCGGGTTAGGCCCCCAGAGCCCCTGAAAGAGGCCCCAAAGTCAGGTCGATTTCAACCCATCTAACATATGCGCCAAACTTTGTCAGAACTAAGGTGTATGACTAAACATTACCAAAACACCAAAACTGACAAAATTTTCCGTCAGACCGGCCCTAATTTTTTTCGCCTCAAGGCCCATGGACCAAATCTTGTCAGAAGGAAGAGTTATGGGTGTATATACTTACAAAAATTTCCATCGGGAAGGGGGTGTAACACGCCCCTGAAAAAAAAACATCAAAGTGCCCTAAATGTTTTGGATGTAGGGAAAACCCATTTTTAGGGTTTACAACCTTAATAACTCCAAAGTGTCTCATTCAGTTCATGTCAAATTTACCTAGTGCAATCTTGAGTAATGTATCTTTCTTGGGGTGAAATTTGATGTCAAATGATCATTTCAAAAATAATTTATTAAATTGTAAAAATTGTATTGCTTTTTCAAAAGTAGTCAAATGATATTGTCAGGATTATGTTAACACACCTATTGTCCATCTGCACCTGTCTGACAAGAGATAATAGAGGAGCTATGTGGCTGCCATGATGAAATCTACCATTCATGTGTTAATTACACAAATACTCTGCAAGCTCTCTATTATGCCTTGCCAAACAGGCGTAGGTGGACAATGGGTGTGTTTACATAATCCTGACAATATCATTTGACTACTTTTGAGAAAGCAGTACAATTTTCACAATTTAATAAATTATTATTGAAATGATCATTTGACAGGACATGCATGTCTATTGAACTGCTAAGAAAAATGGTAATTCTGACATGAAAAGAATATTGGTTGCAGGGGCGGCTTTAGGGTATTGCAAGACAGGTTCTGACAATCATAAACAAATTAAACAAAACAAAATAAAATAAAACAAAATAGAAAGGGTTGTCGAATACACCCCCTCCTATCCAAAAATGAGAAGGATTTTTTTTTTTTTTTAATTTAAAGAAAAAAAAAAAGAAGAAAATCGTCATAAGACTGTTTGGGTTTTGACGTAAACCCCATTTTCTGACTATCCACAAAAAAGAGGGGTCCAGAATATGGTAATAAACCTGGTTTGCTGTTCTATTTAATAGATATTTACCGGTTCATTCAATATGTCCCTTGCATAAGCCGCTCTCTATTATATGTCTTATCAAACAGGCGCAGATGGATAATCCTGACAATATTATTTTACTACTTTTGAGAAAGCAATACAATTTTCATTAGGGGCCGTCTGCAAATCCATCCCGACGCAAAATTGTGTCAGTTGTTGTGTTTTGGTAATGAACAGTAATACAACTTCATTCTGTCAACGTTTGGTGCATATGTTAGATGGGTTGAAATCTACTGACTTGGGAGCCCTTTTCAAGGGTCCTTGGGGCCAAACCCGACGACTACGTTTTGGCTGATAAGATTTTTGTGAATGACATGGATGGTCCAAGTAACTTTAAGGGGTCAAATCTGATATGTGAAATGGGCTGACTATTTCGGGACAGACTCCTGGCCTACTATTATATTAATCAGTTTCAAACAATTATCAATGTAGAATGCAATTTTTTTAACACCTATTGTTTAATTGAATTTCAGCCTGTTCATCGAGCCCCTGTGAAAATGGTAGTACGTGTGAGGAAACGGACACGGGATTTAAATGCACGTGCTTGGAAGGCTACCATGGAAAAAGGTGTGAGTACGGTAAGTGGAAGAAATTTTATAGGATATGGTTTATGTCTTTTATAATAAAGAATAGGTAGAAAATAAAAAGCACAATGAAATCGTTAATCCTTGTTTATTTGATGATAATTTTTCATATAACCGTGATGACTGCGTTCGTTAACCTGTGTGGCATGTGGGTCTAAATTATTTATACATTTAGGAGCCGGTGAGAATTATGTAAACAATAATATGTAAAGAAAGACGAACAAGAAGCAAAGGAGTATAGAAAAGCATCGGAGTAGGAGGGAGAGATAGCTATTTCAAATGTACAGTGGCGTAGCGTGCATTCAGCCGTTCAGGGGCCACCGAAAATGTTAGATAGAATGCTAGCCAACGAAGCCATAGAGTGAGGGGTGAGAGAGGGGGTTCGCTTGGTCTCCCTTTCTCTTTTTTTTTTTCTTCTTTTCCCTTTCTTTCTTTCTTTTTTTTCCCCTCTCTTTTTTAAGGGGGGGGGGGGGGGGAGGGGCAGGACACCTCTAACGAATTTGCGGGCCCACTTCAAACGACATACATCCCTACCCCCCCCCCTCTCGAACAAGCACACTTTCCCCTTTTTTCATACATATTTCTTGATATGTCGAAAGAGCGAGGTTTTGAATTTTTATAAAAACAAAACAAAGACAAAAAACTTATAATATCGTTATCATCCGCTGTTTTGCATCATACCTCATTAGACCTCAGACAGGATTATTTGTCACGGCTGGTACCATGGTAGGGTAGCATGAGAGGGTAGAGAAAGAACATTGCAATGTGAGGGTTACAAATTGGGTATTCATAGGCGTACGGACGTCTTTTGCCCGAATATCAACTCTTCAGTTTCTAAATTTTGTGCGCGCGAGCGAAGGAAGCGCGAACATTTTCTCTAACCTTTTTTGGAAGTGAAAGTGTACAGAAATTACATATTCGGACACCTCGCAAATGGAATAGTGCATCAGACCTCCCATGATATGAGGATATTGGTTTCCAAATATGAGGATATTCGGGGGGGGGGGGGTCGCAAGGGATCCCCGTCCCTGGTTAAGGAATTTTTACATTTTTAAATCTTTGCCTTCTGGAACACTTTTAAACATATCCCTGCCTCTATGGTAAGCGTTGTAAGTACGTGTGGTCTCTGTGTGGTCTGCGCGATGGATTTCGCAGTGAAAATCCTTGCGTCGGACGCATGGGCCTGCATGTTTTTTTTCCAAGGATGTAGGAGCACGCAAGACACACAAGGAGGCTGCTGGACATGTCCAACCATCTCTGCCACGTGTTCTGATGAACGCACGTGACACGCGCAGCCATAGTACTGCCCGCACCGGCTTCTTGCGGAGGTCTCACGAAGCCCATGTCTCCATACGGAGCCGTGACATATCGCGCGTCGGTTGCAAGGTACCTACCTGTACAGGGGCTATATGTTTGCCTCAAAAGTTCTTGCAGGTAAGAGGGGGTATTTTATGATGCGGGTGCATGTAAGACGTAAGAGTTAAGAGGTGCACGACCGGTTGGGACCATGACAAACGACGTACGAATCGCAGGAGTTGGCCCACAGCCGATCGCAGCTGCGGACACGCACGTGCAGAAACACTCACGATCAGTACTGATGTGACCATAGCATTGAGGGTTTGTCACCATCGGTCGTGCACCTCGTTGCATGTGATCTGCGATGAAATTCGCAGAAAATCCTTGTGTCGCACGCACGGGCCTGTACGTGTTTTTCCAAGCACCCATGAGCAGGCAGTACACGAAATCGTACTTCTTGCACGGGCTTCTTGCAAACATCGTATGGCATCTTGTGGAGGTCTCACGAAGCCCTTGGCTCCATACGGGGCCGTGACATATCGCGCGTCAGTTGCACTGTACCTTTACGGGGGCTGTGTATGAGGAGGACACAAGACGCGCAGGAGGAGATGTAGAGAGCTAGAGATGCACGGCAGGTTGTGACCATGACAAACGATGGACCTACGAATATTAGGAGTTGGCCCACATCCTATCGCAGGTGGGGATACGCACTTGCAAAAACATGCACGGTCCCTGTAGTGTATAAGAAAATTGCATTATGTAGGCTCAATAGATATATGCAAAAGAGCATAGCGCCCACGCGATTAGAGATTGAAACGTTACATTATCGACCTCTAGAAAGCTTATACATCGCTATAGTGGTAGATCATTAATTTTCAGTTGTTTTTCTTGTGAAGGGAGCGGCAACATTGATTTGTCCCAACCCCTCCACAGAGGAAGCATCTTCTGGCGCCTATGGTTGACAGGGTTGGTTCAATATTAAGAAACACTCCATCTATTAAAATGCGAGGGAACGCAGAGACCGAGTGAGACAATTCATATTATTCAAAGATGAAACTACGACTTTTGGAGCACAACACCTTTTCATTGGCTAAACTGCAAAATGTTTGATGTCGCATCGTTTCCAGTCTTGTTAGGAGGACTAGAAAAACGACTTTGCACCTGCCCCTCCCCCGCGATTCGGGGCCTTCGCCGGAAACAATGTTTCAATTAATCGGCGAGGGAGCTAAGCGACGAACAATTTCGGTTTTACGTAATCCATTTTACGCTCCCCCTCCCATCCTTTTGATAGAGGGGAAAAAAATCTGCGCCCTCGCTTTTGGCGTCACTGGTAGACAGGGTTTCTAGAATCATTACTATATATGTATATGTAATTGAGCGAAGCGACCATGTGAGAAAATTTAGGTGTTGGAATGATGAAACCTCACCTTTTAGAGTACTGGAAAGCTGATCGGAACATTGTAAAATTAATTGTCATGGGGGGAATAGTTTTTACCTCCCCTAGCGACAGAGTGAGAAATTTTGAGTTTTAAATTCTGAAAATTTGCATTTTAGAGCACAAATAAGCTTATTATACATCGTTGTAATCCAAAAATTATTACATGTAATTTTCTTTCTTTCCTTCTTCTTTCTCTCTCTCTCTTTCTGATATTTTTCTTTTTCTTTCCTTATTCAATATTCGGTAGAATGCATGTACCTGTCTCCCTGAGCTACGTCACTGAAAATATATATGAGGACAGATTTTAGCTCAATGGGATAGGACGTATCAGAGATAATAAATGATTATGTAAGTCAATATCTAATAAAGGCATGAGTATCGCTAACGTTATGCGCCGCCATACAATAGCTTTAAAAAGGAAGATTGAATGAACTAACAAGTAAGGATTTGCTGACATAAATTTTGAAATGTGAATTTTGGCTGAATTTATTTCAGATGTTTTCATCCATTCTTTGCGAATGGTCGGTGGGAGTGAGGGTGAAGGAAGAATCGCTTTTACATCTCGGTCTCGTCCCACGACGTACATGTCGATCCACCAAGTAAATTGGTCCAGGCATTTATCGCGGTTGGTCTGCCAGTATCTAGGATTTGAAGGTAGAAAAAATTATTTTATTCACTCCTATTTCGTGGTCCGTTTTTTTTTTAAGTTCGTAATTCAATTTAATCGATGCAGGCCATTGTTGCAGTGCAGCAGAAGATGTAATTTTCATAATAGTTTTTTGTATCTTCTTTAACATTTAATGTGATTAATGTTATCAGGTTGATGAGTAAAGCAATATTTTTCAAATAATAAAACTCACAAATACTGTTAATGCTCTTTGTCGACTTAAGTTTATAAGAAGATGGAATTTTCATAATAGTTTATTGTTGTTGTTTTTTTTTTATTTTACATTAATGTGATTAATTTAATCAGGTTGATTGGGAAAGCAGTATTTTTCAAATAATAAAACTCACAAAATACTGTTAATGCTCTTTGTCGACTTAAGTTTATAAAACACCAAAGTACAAGAAATGGAAAATAGTCATAATTGGTCACTAATTATGTAAATGTAATTTATAATTAGATGGGTTTTTTTTTTTTTTAATCTGACAATTTGTTAAAAGACGTGTATGCGACAGTATGTGGAGATCTCTTCGAGATGTCTTCACTAGATACTCTGTCAGATGCTGTGACTGTGAGATGTCCTCCCGATGTCACTAACATTACCGACTGCTGGTACGATGGTACTACGGTGAACGGTAGCAGAGAGGAGAGCATAGCGCTTATCTGCTGTAGATGTGAGTGGTTCATAATGTATTTTGGCACAGGCAGTTGCATAATAGGGGTCTGAATCACTTAATAGTATTTTACAGGTACTCTGGAAGCTTATAACTGGGACAGGGAGTCTGCAAAAACGGAAAAGTTAACATGTCTTCCAAACAACTTAATGTTAATAGCACTTCCATAATTTTATCAATTTTCATTTAGTCCAAACTGGGAACTATATCACTTACTTGGTCCAACTGAGATATATTCTTGGATTTAAAGAGTAAATAATTCCACTTCTGTTTTTCTTATTTGGCAGTGCACTTGTGCAACACACCTCGGGGTAGTCCCGTCGGTCTTGAAAGCGGGAAGCTTCCCAACAAATCTATTGAAGTCTCAAGTATCTCTCAGACTTATGGTTTGAGTAGACTTGAAGCTCGCTTTAATAGTCCGTCTGCATGGGTCCCTCGTGAGACGGAAGGAGAGCCCTGGCTCCAGATCCAATTTGAGCGCACCTTTGTCATCACCGGCATCATGACACAAGGCAGAGCAGATGCTTCTCAGTGGGTAACATCCTATACGGTTTCATCTAGCCTGGACAGCGCATCGTGGACTTACTACCAAGATATTTACTTGAATGCAGTCAAGGTAAATTGTCATTTACTAGATATCGTGATATTCAAGGGAAGGGGGCAAAATATCAGATTCAATGCTTATCCATTTACCCTGCCAATAATTTTGGAGTGGGGACAGGGCGACAGACTCATTTTATTCTATCTCATCTTATTTCCGAAATTATGATTACCTATTTTGACATAATAGAAACAATTTATTAGCTACGAGGTTATCATGAAACCAGTGTTGGTGGAAAAACTACACAATTTATTTGGATGATGTGAAATTATACATTGGCGAAACGTCAAGGTTGGATTATCTTACCAAGCATAGTATCAACTGAAATTGTGGTCAGCTGTGAGTAGCAATGATAATGCACTTTGTCTTAAAGTCAAATTTGGAATAAAGGGTAAACATGGTAAAGTACTGGAGTACTGTGATCATTCAAATATCAGCTTTCTGAATGATGTCATAACGTGAAATAATCCATGAATGTGCAAAAAAGTTTGTCTGATGTTTTGAATTTGGAAATAGTGAAGATAAGGAATATTAGAAAATTAATATATTGGGTTAGTTAATCGATAAACGAAATAACAAATATTAAGTTTACTTCCGACTTAACTTTAATCCCCAAAACAAACCGTTTTGAAATGTTTCTTTAAGGTCTTTACAGGAAACTATGACAACAAAAGTTCTGTGGTACACACCTTCTATAAGCCGGTAGTATGCCGTTTCTTTCGTATCCATCCCAAGACGGCCCATTCGCTCATGGCGCTCAGGTTAGAGCTTACTGGATACGGACCACTCAATGACGTAATAGGTGGGTTAAGCATCATTTAAGGATAAAGTTGAGTTCCGGTCAAGCATCGTGAAAGATTGTTTGGAAGCAATTAGGAAAGGATAATAATGTAGTACATAAAAATTGGTGTATACTGTGAGGCTTTGGAATCATCAAAATGAGATGAAATTGATTCAGTCTTGATGAAAGTCACATGAACCACATGCAGAAATGTGTATGTGGGACTACACTCATGGATAATACGCGGCTTGCAAAATGCGATTACTAGCTACAGAATTGCATTTACCTATCAGTACGAATATGATTTCTATAAATATGATTTATTAGCAACTATGCCAATATGTACAAATATGAAATCATACATACTCTTCAACAATGAGGAAAAGAGAACAGATTTTGATGAAGAGCATGCAATAATGAATCAACAGAGGGGTTAAAGCTCATGTACAGTATTGATAGCAAAAAGAAAATTGGAAAGAAACAGGTTAAATATAGTCTCATGTTGTTCTCCTTGTATCAAAAGATGTCTGCAAGAGATCATTTGGTATTCCATCTATGATTTCTGGTGAATTTCAGTGTAAATATCTGTAAGGAATGCTTGATCACTGCCATTATGCTAGGACCATTCCACCCCGACGGCTCCCCGCCCAGCAATCTTGGGGCTTCGCATAGAGACAGCGTGTGTGCACTGTGTGTAGCTATATACTCATCATTGGTTTTACACGTGTGTGTACAGTGTATAGCACATGCTGCCTTTGTTGGGATTCATGTGCCTGTCCCGGCACATAAATTAGTTTTTGCCTCTTATTTGTTTAATATTAAACTTTAGGAGGCGAAATCTTCACAGTGTCATACTTTTTGCTAGTATCTTGCTATTTATCAACAAAAATTGAAGAAATCTGACGAACAATTTTTGAGGGCTTACCAAAACTTTATATGACCTTTAACAAAATCTCTGCCGCAGGGGCGGTGCGCCTAGAGGCAGGGGAGCACAGTGCCCCCCCCCCCTCACTTTTTCATGTACCCCCAAAGTGACCTTTTTATTTCTGAAAATGCCCCCTTTCTCTCTGAAAATTGCCATTTTTTACTACTTAATGTGCCCCTTTTCCTTTCTAATAAGTGCCCTTTCCCCTTCCGATAAGTGCCCTTTTTTCTCTCTTTCTGAACGGTGCCCCTTTTCAAATCAGACAATTGCCACCTTATCTCTTTCGCCTTCTGAAAAGTGCCCCTTTTAAAATCTGATAATTGCCACCTTATCTCTGTAGTAAGTATCCCTTTCTCCTTCTGATAAGTGCCCCTTTTCGAATCCAAAAAAATGCCCCCTTTTCTCTCTAATATATGCCCTTTTCTCCTTTGATAAGTGTATTTTTACTTCTGGTAGGTGCCCCTTTTCCCTTCAAATAAGTGCCCATTTTCACTTTCTGATAATTGTCCCTTCTTTACTTGTGATAAGTGCCCCCTCTTTACTTCTGATAAGTGTCCCATCTTTATTTCTGATAAGTGCCTCTTTTACTATGTAATATGTGCCCTTTTCCTCTTCTCATAAGTGCCCCTTTTCACCTCTTTTAAGTACCCCTTTCCATCTCTGATAAGAGCCCTTTCCTCTTCTTATAAGCGCCTCTCTTACCTATATTTCCAACTTTTTTCTTTCTTTTTTTTTTACAAAAAGAGCCATATATAGCTTCAAAGAATTGGTGCGACTTCATGTAGTAACTGGCCTTTAATCAAGGCGATTGTGCTGCTCTGTTGATCCCCTGGTCGATCCTGATTATTGCGCGGGAAGTCTTCGAGGATCAACCAGGGGATCGACAGAGCCGCACAATCGCCTTGATTAAAGGCTATGTAGTAACAGGTACCCTTACTACAACTGCAATGTAAGGCAGCAGAGCTGGAGGCAAGAGGGGCACAATGCCCCCCCCCCCCTAGCAAAGGATTTCTCATTCCGAATGTGCCAATAATTTACACCAAGTAAGGGCAATATTTTTTGAAAATGTCCCCATAACTCGCTCGCTATGCTCGATCGCTCTTACAGTATATAATGAAATCAAGCAGATAGCATAAAGTATGTCATATATCGGTGTAATCCTAAAGAAAACGACAGGGCTAATGTACAAATTAAAAGATCATCCGACATTCCCCAAAATGGATTTGCTATTGTCATTTTCTTTATATCGCTGTAAATAATGCACAACTCAAGGACTTCAGCATTAGAAAAAAAGGTCTGAAGATTTTACTCGCTCGCTTCGCTCGCTCCCACATGAATCGTTAGACCATTACATACAACTGCTAATTGGGGAAGCTGAAGTAATGTCCAGAACCACAATAAAAAGGAAGGAGGTGATGCTTGATAATTATATTAATTAGACTGTAAGGTAATACCAATGTTACAAAATGGTCCTATTTTCGCTATATGTTCACCCCTTGTAGGTGCCCCTTTTCCCCCAAATGTGCCCTTTTTTGCTCCCCCCTCCCACTTTGAAAGACGCCCCTACTCTGCAGACTGCAGGAATTATATCCAATAGGAGGAAAGTGATACTAATAGAGATAAAGGTAATAAGCATTTTATTTGTGTGAAATGAAAACTACGTGGCAACTGGTAACATACATGACATACCTCATATTATCAGAGACGTGAATGAGAGACTCGTTCTTTTTAATCATACTCTTTCAGAATTTCTAAATCTCAGTGTCCCCAACTCTCCTATATAATTCTGAAATCATACGAGATCAGGATCTTAAAGTGTGCAAAATTCCGTAATTCCAATTAGTTAAAATTGTGTACCATCCACATTACACACACAACACACATACCCACACACACTTTTCTAATATTTTTCCTCTTTATTCATGTTTCATAATCATGAACCAAACTCGTTATAAGGCATGTGTTACAATATCATTCTAAAGCCCCTAGACTAAGCTTTGCCGCCCAAAATGCTCTGGATTTAGAGAAAAACTGGAATTATAACCTTGCGTTGTTGCCATTAAGTCTGATGTTTGATTTTCTCCAACTTTCGACGCTCTCTGGCGTCTTCCTTAGGAGAACGATAAATTAATAACATGATAAAAACTACTTTCGAAAAATAAACTCAAGGGCAATTTCAAAGGCCTATTGTACTGCCCATAGAAATCAGGTTCGGATTACGTAATACGCCATTGTAATGTTCGCACATTTCTAAAGGTGATAGACAGGGCTATTGAAAATGCCTTCAGTTGATTTTTAGAAAATAGTTTTTATCGTGTTTAATGAATTCGAGAAAATAAAACATCGAACTTACTGGCTACCATGTATTAACTGATTAACTGTGTAGATACACTTTCTTTGTCTTTGCCTACGTCAATGCCAGTACGTGAAATATAAACATGTTTGGACCTAAGTTAAACGCAGCTCCTCTTCACGCCCGCCGAACTTATGAATAAATAAATCAAATCAAATCAAGTCCTACGAACCGTTCAAATTTTCTGATCTGACGCATATGTGTCGGGGAAAAAGAAAGCGCGACTGGAGTATAATCATGATTACGTAAAGTATTTGGAAACTGAACGGCGCTATATATAAATAAATATAAATATTACTATAATTATTATCATCATCATTATTATTATTATCAATATTATTGATACTATAATCATTATTATTATTACTATTATTAATTTGAAATGAGTTTTGAGAAGATGAAGATCAGTTGAAATGAAGATTCACAAGATTCCCAATGCATAAGACATTGCTTGTACAACCTAAAAAAAATGTGGATATCTGTACACATGTACACACACAATATATATATATATATATATATATATATATATATATATATATATATATATATATATATATATATATATCTGGTTTGATCTATCTTAGCGTAAAGTGCTCAATGTATACGCAGAGCAATGAATAGGAGCATGGCTGCTACTCGGAGTTTCACGCCTTAGGCGATCATCAGGCAAGTGATAGCTTCTTTAAAATTACATGAATACTCTACTATACACATGATACATGTGTACAAATACGTTTAGCGAAACGAAGAAATGCAATCTGTGCCTCACCGAGAAGCTTGCCATCGTCAGCGCCGAGAAGCGAACACTCTTGAACAAAAGACCAGAACTTGTCTCCAAATGCCGTCATGAAAATAAATTTTATCTCTGTAACTTCAAAAAAGACTATACTTAAATACCCATATATTTAATCAACTGGCGCCTTGGAGGAGACTATTGTGTAATGTGTACGTAAACCAGTGACCTAAACCCCCTCCTTCCAGAGGCTTTAACTTACATGTCTTTATCTCTGTTTTGTGTTTTTTGTCTTTTGTTAACCCCAACCCCTGTGCATCTACAATAGCCCCCTTTACCCATGAGTAACCACCATTGTAGTTAATGCCTTATTTTGAACGTATTTGTACACATGTATAGTAGAGTAATCATGTAATTTTTAAAAAGCTATCACTTGCCTGATGATCGTCCAAGGCGTGAAACTCCGAGTAGCAGCCATTCTCCATAAGTTTGTCTTATACCATAATACATATATATATATATATATATATATATATATATATATATATATATATATATATATATACATGTACAATACTTTTTACATTGAAATGTTTTTCTCTTTTATTCTTGTATTGTATTTAGCGGTGATGAATCAGGAAGAAGCAAGCTGCTTACCTCCTATCAGAGGCGAAGGAATGGGAGTCGAAGACGGGCGTATACCAGACTCTAGTCTTACCTCCTCATCGATTTTTGCACATCCATTTAGTGCATCAGAAGGAAGGCTGAACGGTGGAGTCGGCCCCGATGAAAAGGCAGCTTGGATTGCGAGGGATAATGACACGGATAAATGGGTGAAGGTGAGTCTACATTACATTACCAGCCCACTATTCAAGGGCAATCCAACCTTTGTATAATATATATATATATATATATATATATATATATATATATATATATATATATATATATATATTTATATATTTATACATGAATAATGATAATAATAATAATAATTCTTTTTAAAAAACTGATTAGTGTGAAAGGAGATAAATAAGAGAAACAGGATGGTGCAAGTTTGAAAGAAATCGAACAAAGAATGAGAAAGTTATGAAGATTTGAAAAAAATGAGATCACCACATCTATGCGAATCTCAAATTGGCTATTTGGTGAATCGATGGTGACGTATTCACGGTCAACTCTCCCATTTGTCGAAGACTAAAATAATTATGATTCCGGTTTTCTCCTGAGCGCCTTTACCCTCGGGGCAGTACACCAAATATATTGTAGATAGCATGTATTGTTATAGGTCCTCCAGAAAGAAAAAGATCCTACTGAGTTATATATTTTGATAAATTTAAATTTTAGTCATGTTGTGTGTTGGAGCGAATGTGAAAATTGACTGCTACTACATCACATTGACTGGCCAATTTGAAATTCCATATGTAAAGTGATTACAACTTTTAAAAAATCATGACTTTCTCATTGCTTGTCCGAATTCGTTCAGACTTTCACCAATCTGCTTCTCTGATTTTTCTGCTTTCACCCAAATCAAATAATTACAAAGGTTCGATTGCCCTTTAATGATAATGATAGTGATAATCATCATCATCATCATCATCATCATCAACATCATCATCATCATCGTAATGATAATAATTATAATAATAATGTATATACATGTATGAAGCTTATTTTCTATGTACATGTTCAAATGCGCTTTACAAAAATGTTATTAACAGAACAGTTTTGAGATATTTTGAGATTGCTGGTTATGGAGAATTCTGGGTAGTTGAGGAATAAACTAGGATATTATCAATTTAACAATCTTCGTAGTTTGCCGACCGGATTTCAAATTTTCAAATATGCGGGGAACATTTATGTAGAGTTTCGAATGCGGATTATTGTCAAACCCCTTAGACATATACACTCCCATACACATAAAGCACACCCAAATCCATGCTCTCACAGCGGCCCAATAAATCTACGTTTCCCAGCCATAGCTTTCGATTGTTAGTTGTATCGTGTAATAATTAATGTATAATAATTTCGTTTTTATATATAAATAATTAGACTTGCATCATTTCTAATTAACACTACTACATTTACCCATTCAGTGTATTTTATGGGAATCTTTAATTAACTTTCTATCTTCTACACATCGGTATGCCTAAATATTTTTTATCCAGTTGTTTGTTGATTACAATTGCAACGATCCAGATTGATCTTGGAAGGGCCACTTCCGTCACTGGTGTTATCATGCAAGGTAGATACGGGCTGAATCAATGGGTAACATCTATCAGTATCTCCTATTCGGTGGACAGCTTGTCATGGACTTATGTATTCGAGCCACAATGTGGTGTGCGTGAAGTAAGTTATCCTCTCTTAAAATAAAATTTCGGGGGAATATG
The DNA here is from genome assembly GCA_025618425.1 of Heliocidaris tuberculata. Taxonomy (NCBI): domain Eukaryota; kingdom Metazoa; phylum Echinodermata; class Echinoidea; order Camarodonta; family Echinometridae; genus Heliocidaris; species Heliocidaris tuberculata. Next base: position 25,037,996 of record CM046840.1, read on the forward strand.
CCAGTAGATTGATAGCTCGACAGACCAGAAGCAAATTTACAAGAGAACGACGGTCCTCGAGTCCGACAGCCCACCATGCGGACATTGAACAAAAATACAAGCCCATGTAATAATAGAAAAAGAAGCTAAAAGAAGAAAAGCAAATAAATATCCGGATTTTTAATAAAGCAAATAAATACTTAAGGACAAATTAAGAGGATGATGAAAGACGGATATAAAACAAAGAAAAATACAAAAGGGAAGATAGAAAAAAGAAGACAAGAGAATTAGACAAATTAAAAATTTAAGGAAATAAAGAAAAGAGAAGATAAAAGTAGGGGGAAAGAATTTCAGAAAGAAAAGATTGGAAAAAAGACCATTTCGGTCCGATGGGCTTGTCGGTTTCGTAGGCGGTCCGTCTCGCAGGCCGTTTGGAAAGACTTAGAACTGGCATAAAAAAAAAATCATATCTCCCGTCTCTATACATGTCATTGACAGCATAATTTGATTTGATTTATTTTTCTTCTGCATTCATATAAGTACAGCATTTTTCGGTAACATATATAAAATGAAATACAAAAGTACTTTTTGACAATGAATCATAAATAACAAGTATATGTAACAATCATTCTTCAAAAACAAACACGAAATGATAAATTGTCAAATTATTGTAATTCATCAAATTTAAAACCATTTGCGGAAGAAGGACTGCCATTATAAGCAATTTGCTTGAGAATATGGCAGCCCCAGACAAATATTATGAAATAGCTAAAACATGTTTAAATAAACAGAATGGAGAAATAATTAAAAGCATATAGAAGATAATGTTGGTGATGAAATGATGATGATGATGATGATGATGATGATGATGATGATGATGATAATGATAACGGTGATGATGATGATGAAGAGTTGACAGAAATTTTACCTTGTATATTCAGATAGTAACATCGTTTTAACTTTGGCTTTAAATGAGTAAAGGGAACAACAGGATTTAATGAATTCTGGGAGACAATTCCATAGGTCTTGGCCATGGTATCTTATTGATCTATGGGCAGTCAGTAACTTTGGTTTGACTAGATGAAAATTGGAGGAATTGCGAGTAGGGTAGGAGTGAATAGTGTAATTTAAATTATAAAAGTTTTGAAATGAAAGATAGTCTATATGTAACCTTGAAATTGATTGAGAGATGAGAATGTGAGGGGTACTCGTTTTTCCGCCGGAAGGTTCTTTTTTTTTTCAAAGGCTCATAATTCCGAAACACAAAACTGCCATAGCAGGTAGTTCATAATTCCAAAAATTAAATAGGCCCCATAATTCTAAACATTTGTTGAATTCCTTCGAAGGTTCGTAATTCGCCGCAAATACATAGTTCTTTTACATTTTCAGAATTATGAACCTTCTGAATTATGAACCCTATTTCATTTTCGGAAATACGAACCCTTTTTCATTTTTCAGAATTACGAACCTTCGGAGTAAACAAACCTTCGGCATTATGAACCTTTGGAAAAACGACATGTACCCGGGAATGTACAGCACAAGTGAATTTTGTAACAATTTTCGCAGTTTTCCATGCCGATTTAGATTCCGCCCCCCCCCCCCTCCCCACCGACCAACTGTGGATGTCACTATGATACAGTTTAATACAACAGTGCTTGCTTGAGAAAAAAGAAATTTTATATGTAACAAGAGACATCAGCCTCTCCCCCCCCCCCCCCCCCCCCAATATTCTGGAGCCGAGTTGGCCAAACTCCGTGTATAGATGGCTCTGCCACTAAAGCGGAAATTGTGATAATATATAGGCACGTATGTCTTGGATTGTTATCATCTACAAACGTGATCATTTCCTTTTTCATGATCTCCAGACCTATGCAGCAAACTTCGACCATAGCACTCATACGACCATACTGTTCCCCCAACCAATCACCGCTCGATACATCAGAATACATCCGATCACGTGGATGGGGCACCAGGCGATGAGATATGAAGTCCTTGGTATACCCTAATTTGCAAAATATTTTGATGATAATAATGTTGTTGTTGTTTTTTTTTTTCCTGAAATTTCTATAATTTATGATTGACAAATATCCATATTCAAAGGGCCTGCCCTCTCATGCTAGTAGAGAGCTATTATAGAATATCAGGATTTGTGTGAAGCACTGTTGAGCTTGAAAATCCACGACCATTCATTTTCATGAAGCCAACTCTCATGCGTAGGTGCCTAAATGATGATAGATCTTTGAGACAAGAAATTTAAATATTACACAACAGATGACAACACTTAATTATATTTTTTTTTGGCAAGATAATTGGAAATTTCTTTCTTTAATATTTCTGAATAAAAGGGAAAAAGAAAAGAACTTTAGTCTATATTCTCCTTAAATACTGCGGAGTAAGAATTGCTATTTCTCTTTTTAATGTTAAAGGACGTTGAGATCGAATTTCTTTAAAGTGTAATCTTATACAAATAATTCTTTTGGAAAATATCAAACCTGGCTGCTCGAAGCCTTGTGTCGTGAAGGAACACCCTTGTGAATATTTGTAAATATTTGGAAAATAGTGAATGTTTAGCAGTAGCGTATATTCAACAGTTAAGAATACCTACCAATAAGGAGTAGTGCATATTTAACAATGATGACGGGGGATTTTTAACACTGAAAAGAACATTTAATCAAATAGTGAATAATTTTAAGAAAGTATACTTTACAAAAATATACAATAAGGCCCGAATTCACAAAGGAGGTTTAAACCATGGGTAAGGTTTAAACCTCCGTAAGCTTATTAAAACAAACGTAAATAAGCGTACATTGCCCATAGGCGCGCTCAAAGAAAATATATGATTGGATCGGATTCCGTGCGCACGTACGCTTAAAAAACCAGGAGGGGGTTAAACCATGGTTTAAACCAAACCTCCTTTGTGAATTCGGGCCTAAAAGTTGAATATAAAAAGAAATTGTTTGTCAATAGGGCTGTTGTATCTGTAACAATAGAGAATGTCTGATAATAGAGAGTATCTCACAACATATTTATTTGTCCTGCCATGTACTTTTCGATATACGATTGTTTATGTGTAAATTTTTTAATGCTGATCCATGTATAGTGTGTAGTCTATAGCCAGCATTTAAATGTAAAGGTAATATCACTTAAACAAAATATATATAAATAAATGAATAAATCCAACATTTTCTTAGGGGTAACAAGAAAAAACACAAACTAAAATATTTCGTGTTTTTCAATATCTGCATTATGGATGAAATAATCTGCTTTGTTCATCATCCCAAAGGACATTTATAAAGGTCGTATATAACATTCATTTTTTTTTTTTCATTCATTTCGGTTTATTGATAAAAAACAATACCTTGTAAAAACAGTCCGGAGACTGATACATACAGTGTTTACAAATTTACATAATAATATTGAAAAGATTACATAAAAAGTACAGTGCATGTCAATAAATTGTCAAGAAACAAAGATTGAAAGAAAAATGAACATGAATCGTTTTAAATATTGCACTTCAAATTGATTATAAATACAATAAAATCAATAAAAATGCTATTTCATTACTTCAGTTTATATTAGAACAACAGTTCCTGATATTAATAATAATTATTATCATTATTATTATCATTATTATTCCTGCAATTATAGAAGGCAAGAAAGCGTTGGGCTACTGATAATTAGTTGTGTGTGTATAAGAAACCATAAATGCATGTAAACGGAGAACATATAAAGTGAAACTTATAACGAAATTAAAAAAAAAAAAAAAAAAAAAAAAAATTAGAATACGAAACAATGTGAGAATAGTAAAACTAATTTTATATATAGATCCAGTAGAAGTCGGCAGAGTTTGAGTTTAAGGTTGGCTTTGCTATAGGCAATGATAAGGGAGGTAAAATATCTCGGTGAATTGTAAACACATGTTGGAGCAATGTATGTGAACCGTAAGACACTAAGAGAATATCATTTACTTTAACTTTTGGAAAGGCTTTGAATATTTATGTCCATTTACATACAAATATTATATGTGTGTGTGTGTGTGTATGTATATATATATATATATATATATATATATATATATATATATATATATAGTATATATATATATATATATATGTATATATACCGTATATATATATATATATATGTATATATACCGTATATATATATATATATATATATATATATATATATATATATAATATATAGAATGATATTTTATGCCAGTTTATGTTCCCGATTCCATCATACAATTCCAAAATACTTGGTTACGAATGTGACATTTCTTGGACTCGCCCATATTAAAACACATAATCTTTTTTTTTTTTTAATAACACCAATGCACATAATGGTATCAATATGCCTATATCACTTCATTTATTTGATGTGTGATAAAAGAGCAATGTAAATAAAATGCCTTGCTCAAGGGCATAAGTGCCGTGCCGGGGATCGAACGCCCGATCCTCGCATCTCTAGTCAAGTATCTTACACCACTGGACCACGGCACCTCCATTGTAATCATGTAAAGACCGTAAGTCGAAAGGCGCCATCTATCGATAAAATATTATGTAACATATTACATTGGGTTTATCCGTTTGTGCTTTGTTATCGCCCCTCATTTTTTCTCTCTCTCTCTCTCTCTCTCTCCTTTACACGACCCTACTCGCTGTGTACTCTTCCAACTGCCGTAAAATGCATTGGAATTAGCAGTGCAAACCTTATAACCTGGCTAAACTTGGTTTATTTATTTATTTTTTTTATTTTTATTTATTTTTTTTTTTTGGGGGGGGGGGGTTGTCATTAGCGATTAATCTGCACAGGTAACTGTTACATCTGCAAAGCTAGTCTTAGGTACGGTAATAATAATTTAAAATCAGCTTTTGTTCCTTCTAATTCTGCAGGTAACTGTTACATCTGCAAAGCTAGTCTTAGGTAATAATAATTTAAAATCAGCTTTTATTCCTTCTAATTCTGCAAGGTATTATACGCTAAGATGACGATAGCTTAGGGGCCTCGCTTGTCCATATTTAGTCCTGGCAACGGTTAAGACAAGCCCTCAAAACTGTATGTAATCGTAATATGCCAACAGTAATATGAGGTTTGCCGACAATTACTAGTAAACTTTGAATGGGCATAAAAGACGCTCAGATACATAAGTGCCGTCAACTGATCATGTACGTGGCCCGTTGGGCTTATAACGAACTATAGTGTTTGAAGAGGTAAGGTTGATGAAGTGCGATGATTTCAGATATTAAAACATCCTGGCCTACCCATTCATTACAACCTCCTGCTTCACACGACTCAAATAATTTTTTATTGATGAAAAAATGACCTGGAAAATACACACAAATCATATTTGCTCGATATTATCTAGAAATATTGGTATAATGTACAAATTGATGTCATTGTTTCCATCCCAAATTAAGTATATGTTATATTCCACTTTATTGCTACCGTATCCAAATTATGGTATTTTTGCCTGGGGTGATTCGACGAAACTCCAACTGGATAAAATTTTGGTAATACAAAAAAGAGCAATACGTATCATTTCTAACGCGCATACACGGGCTCACACGTGCCCTCTCTTCTTTGAAAGGCGTATTCTGAACGTTCACGATATTTTTAGTCTACAGTTGGGTTCCCTAATGTTTCAACTAAACAATAACGATTTACCTCAGGTACTCAGTTATATGTTTACAAAAAACAACCAACTGCATAACTATTGTACGGGTCAAGCAATTTCATACCATCTTCAAAAAACCAGAACACGATTTGCCTATAATACTATTGTCTACTCGGGTCCCAAATACTGGAACTCTCTAAATCTCGAAATAAAAAGATCTGTAAGTATATTTGTATTTAAAAGAAAGTTAAAGATGCATCTTTTGAGACCATATTGTAATTTGTAATACTCCTTGGTAATACTCCTGTATTCATCCAATAAAGCATTCGATACATTTATGATATCCTTTATTTAACGTGCATGTGTACACTCACGGTTACGTCATGGCTTCTATATATTTTGCTTCATTTGCCATGTTTACTATGCTGCGACGTAGTGTTCAAAATTCTTCACATTGAAATAACAGCTGCAGATCCCCTTGCAATTTAGTTTGTCTATCCTTTCTTGTCTTGTAAAGTACCCGTGCGTCCCCGTTCTCGTGGGAGAGCAACAGGACGGGGAGAGTTAACCGACTGTGGCGGTCCTCGCACTTTCCCCCTCTTGTTCTGCAATCAAGTTACGAAAAAGTGGACGGCGACGTACTGCAGTGTTCGGCTTCTCGTCCCCACTTTAGACCGGACGCTATTTCGCCAGAGAATCGTCCTGAAATCAAACAGGACGGAGAGATACTCCGAGTCGCGCATGCGCACATCGATTTTTCGCTCGACTCCTTGTCATCAAAGGCTCCCGTCCTGAAATCGTAAGCTCGTTATTCTTTGTCTTCGTTCTGTAATGTTTTCCTTTTCCTGTTCAGTTCCTCCCTTCCTGTAGCTTCCTTTCCCTTTCTTTCTTTAATTCTTCCTTCCTCCCTTCTACTATTATTTTCTTCTACATGTCTGTAAATTATTTATTAACTGGGACCCATCCACAACACACCTAGCTTTCCTTTAGGCCCCTCCACTATAATATACATGAACGTAAATCTTTGATTTACATGTACTGTCTATATTTTCAAATTCTTTCATTATTGTGACATATCTATTCCTGAATTATGTAATCGATTTCTATTATTCCAGAATGTATTCCAAAATGTATAATTTGTATTTTGATTGATTTGTGTGGAAATAAACTAAACTGAAACTGTAAATGAATCCTCTTCTTTGTATCAGTTACACTGATTTATGTCACTTTGTTCCCGAACTATAACTATGCACATACTTATTATTCGAATGCTCTGTAAAATGCTAACGATTTAAATGGAACAAAATAAATGTTACTTTGAATCAAATTGAATGATTGCTTCTGTCCATGTCCAAACCTAGAGCCATTCTTTCCCAATCATTCTACCAATGATCGATTAATAATAGGCAAATAGATAATGGAGAAAGGGCTAAAAAATAATCGAACGCTACTAAAGTGGCGACGGTTGCCGACCAGCACAACCGGAAAATCTGCGTAAACAAACCCTGCCAACTGAAACGCCGAAGTTTGAAATATTTTCTTTTTTACTCTGCGACTTGTCGCCTATCAGTTGCACACAGTGTCACCAATCATTTGCAGACCGGTCGTGTACCTTTTCACAACAGCTTTAAAAAAAGAAAAACCTTTTGCTGATCACTTAGGTCGGCAAACGGTTGCATCAAAAACCTTTCATTGGTTGGCGACCAGTCGTCAACCAATGAACACCTTTACAAGACTGCCTTATGGTGGGTTCCCACTGCCGATCAAACCAACCCGACCAAGCCCGATCAAGCTATTTTGGCCTGGTCGGTCTCGGTCGGCAAGGGCGATCGGGGTCGGTCTACCTTGATCGGTATCGATCTGGCTTCCTACACGACAATTTTCGGCATGTCAAAAAATATCGTGTAGGGGTCGAGAAGGCAAGCGATCGTACAGCGATCGTGTATTGATCGAGTAGAAGTCGAGCTGATCGGGAATCGATCGTATTGAGGTCTAGTTTGGTCGGGGTGGATTTTTTCCGCCGATCACTACCCGATCATCTCGATTTATACACAACTACTACACGATTGGTTCCCGATCAACTCGATCAACAACTCAACCGCTTCACGATCGATACATGTCTGCCCTAAACAGTTACTCGACCGAACTCGCTCACTTCTCGACTGCTTCTCGACTGCTTCTCGATCACATCCCGAGCACTTCTCGACCGCACTCGATCTTTCACTGGCAATTTCCTGCCACTGCTCAGGGGTGGCGATGGCTGGCAGAACCTCTTCAGAATACTCCTGTATCAAAGCTTCCAATACTTTTGGGACGAACTATTTTGTCTTGCTGATGGTATTTTTTCCCACTCGGAACGAGTACATCAGGTCTGCATATGAGGCAGCAGTTGCAAGATGACGAAGGGTGACGGCCAACTTTAATCCAAGTTGCAGGGCTTCCCTAAAATTAAGGAAGTATTTGAATATTAATAGCCCTTACAAAACCGTCATGATGTGGTACATCTTTCATGGTACATTTAGGCATAGAAATTGCCTCTTCTAATTTGCCTCTGTGGTTCTCCAGTGGTGTATTGCAATACCGTATCAATAAAACGCCCACCGGAGGTGAAGGCGAGACTAAGGGATCCAAATTCATGTTATGGTGCCTTCAGAGGTCACATGGTAAGGTCATAGGTCATTTCAGGTCAAACGTTAAAGTTTACCTGCAAGACTCTCTTATGACAGATAACTTTGGAACCGTCACTCACTTTTCAACCAAACTTGGGTTGTAGATGCACTAAGGGGACCTGCATGTAATGGTGCCGTCAGAGGTCACGTGATAAGGTCAAAGGTCATTTGAGATCATATGTTAAAGTTTACCTGCAAGACTCTCTTATGACATATAACTCTGCACATGTTGCTGCAATGGCAACCAAACTTGGGTGATAGGTGCACTTGGGGTACAATCATGTTATGGTGCCTTCGGAGGTCACATGGTAAGGTCAAAGGGCATTTCAGGTCAAACGTTAAAGTTTACCTGCAAGACTCTCTTATGACAGATAACTTTGGAACCGTCACTCACTTTTCAACCAAACTTGGGTTGTAGATGCACTAAGAGGACTTGCATGTTATGGTGGCGTCGGAGGTCATGTGATAAGGTCAAAGGTCATTTAAGTCATATGTTAAAGTTTTCCTACAAGACTCTCTTATGACACATACTCTGCACATGTTGCTGCAATGGCAACCAAACTTGGGTGATAGGTGCACTTGGGGTACATTCATGTTATTTTCGAGAGTGGGCGAGACACAATAATGCTTATACGCTTGTTATAACAATTATTGTAAAGTTTGCATCTATACATGAAGTTCATTCCAGCAGCAAAAGTTATTATGGTGTTAAAGTTCACTAATTACCAACAATACAAGTAACAACAACAATAACAACTATAGTCATACGAAGATAATACTAATGATAAACAAAACTTCTATGGTGCACCATCAATTTTGTTTTCTATTCTGAGATAGAGTCGGGTATTGAAAGCAACGATTTTACATGATTTCAGTGAAAATTATATAAATATATTCTCTGTGTGTGTGTTTGTTAGTGTTTGTGCGTGCGTGTTGTAGATTTATATCCTCCATTGAGTCGTTTTATTTCGCTTATTAAAGGGCAGTTCCTGTTAAGGAATGTATGCTTACCAAGTTACCCATTTATGCATGAAAGAAAGGGCATATAATATGCCATAAGGGAAATAAACAAGGGCACTGAACTATAGATTTTGAAACATAGATTTTTGAAACAGAGGGGTATCAGCAACCCATGACCCCCCCCCCCCCCACCCCAGCTGCTTCCATCACCACTTATTTTGATCCCTCTCACGATGTCTGACATGTACATCAGATGTACATGCATGCATTATGTACAATGTATATTGTGATGGGGAATACCTAAAATAACAGTCGTTCGTTTCGAGTTGCTAAACATAATGTGACAATACCGACACCAACATGGAAAGATGAAGTGACTTTACATTTAATGCTTTCTTCCTTCCGAATTAATGGTTCTGTGAAACTGATCATTGCAGTTTATCTTTTTTTTTTAAATCTATTAGTATAAATAATAATCTCCCAAATCCATTGAATCACTGAATAAACCCAGGAGGACGAAATCACTAACTGCTGGGAGAAAAAATCTTATCTGTTTGTTTGTTTTTTTCCTCACATTTTGTTGGGTGATATTCTTCCCAACTCTAAATACAATATGGATAGCTTATCGTTATAGTTCTCCAAAAACTAAAAGTTCCTCCACGAGTCATACGTTTTGATTTTTTAAAAATGTCTTTGTATTGGAACAAATAGGAGAGTTTACATCACAGTGACATTACCGATCTAGCCAGTTTGACATTCCCATATGCACAGTAGTTAAAACTTTCAAAAAATATAACTTGTTGATTGTCCGATTTGTTGAAACTTTCTGCGACCTGCTTTTCTGTTTTCTTTCCTTTCATTCAGAGCAACTTGTTATTATGGTTCAATTCCCCTTCTAAGAATTCTGACAATGATTAAACCCCCCCCCAAAAAAAAATATATACATGTATAATACATTAGCCTACACACTTATATGAAATAAAGAACACTTTTTTAATATTGGGGGTATAAACTGTTAAAGGTTTTAGAACGAGTATGAGCAACCCATGACCCCCCCCCCCCCTCTTCCATCACCCCTCATTTTGAGCCCTCTTGCGATGTTTTCGAATATTGGATTCCATTTGATTGTCGAATTTATTTCATTCATCATAACAAAACATTTACATAAATTAAGATACAATATAGCATACATATAAAGTTAAAATAACATATATTACAAAGATGATCATGAAAAATATAATATACATCACAAAGGTAATCTGGAGAAAATATTGGGGAAAGAGAGTATTTATGAGAATGAGGAGACAGCTAGAAAGGTAATGCCTTATTAGTGCTGCCACCTTAACAAAAAACTGAAACTGAAAATGTGACATTGGGAAAAGATGAGAGTTAAACAAGACCAGTTTGAAGAAAAAAAATTACAGTATAACCATATAGAAACTGATAAGATTAACAACAAACAAAAGAAAAGAAAAAACTTACATTAATAAAGACAAAAACAAAAAATAAACAAACAAAACAAATCAAGACCTGGTCAAACATTGTTAACATATCTACTGAGTAATAGGGTTTTATATCTCCTTTTAAAAACATTAAGTGATGGACTAGATTTAATATACAATGGTAAGCTGTTCCAGATTATGGGCCCTTTCCACGTGTATCATAGGAATGTATATCGGCATTATGACAAAAATTCTGAAATACTGTTTGGAATATAGTTTCTATAACACAAGTACATTAAATTGCAATTTCATAATCAGAAAAATCAAATATGTTCAACATATTCAGGTGATTAAACAACGGCTTTGTATGGGCAAGAAAATTGGCATGCGAATGATTGTTACTGCCATTTTTTGTCATCTGTACTAACGTAGCATTGAATATGTAGTCGAGGAACTCCAGACAATTAGATTACAGTATTGAATATCTATGAGCCAACTTCTGATCGCGTGCATGCACTGAGTTGCCAATGACAATGATTTCATATCGCTTTGACACTGATGCGCTTTATTACAATTCGACAAAATATACGCCCTGTATGGTCCACGTTTGAGAGTAACGTCTTTGCAATGAACAGATAATATTTTTAAAAGGATTCGGTCATTTGCGGAGCTATCAACAAGAAGAGCCTATCAAACACGCTGACTTAGTTTATGCACGTCGAAATTTTGACGTCGGATTATCACCCGAAAACGAGTTTAAGTTGGAAGTTTGTAGACGATAAAGTTCAACGGCCATCCAGCATATTTTCACCCTTTTTTGGAACGTTTGATTTCTGAAAATGTCACATTTCTGATGAATCAGATACTAGTAGATCCTTGTAGATGGATGTTTCCATTAAAGGTGTATCTGCTTTGTAAACATAATTAGACAGGTATGTATATTTTCGATTATTAACATGTTGTAGAATTATATTAGGGTCCATAGTCGTGTGTCATGTTGGCATTTTTCATTTTCGAGGTTTTTTTTTTTTTTTTTTTTTTTTTTGAGGCGGTCTAGAGATTTTGCTTTGGAATTGCTGCTTTTCATGCTTCTAATGGTTTCATCAAGTCCATAGAATCCATGAAAGAGCAATATGTTAACTTCAAGGCACAATCTTAATGTTGAATAACGTGTTTACACCATGGACTTACTCTAGTAAGTGAATGTTTACACAATATTTTATTCACCATCTCTTAATCAAAATTAGTCATAGACAAATTTATTTTTTTGTAGTATAAAAGAAACTCTGTGTTCTCTATACCCTACGCTAAATGAGATCATTAGCAGGGGATAGGTTGTGTAGTTAAAATAATTTTCTCGATCAGAATTTCCCCTTGAAAGATAAAACTCAACTTATTTTTCCCGATCAGAATTTCCCCTTGAAAGATAAAACTCAACTTAATCTTTCGGTTACATGTCGTTTTTTCGAAGGTTCATAATTCCGAAGGTTCGTTTTTCCGAACGTTCGCATTTCCGAAGGTTCGTTACCATGGTTACTCCGACGGGTCGTAATACCGAAAATGAAATAGGGTTCATGATTCCGAAAATGAAAAAGGGTTCATATTTCCGAAGGTTCGTAATTCCTAAAAGTTACGTAGGGCTCTAATGCATTTTCGGAATTATGAACCCTATTTCATTTTCGGAATTATGAACCCCCTGCTTTGGGATTATTGCGTTTCGGAATGAAACCTCGGAAAAACCAGTAGCCCCACACCCCTCCCCCCTCCCCCGTTCGTTTTACAATCAAGTCTTTATATCTAAGGTGCACGTGCCCCCTTTCCCCATAAATCTGCTACTTTATACATTCTGGAATCCAAACCGAAGGAAAGCAAATGCTTCTGAAACATTCCGACAGTTTCGCCTCGGAGACTAGGTGACAAAAAGGTTCCAAAGGAAAATATTAAAAATTGTGTTCTGGTTGATATTTTAAGTAGAACTTTTGTTATTTCTACAGCATCGATTTGCGACCAGTCTGATCATGTTCAACTTCATGTTCGTGTTGTTCATTCTACTTCAGGGAGCAGGTACAGTATTCTAACGAAATGTGTAGCTATTTGTGAGTCTCAAAAAAACTATTATTTTTCTAAAATGTTGATGCTAATGAGATGATAAATAAAGATTCGGGCCTATTTGAAGTATTTATCCGATAACGACTTCATGAAAACGATTTTTTTCTTTCATGCTTTGATTTGATATGTGATAAAGCAATACATTGAGTGATGCCATTAATATTTTGTATTACCTATTTTTTTTTTCTTCCTTCAAATGTCTTTCCTTGCTTCGATGGTATCATTTACTATGTTACTTTTGTTTCTTTAGTATCTCTTCTATAGAGGCATGGTGACCATATCAAATGAAATAAACATATGGGAAGAAACATAAAGGAAATGTTACGCAATGTTCATAGATCATTTGTTAATGGATATCATAAAATCAATTTTGTGGTTGTTGCTTAATTTGAAATAATTTTTTAAAGAGTTCATTAAGCAATACAGTTGTTATTTTCATTAAAAACAATGCTTGATTGTTTCCTACAGTACATAGTTCACCCTATAATGACTGAATTGTCAATGAATTGAAGAAGAAAGTAAATTACTAGTTACATAAAAAAAAAATCTTGGAATGGTTCTACTTCTTATACTTAAAAGATATTTTGGATGCATATTCATAAAAGTTTACAAATAATAAAATATCATTCTAAATTTTGTCAGTGGTGATTCCACTTAGACATTATGAGTAAGAATGACTTCAATGGAAAGGTTTGTCATTAATTGCAGAAGCGACTGGTATGCGCTTATTGCACACCGGTGCTATTCAACACGCACTCCTTAAATTTCAAAATTGCTACGTCTTACAAAAACAATAACTTTGAAACCTATAGCCAATCTCCTTGTGAAATTAAAGAGAACTTTAAAATACACTACTACAACATTATCTACAAAATTTTATGGAGGATGGTTAAGTGCTTTTTTTTAGGATATTACCAATGAAAATCTAGTTCCTTTTTGTTTTTGAGACGCCCCGTATATTAACTAGCTATGTTTTTCATAAATCTTTGTTAAATCCATAAGGACATGCTGTTATTAAAAAAAATGTGCCTGTTCTATTTCCTGTCAATGAAGCCTTTCGACAGAGCCTTTTTTCTTGACTTCTGTTCCCCTATTGATTGATAGATGGGTTTGTGTGGCTGATTTCTTCTTCACATTTATGAACTGATAAGATAGTTGTATTGTCTAACATTCGCTATCTTTTGGAAACCTTACAGCATTTTCCACTGAACAGCCCTGCCCCATCACGACTTGGTCATGCCCATCAAAGACGTTAGAAAGTGGCGATATAGTACAACTCATCTTGAAGGATGTCAAAGCTTCAGGCATATCAAGTTTATGTAACCTTCCTCCTGAGTTATCAAAAGGGTACTACTGTTCAATACCAGGTAAGATTTTCTAATAAATGAAAGTCAATCTTTTTATGTCACTGCTCTTTGTGATAAAAGCAAGAAGTGTATTTTATTGGGACGACTACCCCCGGACTATAACCCTACAACAGTACTATCACCCCGGAAAGTATTCCTTACAACGGGTCCCTTGTAGAAACTACCCCTACGACAATACTACGCTCAGACATTTACAGGTGTTTTAACTTTTACGTGTATTGAGTATATAAAGTTCAGTCATTGGCCAGTAGTCAGTAGTCAGTATGGCCATTCTGTTCTGATAATCATGCAAATTATACTGTAAATACCATAGCTATAAGAAATTCGGAAAGTACAATTCCTTCTTTCATAAAATTGTAAAAGTCAGATCTTTCTTTTTTTACATACACACACACGCATATGGGAGTGTATGTGTGTGCGTATGTGTTTGTATATGTTTTTTTGATATATATATATATATATATATATATTCTATACCTCTTCTACACTGGAGATCTTTCCATGTACCACTGCGGATTTTTTTTTTTTTCTTCTTCGTAATTGCCTCCTAAATCCTGTCCATAAAAAGATTGCGCATCCACATTTGGTCCAGTTATTTCTCAAATCGTTAATCTCAGTATAGATCAAGCCACTGTGCCCTCAGTCTTAAAAGCATCTCTTGTTCGCCCTTTACTGAAGAAATCTTCTTGGATCATGAATCCCTGAAAAATTATCGTCCTGTTTGCAGTCTTCTATTTCTGTTTAAGATTCTAGAGAGAGTTGACTTTTCTAGACTCACAGATTATTTGCTGGAACATAATTTATTTGACCCATTACAGTCGGCTTACCGCTCTCATCATAGTGTTGAGACCCTACTCATTAATGTTTCCAGTTTTATATTACGAGAAATGGACTCTGGATCCGTCAAGGCCATGTTTCTTTTAGATCTGTCTTCAGCCTTCGACACGGTAGACCACGAAATACTAGTAAATACTCTTGCAAGTCTGGGTATCCAGGGCCAGGCTGTCGAATGGTTCAAATCATATCTGTCATGCCATTCACAGTCTGTCCTTTTGAATGATTTCACATCCTCTGCCAGGCCGATAGGCTGCGGAGTCCCCCAAGGCTCTGTTGGCAGGCCCACCTTATTTTCAATATAAACCGGTCTTCGAAATATTCAACGTCACTCTGTTCACTATCATTTATATGCAGATGACATACAACTTTTTGTTTCTTTTCCGCCGCATCTAATTCAAGCTTTCCAAACCTTGCGCAATCTAGAAAATTGCATAGCTGATATTGATGCTTGGATGAAATCAAATTATTTGATGTTAAACCATGGTAAATGCGATTTCATACTTTTCGGTTCAAAATCTCAACTGAGCAAATTAGATATAGATTCCATTTCTCTTTCGGTTAATGACATTCCTTTGTCAAACTCATGTCGCAATCTTGGCGTTATGCCTGATTCTCAACTGTCTATGTCGAATCAAATTACTAGCATTTGCAAATCAGTTCGCTATCAATTGCGCAATATTGGCTTCATCCGAAAATATCTTACTCGTTCTGCTACAGACAAACCTGTCCACTCGCTCATTTCCTCACGCCTTGATTTCGGTAACGGCCTACTCTACAACTTACCAAATTCACAAATTACTAAATTTCAAAAGCTACAAAACGCACGCATTGTTTCTCTGTCAAGCAAACGCAGTCACATTACCCCTATCTTACAAAATCTCCATTGGTTGCCTGTAAAGGAACGTATAATCTTTAAAATTCTTCTTCTGGTCTATCACGTTATTAACAGAACAGCCCCTGAATATAACAAGACTTTGTTACGTCACTTTCGACCCACACGAACCTTACGATCATCAAACTCTGGTCTTTTACATGTTCCGCTTTCTAAGAAATCGGGGGGGGGGGGGGGGACGAGCTTTTGTTCATGCCAGACCAGCCCTATGGAAATCACTTCCACAGGAGCTGAAGAACTGCAACTCCTTTAAGGGCAACCTAAAATCCCATTTGTTCAATCTCGCGTTTTGAGGACAGATATTTGTTCTTTTTATTCGTTCTCTTGTTATGTTTGTATAATTTTCTTTATGTTGTAAAGTGCCTTGAGCATTTAACCAAAATGGATAATGGGGCTATAGAAATCTTATGTATTATATATATATATATATATATATATATATATATATATATATATATATATTTATAGTCAAACCTGTACAGAAAAACCGCTCGCGGGAAACAAGAAAAGCGGTCTTTATGAGCAGGTTGTCGTGATTTACAGGTTGGCGGCCATTTTGAAATCTGAGTAATAAAAAAAAAATGGAGGGGATGGGGGCTTTAATATCATACATGCACGTGTACATCTAAATCAGCGACCACCTTTTTGCTTTGTTATTTTACATGTATAGCATTATGATTCACAATTGATCATGTTCCGAATTACTTTTTTTTTAAATGGAAATTAAGTTTATTACCCTGAACATGCTTCAATATTATGTAAGTTTTTATTCACCCTTAAATAATTTTGCATTCATATTGATTTAAGAATAAAGTAATTTCATGAAATATGTTGTATGAGTGTTCTTCATTAACTGAGTAGGCTGAACTTGAGTCTTGAAATCGGGATCGGTGATGAAATGGTCGATAAATCACAGCATATGTTATCAGCCGCGGAGTCGATAAATTGTAGAATAGTGTACAAACAATGTTGTTGTTGGTTCGTGTTTATGGCAATCAGTTTTTACTATTATCACAACCATTTTTTTTTTCACAAACAAACAAAATTCTCTCTTTCATGTGGTTATTTTTATTTCCATTTTTTTTTTAATGCGATCGTCATTCCTTTTATAGGGTACCGACTACTGAACTCCTCTAAAGATGTCTTTAGGAGCCCTGTAGTACCGATCGCGATCGCAAAGCCAAGTTCAGCCTCTCTGCTAAAGATTGGATTATTAAAATATAAAAATTGTCCTTTAAAAGTTTATACTTAGTTCATTTAAAAGTTAAACAAATATCTTAATATGAAAAGATATATTTTAATTGATTTCAAAACAAAACAAAAAAAATTTTTTTTAGTTATTTATTTCCATATTAGAGAAATTGTCACGAACGAGCCCTTTTGATTGACGCGTTGATTACACGGGGTGTACACAATATAACTTTTGTGTTCGAAACAAAAGACGCATAATTTTTCTGATCGCCTACACTCGAATTATCAGTTTAATGTGTGAGAAACATCCCCTTTCGGCAATTAGGCGTCCTTTTTATATCCTAAATGTCTTTAAAATTAAGTTCTACTTTTGTGTTGTTCATGTAGAGGTTCAAGCATAGTGAATGGACTAGAATTACGGCGAAGTGAATAGGAAATAAAAGACGCTTTGCCCATTCCCGGTTTTTCATTAAAATATGTGACAGGCGTCCCCTTTCGGCAATAATTATGTCCTTTCGATGTGCTAAATGTCTTTGAATTTTAGATCTATTTTTGTGTTTTGTTTTTTTTAATAAATATTTATATGTTTTATTATAGCATTCGTGTACAGTATAGTAAATGGTCGCTGGACTGCCAACCGCCGAGTTTGGCGGTCGTTGTGGGGGGGGGGGGGGGGGGGTTCCGTCCGTTGGGAAGCAAAACGGGTGAAAACAATTGATAAATTCCCTAACTTAGGTTTAAGAAGTGAAAATATTATGGAAATTTGGAAGATAATTGATGCAGTTTTGAAAAACAGAAATTATGAAGGGAACTTAAACGATTTCTACTCCATTGATGTACACAATAAGATGTATACAATATTTCGTTGAAGATTTTTGAAAATATCATTCTATTGAAAGACGTAGCATCCAGAAAGGTTTACGAAATTTTTGTAACAAATCTACAACATATATGTTACGAGTAAAAGATGGCCACGATGACTTTAAATTATCTATTAAAAAAAAGTAAAACATCGCAGACATTTTTATATGATCTAGAATCACAACAATTTTATCAAAAGTTATGGAATTTCATTATAAATCACTTCATGGAGCAATATATACAAAAGAACATCTCTTTGAATTTGGTTTTGTTGATAATGATTATTGTTCCTTCTGTAAGCAAGATTTACAATCCTCTGAACTTATATTTTGGGATTGTGATGATGTCAAAGTTTTATGGCAGAGGGTGATTGAAAAATTTAGTTTGGTAAAGCTTCAAAATGCTGAGAGAGGAAAAAATATACATGCGAGGATAAATGGAAAGGACCTTGAAATCAAAATTTGTAACACAGTAATCTTTTTAATAAACTACATTATTTTCAGGTCAAGGTCAAAGGGTGTAGTTCCTACTTAAGAGGAAACTTTTCAAAGGATAGTAGACTATCGAAATGAAGAAAAGTCAATAGGAATAAGTTATACAAGCATTTGTTAAAATGGGAGAGGTTGTATGAAAAACAGCAGGACTGAGGGCGGTATCCACTGAGGAGTGAGTGTGTGAGAGAGAGAATGTGTGTATGTGCGTGTACCAGTGTGTGTGTGTGTGTGAAGGAGGGGGTAGGAGGTTTGGGTGCAGGGAGGCCAGTACAATGTATAAAAACTGTTATGATATATATTGTTTTCCTTGTTTCGGGTGTCTTACGAAAAAATTTCATTCATTGCTTTCTTTACAGTTTTGAATTTCAGTTATTCATTTATAGAAAATTTTACATGATAATCTGCGTTATTTGTTGTACACATTCATCGAAATGTTGATTTATGATTCCTGTATTATCATGGAGTGAAATCGAAACAAAGATCACTGAAAAAAATGTATATGTATAGATATATACGTGTATGTGAGAAATTTTTCTTCTAATACTGCAGCATTGCCATATCTCGCGGGTTAATCTAAATAATGTGAGAAATCAATAGGATGAGAGGAATAACTTGCATGGGTACATATTCATTGTTCCTCCTTACTGCCTTGCAGTAAGTTTTTGTGGAAATAACTGCGAAATCGAACCCGTGTACCTTCACAATAGAACATGTAGACGGGTTGAGTAGGATTTGGCCGGTTACGTAAGATAGAATCACTGACAGACAGCCATTTCAACCCCTTAGCAGTTAATTTATTCACTTTTTCTGAGGGGCAGGGGAGTATTGAACAATGACAAACCATATACCTAGCTAGATCTATGGCTGATTCATGTATTAAAATTAATGATGTGCAATAATGATTTCCACAAAAAGGAAGACTACAAGTAGGAACAATGAATATGTATCCATGCAAGTTATTTCTCTCATCCAATTAATTTCTCCCATCATCTAAATTTACCCACAAGAGTTGCTATGCTCTGCGGTATAGTATTGGAACAAAAACTTCTCGCTTAAAATTTTAATGCACCAATCGGCCATGGATCTAGCTTAGGTATGCGGCTTATAATGGTTCAGTTCTCCCCTGTCCTTCTGAGAAAAGGAATAGATTAACTGCTGAGGGGTTGACGAGGCTGTTTGTCGTCCCTGAATTATTTTTCAAGCGATTTTGGCAATACAGGTAGTAGTGCAATGGGTCTCTAATGAACAATGTTTGTACCATCGTCATTTTTATACACGGGATATATTTTTATATAGTTTTTCATAATGGTATATACAACACCTTGAAAAAAAGATTTGTTACAGATATCACAAAGAGGATTCCACTAGGTGTAAAAGAATGACACAGTGTTGATCATAAATAACTCAAAAGTTATAACTCGTTTTCAAATTATAAAATTATAACTGACGCTTTCACATTATAAAGCTAAAGGATGTCAAATTTATTGTGTATTTAATGACGTTTCTCTCAATACTTCTCTTAAAATAATGTAGTGAATGTGTAATTAGTTTGTCACTCTTTGAAAGATCAAGGTCACAAAATCCGTGTGTATTAGTAATCAATTCAGAACACAACAATCTCCACTGTACTGAAGCTGTCGCAGCAGAGGCAATTTTTGCAACTTCTGCAGTCATTCCCGCCAAAAAGGAAGGCCGTAAGGAGGAACAATGAATATGTACCTACGCAAGTTATTTCTCTCATCCAATTAATTTCTCAAATTATCTAAATCTACCCATAGCCGTTGCCATAGTATTAGAACAAAGAATTATCACATATTGTAAATAATTAATTCATATATATAATATATATTATATATATATATATATATATATATATATATATATATATATATATATATATATATAATGTGTGGGTGTGTGTGCGCGTGAGGGTGTGTTTGCGTGTGTGTGCGTGTGTGTGTGTGTGTATGTGTATGTGTGTGAGGGTGTGAGTGTGTAATTAGCCCTTTGATATAAATTTTGTTGCTTAGGCTTGCCGTCACAATCAGGGCTTTGCATTCAAATCATAAACTTTAGTCGTCAATCAGCTTTTAAGTACACCTCTAAAACATAATGTTTGCATTATTGTTTTGTTAATAACCAGCATTTGTGTTATAGTACACGAGGAAGCAATGCTCAGGGAGGTCATTGTAATTCATACACAGGTTCACTAATTGCATTGGGTTTTAACCACATGATACGACAATGGATAGTACCTTGGTAAATAAATTCTACTAATCCGCTGTAAGTGCTCGATACTTGGATTGAAAAATGTTTTGACAGGACATGCATTATATACTTTAACTGCTAATAAAAAAAAGGTGATAATTCAGACATCAAAAGAATATCGTTTGCAGAAGCGGCACCTGGATTTTGTAAAAGAGAGGTTCTGACGAGAAAAAAAAAAAAAAAAAAAAAAACCCAAACCGAAACAAAACAGAAAGGGTTTCCAAGCATAAAAATGGGACGCATGACCCCCCCCCCCCTCCTAAAAAAAGAGGAGCCAAAAAACAAAAACGAAAATGAAAACGAAAACAAACAAAGCAAAAACAAAAACAAAGAAGAAAAGGGTCATTTTGGGGGGTCTTGACTCAAACCAGAAAATTTCTCACTATAAAAGAAACGGGGGTCCTGACCCCGTGACTCCCCTGGGTTGCCCACTGGACTGAAGACACCTCGAAGGCTCATCGTAAAGCATTTAATTCATTCTTAAACCTTTTTGGACTATCATGTAGTAAATATGTATTTTTCCCCCTTTTTTTTTTAAATCAAGGCAACAAAATCTGTATAATTTTTAGTAATCAGTTCAACGGAGACAATTTTAGCAACCACTGCAGCTATTCCAGAAAAAAATGGAAGGCTGCAAGAAGGAACAAAGAATAAGTACCTACGCAAGTTATTTCTCTCGTCCAATTACTTTCTTACATTATCTAAATTTGCCCACGAGACTTGCCGATGCTATAAAAAAAAAATCTCACATAATATTTTGTAAATAATGAATTTTAATACACGAAACGGCTATGGATGTAGATAGGTATACGGTTTGTCATTGTTCAACACTCCCCATTCCCTCATATATAAATTTAGAGAGAGAGAGAGAGAGTGAGAGTACTGGACAAAACTATTCGAACTCCTGCTAAAAATTAGCAATTCTCATGGAAATGAATACAATTGTGAGAAATAAAAATGAGAAAATAATAGTTGCTTAGCTTAAGCTGCAGCTGCATATGTTGATTCCTTACATTTGTCCAAAACTCACCTGTCCCCGACAAAGGAATTAATGAGGTTGAAGATTTGTCAATCTGTGAGTCAATTAAATCTGGTGCCGCCGAAACCACTGGCCCATCTCTATTGTGTAGTGGTTAAGGCATTGGCCTTCTAAGCCAGTCGCCTGGGTTCGATTCCCGGCGGAGACATTTTTTTCAACCTTTGCGAACATTTATAATGGGAGGACAGCTCTGGGAAACTGTAATTTATTACAAATATTAGTATTATTTATTAACCATTATTCCTTCATTTTCATTTCTCACAATATACATATATATATATATATATATATATATATATATATATATATATATACATATATATATATATATATATATATATATACATATATATATATATATATATACATATATATATATATATATATACATATATATATATATATATATATATATATATATATATATATATATACATATATATATATATATATATATATATATATATATATATATTTTTGTGTGTGTGTGTGTGTATGTGTGTGTAAATATATCATGAATTGTATTTCATTTAATTATACCGTAATTATTCATTTTTGTTTACCCCTTTATTCATTTAAAGGAGATCTTTATATGAACTAGGAAAATAACAAAAAAAGAAAGGAACATTAACATATTTTGAATGAAAGATCATTTACATTGAATATTATACATTGTGGGACACAGGGAGGGGGTATAGGACTTACGTTAGTGTTTGTCAATATATTATTTACTTAGTGATTTCATTCCAACATTCTTCCATGCTTGTCTTGTGAATAATTTAACACTATGGTATGAAAACGAAATGAAGATTTGTATTTGTTTGAAATTATTTACATTTATTTTATGTAATGATCTATTTTGAATGAAATCTCTAATAAAATATTTTGAAAAACAAAAAAAAGTGTGTGCATGTGTATGTGTGTAACTGTTTATGTATGGATAAGGATAAAGTTAAGTTCAGCACTGGGAGGGGTACCTGTTGTCATGAACGGGAAACGACATGCAAGCGAAGGGAGGGGGTCATAAGTCTCCAGTGTTGGAAAACAAGATTTATGCTTCCGAAGGAATTGAAAATCTTCCTTCTAGAGCGCTTTTAAACACACAAGAAAATTTACTCCCATTTCAAATTAACAATAAGCTCAAAGTTGAATTCATTGTAGAGCTATGGGAGAGGCGAATCCTGTCATGACCCATGACCATTAGCGACATTCCAGGATGCGTAGCTATCATGCGGGGGAGGGTCTCAGAATATTCCCTTTCCTGGGGGTCGTGCAATGCACCTGCTATTCACAAATCTTTTGTATCCCATTTTCATTTTTTACTGATTATAATTTTGCCACAATAAACCATCATTAAATGGCAGGTGCAGTAATAGAACTAATGAATTTTTTTCTGCATTAATTTCTTTTTATCTTATGGCCTTGATTTGTCAAAAATGAAAATTCAATCAAAAATTCACTCAATCCTTCTTGCGAATGTTATCGCAAGAGATGAAAACCTAAAATTTAAACTTACTGCAATAAATTTTACGTTCTTAAAATATATTATATTATTCAGTTTCAAATAATCATCAATATAGAAAGTTCATTTTTACACCTATTGTCTGATGGAATTTCAGCATGTTTATCTAGTCCCTGTGAATATGGTGGTACGTGCGAGGAAACGGAGGCGGGGTTTAACTGCACGTGCTTGGAACACTACAGCGGAGAGAGGTGTGAGTACGGTAAGTGGAAGAAATTCTTTTAGGATATGGTTGATATTTATCCAAATATAGAATATGCAGAAAACAAGTTGCGCAAGGAAATCGTAAATCCTTGTATATTTGATAATGGCTGTGTATATAACCGTGATGACTGTGTTCGGAATCTGTGTGACATGTATGTCTAAATTTACATTTACAAGGTTATTTAAGATAACGGTCTAGATGCAGGAGCAGGATGGGAATGAAGTAAGCAATGAGATGTAAAGAAATGTAGTAAGACGAACATGAGGCAAAAGTATAGAGAAGGTTGGACTCGGGTAGGAGGGGGAGAGAATCTATCTAAAATGAACAGTGGCGTAGCGTGGGTCCATCCGTTAAGGGGCCACTGGCGTCATGGGTGGGGGCACCGAAAATATGTAGATATAATGCAAGCCAACGACGCCACAGAGTGAGTGAAGGTTGTGAAAGGGGTCGTATGTTTGTTTGTTTGTTTGTTTGTTTGTTGTTTTTTTTTGAGGGGGAGGGGTTGTTGTTCAAGTTGCCTTTTCCCACCTCTATCCTTCTCTTCTTTTTTTTCTTCTTCTTCTTCTTCTTCGGTCTTTCTCTCCTTTTCTTTTTCTTTCCTTTTTCGGTGTTCCATAGGAGGTATGTGCCCCAGTGTCTCCCGTAGCTACGCCACTAATTATCATTATGGCAACATGTTTGAGCTCAATAGGATAGGACGTGCAGAGATTACCAAAAAGATTGCAATATTTTTTAATATTCATTGAAGTTTTGCACCGTCATACATGTAATAGGTGAAAACAAAATTGAATTTACTTACAATGACGGACTTACCGACAAAAACATTGAAATTTGTATTTTGGCTCGCTTCATTTTAGATGCTTTCGACAATTCCTTGAGAATAGTCGGTGGAAGTGAAAATGAAGGGAGAATCGCTTTCACTTCTCGGTCTCGTCCAACGACGTACATGTCGATCCACCAAGTAAATTGGTCTAGAAACTTATCGCGGTTAGTCTGCCAGTATCTAGGATTTGAAGGTAAAACCTTTATTTTGTTTACTTCCTTTTCGTTGTCCGTTTTCTTTTAAAGTGTAATTCACATTCAGCCTCGCAGGCCATTTTTACAGTACAGTAGAAAATGGAATTGTTATAGCAGGTGTTTTGTTGTTGTTATTTTTTTTCTTTATCATTTATGCGATTAATGTAATCAGATTAATGAATAAAGCAATATTTTTCAAATAATAAATTTCATGAATACTGACAGTGCTCCTTTGTTGACTTTTAGCTGATAAATCAAATACAGCAGAGTACACAACATTTAATAATAGTCATAATTTGTCACTAATTATGTAAACGTTATTTCCACTTAATGTGTTGTTTTTCTTTCTGATTACCTGTCAAAAGATGTGTATGCGACAGTGGGTGGTGATCTTTTCAACATGTCGTCACTAGATACTATTTCAGATGCTGTGACTGTGAGATGTCCTCCCGATGTAAGTAACATTACTGACTGCTGGTACGAGAACACTACTGTGAACGGTAGTAGAGAGGAGAGCGTAGCGGTTATCTGCTGTACATGTGAGTGTTTCAGAATGTATTTTGTTACAGGCAGTTGCAATCGGGGTCTTAATAGTATTTTGCAGGTACTCTGTAAGCCTATAACTGGGACAGGGGGTCTGTAAAGCCGGAAAATTTAACGTCTTCTAAACAAATATTTGCACTTCCATACTTTTATCAATTCTCATTTAGTCCAAACTGGGAACTCTAACAATACCTGGTCCAGCTGAGGTGCATTCTTTGATTTTAAGACCCAATAATTGCAGTTCTGTTTTTCTTATTTGATAGTGAACATGTGCAACACACCTCGGGGTAGTCCCGTCGGTCTTGAAAGCGGGAAGCTTCCCAACAAATCTATTGAAGTCTCAAGTATCTCTCAGACTTATGGTTTGAGTAAACTTGAAGCTCGCTTTAACAGTCCGTCTGCATGGGTCCCTCGTGAGACCGACGGAGATCCCTGGCTCCAGATCCAATTTGAGTCCACCTTTGTCATCACCGCCATCATGACACAAGGCAGGGCAGATGCTTCTCAGTGGGTAACGTCGTACATAGTGACCTCAAGTAAGGACGGCGCTTCGTGGCATCACTACTACGAAGATATTAACAAAACTCCAGTTAAGGTATAAAGCTCGAGAAAATGAAAATCTTATTCAGCATATGTTGTACGCTACATACAAGGAAAGTTTCATAAATATCCACACTTGTAAGTGCCGTTGGAACCAAACAATGATAACGTCCATGGAAAAATATGAAATGTGTCTTGATCATGAAAACGCTGTGTTGATGTTAAAGGCTTCACCAAAGGAGATAATAAACACCTAAAGGTATGGCGAAAAAGATAAAGCGATCGTTGTGCTGAGAATCCGGAATAAAGAAAAGCAATGGCTAAACTTATAAAAGGCGAATTATATTAGGTTAGATCATAATCTATTTCTATTAAAGTCAGATTCGGCCGGAAAGGTAAAGGACCAGGATACTGGACATTAAATATTAACATCTTTGAATGGCATCAGTAAGTAAAAATACGTACGTGTTCAAATATGCAGTAGTGAAAATAAGGGTGTGGATATCTTTCAAAGAGGTCGATCTAGCAAATAATTCATGCGATAAAGGGTAACAAAGACAGGACAGAACTACTACCCCCCCCCCCCAAAAAAAAAAAAAAAGAATTTATTGAGTTAAGTATTTGATATGAGGATTAACAAAATCAGCGCTTCAAAATAGATTTAACCCCTACAACAAATCGTTTGCAATGTTTTTTGAAACGTGAAATATCATTGGTAGGTGTTGATGAGTTTGGTATAGCAGGTCTGAATTGAAGCAATTATGCGAATATTAAACAAAGCAAAAAATGCCCTAAAGTTTATCTGAGAGGTCAGCTGTGGGGGGACATATGCAATACAAAGCAGTGAAAATCGATTAATGGTTAATCCATTGACTACAGGAACCGGGTGGCCCTTGTATGAAGCCTATGGGAGTTAGAAAATTCAGTAGTCAACGGGTTAAAGTGATTTGGTAACTTTGTAGAGGCTTGATAATATCTGAGCTGCCTAGTCTTACATGCTATCACTATATGTATTATGGTGTAAAAAATGAAGCAAGCCCAGGAGGAAAAAAGCACTTCAAAATCATCGTGTGCTTCACAAAAGTAAACATAATTATGCAAGTGACCGGAAATGCCAGACTCATTTTCCCCCATAGAATCAGTGTTAGACTAAAGCGTATGGCCATACGCTTTTGTAGATGGGAGTATTCAGTCATAGATATCTTAATAATAGCATCATTATGTGAAAACCTTTCCATGCCTGGCTATTTATTTATCCTTCTGAACATCATTATACAAAACAGATATCACAATTCAACAAATTTAATTAAATCAAGCCTCCACAAAGTTACCTAATGCCTTTAATTTGGTTTTTGCAATAGGTATTTCACCACAACAGTACAGGACTGCAGTGCGGGACTGTATCAAGTGGACTTGCAGTGGACGAAGTAAACAACAGGTAAATGTGAAATTGTGAAATTTGAAGGCAAAAAACTTAACAAAGTTTATAACACTACCACCCATGTCGTGTCTGAAATAAAATGGCAGAATTAATGAATTTGTGTTTGTTGATTTTAATATTTTGATCATTTTACCTGCTTGGTTAGTGACTGAGTGTATGCTCAAATGAAGTTGCATATTGTTGTTCCATTTCATTCTCTTTGAAGGGAAGTCCACCCTGATGTGAAGTTGCTTCTAAAAGAAGGAGAAAATGAAAGAAAAAATATCAAAATAAAGTTTGAGCAAAATCCGATTAGAAATAAGAAAGTTATGAATTTTTGAAATTGTAATCAAATATACACAAATTAGCTACTCCGTGACTTCCATTTCCCCTGTACTAAAAAAAAACAATCATAAATTTCCAAGTTTTCTATAGAAAATATTTAATCATACATGCAACCAAAATATAATCATTGCACAAATGTTTTTACAAAAAACATATATGAATCAAAAGTATTCTTTCATTAACAACTAAGAACTAAAAAAAAAAGAAAATGAAAATTTGTGACAATTTTGGTACAGATCAAATGGGAGAGGAGCTCGCAAGATACGTTAATACCAAGTTGCCATTATGTGTCTGATTCATAACAACTTCGAAAATTCATAATGTTCTTATTTCTTGTCGGATTTTGCTCAGACTGTTACTAATCTCTCTCATTTTCTGATTTTATTCAAATCAACCAATTACCAGGGTGGACTCCCCCTTTGAGGTCTTCGCAGGAAACTTTGACCATACAAGCTCTGTGGTGCACACCTTGTATAAACCCGTGGTCTGCCGGTTCTTTCGTATCCATCCCAAGACGGCCTATTCGCACGTGGCGCTCAGGTTAGAGCTTACTGGATACGGACCAATCAATGACGTGATAGGTGGGTTAGGCATTTTGTCTTCTTCTTCTCCCCTTAATCTTTATAGGGCTATGCAGCCTATCACGAAGATATATACTATGTATATTCTGATCGGAGTATTATTTCTAGCACTATACATTCGTATCTTCTGTGGTAATAATGGATTATGTATGGGCAAGTCCATGGTATGTCCCATCCGTTACCAAGTGTTATGGAATAGGCCATTTTCTTACTTACCTCTTTGTCAAGATCCTAGTAACGGACTATTGCATCCACCTGTTACAAGTCATTATATTTCAATAGTCAGAAAGCAGATTGCTCACATTAGGTGTTGCTAGGTTGGGCAAGCCAAAATATTTGTCCAACCTAACAACGCCTAATACATGCAATTCACATTCTGACTATTGAAAAAGAATAGGTTTTTACAGATGAATGTAATAGTTTGTCACTAAGCAAACGTGTATAAATTTGAATACATTAGAAAATGGCCTATTTTATTACGGATTTTCAACATAGATTAACACGAAAGTATAATTTTACTTTATATTTTGTCTTTTCCAAGCTCTCTAGGAGGGCCATCAGCTTAAATCAAAGTAGCTTGGACTTGCCCTTATGTAGATTACCGGTTATGTATTGCAGGCACACTAAACATCGGGTTTACAGCTTACTCTTTAATAGCGAGAAGTGTAACGTATTAACGTGCATAGGGTATGACTCCTACACATGGGGCCTCCAGTTAACGTCCTATCGGAGGATTGAAGTGTTTCCCCTGAACCCGAGCCTGCATCTGAAACAAAAGGGGTAGGCAAGCTTTATACATACAACGCGGCGACAATCGTTTTCGTCAGCTCAGCTCGGGACCCTGACCCAGGCGGATGACGAAAGTCATAATATCCAAAGACTATAGATCCCTTGCAAATTGAGGATTAAAATGATGATGCTCTTTTGATATATAGGTGTAGTAATCTAATAATTTATACACTTTACCGGAGATGTGAAGGTCATGGGTTTAATTCCCAGTATGGTACTTATATCCTTTGGCAATGCAGTTTATCTACATTACTCCTCTCCATCCATGTGTTAAATGGGTACCCCGTAGGATGCGAACATCATTGTGATTGGATTATCATGTGTGCGTTATTTGGGAAATGGCGCCTGGCTGGAATGCTTCCGAGTGCAGTGAAGAGCGGACACTGCATATGTATATGCGGAACAATTGTATCCAGTGACCGGGGTAATAATAATTAGGCTATATTGAAGTGCGATACAAATGGAACTAATTTTCATTATTATTAAAGGAGAATGAAACCCTGGGGATATATCCATTTTAATGAAAAGAGAGGATAGAGAGAAGCAATTTTTTAAAAGTTCCATCAAAATCGGTTACTAAATGAAAAAGTTATGAAAGTTTGAAAAGTCTCAATTTTCTTTAAAATATGGCGATCCTCAAATTGGCAATGTTGCTTCAAAATCACAGCTTTAGTAGTACAACCCTCGATATGTTTTGTACACAAAATTACATATTTTTTCCATTATCTCTAAAGATGCTGCTTGTCTTTTTGTGAACTCAACATGTTGTGACAAATACATTTTCCCATGATATATCTTGAGCTAGGAAGGAGACAAGCTTCACCTTCAGAGATAATGGGGGAAATCTGAAATTTTGTGTACAAAATATATGGAGTGTTGTACTACTAAACATGTCACTTTGAAGCAACATTGCCAATTTGAGGATCGCCATAGAAAGTAGATTGAGACTTTTCAAACTTTCATTACTTTCTCATTTCGTAACCGATTTTGATGAAACTTGTTTTAAACTGCTTCTCTCTATCATCCCTTTTTATTAAAATTGATTATCCCCGAGGGTTTCATTCTCCTTTAATAATATTATAAGTAAAGCTTTTACATGGGTTTTGACTAGATGAAACAATCAGTTGACACTAATACTCCAAAGGCAAGAGAGATTAATTTTACGTTGTGAAAAATGTTTTATATATATATATATATATATAATATATATATATATATAAATATACATATATACAGCAATGGAAATACCCACATGAGCGTCTACCCGGGGTAGGGCCCCCCGGGGTGCGATTCCTCCCCCCCCCCCCCCCCTCAAACAGGTTTACCTATTCCAGTAAAAATCCTGCCTCTTGATTGGTTCAAACGTATACGCATCATGAATATTCATGAGCTGAGCTACAAAGGAATAGTACATTGACAAATGTATGGAGCTCGATCTACCGAGCACGTTGTGCATGCATGTGAAGTGTGGTTTAAAGTAGTTTGCTTACGTTATGTTATAAGCAAAGGCGGCGACTACAACTCTAATACCGATTTCTTCTTCAAGAATCATCAAAACCTTTATGTAAGTACATTATATTGTGAAATTATAAAATCGGCCCATCCCATAGGCGAATTTTCTCAATACTATAGCTTATAAATGATGCAGCAGTTTGGTTAGAGAGTGTTTATACATAGACATGTATTATAATCTCATCGATATGATACTGTGGCTGTACATGCACAACGCATACATTAATTTTGTCATCTTCTTGTTGGGCTTCTCATCTAACGTCACATTGATTCTATCAAGTTAGATGAGAAGCCCACCGAGAAGAGACAGATGATGTTGGTATAGTCTAGTACTAATACTACCAGTACTAGTAGTAGATAGTCTAGTGACAAAATGTACGCGTTGTGCATGTACAGCCACAGTATCAATATACGATGTCGATAAGATTATAATATAAACACTTTCTAACCAAACTAACGTTACTGCATCATTTGCAAGCTATAGTATTGAGAAAATTCGCCAATGGGATGGTCCGATTTATAATTTCACAATATAATGTACTTACATAAAGGCAGTGGCGCAAATCCATTTTGAAATTCGGGGGGGGGGGGGGGGTTCACCACATGATTTAACTTTTGTACCTGTCTAGTTTTCCTCCCAAATACTTTGACAAGCAAAAAAAAAAAAAAAAAAAAAAAGTTATTCAAAAAGGTGGAGGTTTTTTACACGGGGAGCCAATTTTGTCAACTGTCAAATTCTGCTTGGAGGGAAGCCCATATTTTTTTTTTCTTCTCGCTTGCCCTCCAAAAGTCGCTCAGATGGGGGGGGGTGGGTGTCAAAATAAATAATAAAAAAAACAGCGCTCCAAAAGTTGATCCTTGATAGGGGGGTGGCAAAAAAAAAACAGCGCTCCAAAATTTGATCCTTGGTGGGGGGGGGGGGGGGGGGACAGATTTCATGGGGTGCAGAATTCTCTGACAAGCAAAAATCAAAAAACAAAAAAAGTTTTCCAGGGGGGGGGAATTCTTTTTTTTTTCTGGCAAAAGTTATCAGGGGGGCACTCCCTGCCCCCCCCCCCTTGGGTACGCTAGTGGGGGGGGGGGCATATCCCCCTGTCCCCCTGGATTTGCGCCCATAAAGGTTTTGATGATTCTTGAAGAAATCGGTATTCTCTTCTTCAGAGCGATCGAGATTGCACAGCGCTGTAGTCGCCGCCATTGCATGCTCATAACATAACCTAAACATTTTTGAACCACACATCACATGCACAGCTCCTAGGCCTATAGCAGCTTCGCGTACGTTCGTGCACGCTCGATCGAGCTCCGTCCATTTTTTAAGTCCACGCGCATGCGTAATACATGCACTATGCCTTGTAGCTCAGCTCATGAATATTCATGATGCGTATACCTTTGAACCAATCAGGAGGCAGAATTTTACTATAATAGGTAAACCTGTTTGGGGGGAAAAAAATTCGCCCCCCCCCCCCCCCGGGTAGACCAACCCTGGGTCGATTAAGGAACTTAAACATTTCACGTATGTTTCTAACCATTTAGTCAACCCAGGGTAGATAAGAATCCCAACTGCCTATATCACAATCTTCCTTGACACTTTAGTTCATTATCAACCCAGAGTTGTCTTTGTGTCCATTAATTCAACCCAGGGTAGATAACAATTCCTACTGTCTATATCACATGCATCCTAGACGTTTTAATTTGTCAACCCAGTGTAGTTTTTGTGTCTATTTAGTCAAGCCAGGGTAGATAACAATTCCAACTGTTTATATCACACGTGTCTCAGAGGTTTTAATTTGTTGTCAACCCAGACTCGTATTTGTGGATGCCTGTGATACAGACAGGAATTGTTATCTACCCTGGGTTGATTTAATGGACACAAAGACAACTTTGGGTTGACAATAAACTTTAGTGTTTAGGATGATTGTGATATAGGCAGTTGGGATTCTTATCTACCCTGGGTGGACTAAATGGCCCTCAAATAATACTCTGGGTTGACAATAAATTAAAACACCTGGGACACCTGTGATATAAATAGTTGGAAGTGTGATCTACCCTGGGTTGACTAAATGGCCAGAAACATATGCAAAATGTTCATGTTTCCTAATCGACCCGGGGTTGGTCTACAGTGGGAGGGGGGGGGGCTACCCCGGGTAGACTCTCGTGTGGGTATTTCCATTGCTGCACACACACACACACACATATATATATATATATATATATATATATGAGTGTGTGTGTGTGTATGTGTGTGCGCACACACATGTGCAGACATGACTTGTATATACTTCTTCGTTAATCTTCATTCACGTAGTTTGTTTCTATTTGTGGTATTCAGCCAAGATGAACCAGGAAGAAGCTGGCTGCTCGTCTCCTATCCGAGGGGAAGGAATGGGAGTCGAAGATGGACGTATACCAGACTCTAGTCTCACCTCCTCGTCGGATTATGAACATCGATATAGAGCATCAGAAGGAAGGCTGAACGGTGGAGTCAGCGCTATTGAAAAGGCAGCTTGGGTTCCTAGGGATGATGACACGGATAAATGGGTCAAGGT
Organism: Heliocidaris tuberculata; assembly: GCA_025618425.1. NCBI lineage: Eukaryota > Metazoa > Echinodermata > Echinoidea > Camarodonta > Echinometridae > Heliocidaris > Heliocidaris tuberculata. The sequence goes on from CM046840.1 coordinate 25,070,744, forward strand.
GAACCTACATCACATTACAACCCTATCCGCCGATGATAATAATGACGATGATGATGAAAATAATAATTCTAATCATCATCATCATCATCATCATCACCATCATCATCAATGATTTACAACGATGTTATTAACACACACACACACAAAGAATTTTGAGAAATTTTCAGATCGCTGGTTGTTGGAATTCTAAGTAGTTCATTCGGTTTATTGACATTCGGTCTAACATCATTTGGTCTAATATCATGTTGTCCACTGTTAATTATGGTCTAATCAACATATTGTCCAATCAGCGTTTCGTCCTATAACCAGTAGGTCTAACAGCCATTTCGTCTACAACCAATTAGTCTAATCGATTCTTTTTTTTTTTTTCTTTCTTTCTTTTTTGTCATTTGGTATAATTACTGTTAGGTCCATTATCGATTGGTCCAGTCGTAGCCCAGTAAATCTTCGTTTCCCAGCCTTCAAGTGTTAGTTATATCGCTTAATGTATAATAATTACTTTATATAAATAATTAGTTGTGCATCATTTACCCATTCATCTTATTTCACTGGAATCTTCAATTTCCTTGCTATATTGTACACGTTGGTAGGCCTATATACATAGTATACTTTTATTTTATATTTTGTTGATTATTCTTACTTATTTCATTGCAACAATCCAGATTGATCTTGGAAAGGCCTCTTGCGTCACTGGTGTTGTCATGCAAGGTAGATACATGCTGAATAATTGGGTTACATCTATCAGTATCTCCTATTCGATGGACGACTTGTCATGGACTTATGCATTCGAGCCACAGTGTGTTGTGCGAGAAGTAAGTTATCCTCTCTTTAAATAAATTTTCGGGGAAATACCGGTAGACTGACAGCCCGCCAGACTGCAGAAGTAAATGTACATTTTTGTTGCGAAACAATGTTTAAAGACTTTCCTCATTTGTATATGTAGCAAAAGAATTGTGTATGAGATATGTGTATGAGAGATAGAGAGAAAGATAAAAGAGAGGGGGGAAAGATGAGAAAATGCTTAAGTGAGATGATTTGATGAAAATGAGAGAGAGAGAGAGAGAGGGGCTGGAGAAGGAGAAAGTAAAGAATACGTTCATAATTCTCTTTGAAAGATATGTCCACCAGGCTATAAGTTTCACAAAATTGGCGGCAATCCGAAATTGGCCCCCTGAGAAAATGTATGCCCCTCTTCCCCTACACATAACATCTCACCTTTGCCTTCCATTATACCCCCTTTTTTTATCCTAATGGTCAAAAAGAGAAAGTTTATTTAGCATGTCATAGAATTAATGTGAAAGCTAGTTAATTTGTGACATGTGATTGATATGAACCACATATATTTATTTTCTTAATAAATCTACAACTCGACCAATTTCTAATTATTTTTGGAATGACGTCCTTTTGTGCCAAAGATCCTATCAGCAATTAATCAGATAACGCCATATAAATGACGGCCATTCATCAATTATCGATGCGCCGTAATTAGCACAGGGATGAGTATATTAATATACATGAATAAATTAAGGGGATTTGACCTTTCTTAATGCTCATGCGTGACAATGATCCGTGGTTTTGTTTTAGTTGTTTGTAAAGCATATACGCGGTAGGAAGCATCTTACAAAATGAATAATGCATAGGGGCTTCGGGCGCGTTCAAATCGTGTTCAAATGTTACCGTGTAATGGCGGCCGCAGTTATAATTCATGAATTCATACTTTGCTATGACAATGATAATTTTCTTTTTCATGACCTCCAGATCTACGCTGCAAACTTCGATCGCAACACTCCCATGACCATACTGTTCCCTCAACCAATCACCGCTCGTTACGTCAGAATACATCCTATCACGTGGAATTTGCACCATGCGATGAGATATGAAGTCCTTGGCATACCTTAATTTGCAAAATCTTTTGCTGATAACATATTAAAAACTTCCTGAATGGCTTTGGTTTATGATTGAAATCGTAAGATATCCATAAACATAGGTTCTGCCCTTTCATAATGCTGCGGTGCTGAAAATGCGGAAAATAAGTGACTATTCATTTGCATGAAACGACCTCGTATACTTAAATATGTATAATTATATGACATATAAGAACAAAATGTAATACACATAAGATCTCAACATGTAATTATCTTTTAGACAGACGATTGACAATTTCTATCATTTCTTTCTTTCTGAATGTTTTTTTTTTTAATGTGGCATATATTCCCCTTACTAGTGCGGAGTAATAATTGCTCTCTTTCAATGTTAAAGGAGGTTATGGTCAAAATTTATTTAAAGTGTAAACTTAAATAAAGAAAAATATGGAAAATAGCTAACGTGGCTGTTCGAAGCTTTGCTGTGACTTAGGCATTTTATTTTGTGTCATTCAGGTTAGTTTGACGGAATACCCTTGTGCATACTTGAAAAATAGTGAATCTTTATCGGTAGCAAATATTAACTCTTACTGAGCCAAAAGATTTAGTTCTCTTCATTTTTTTTTACCAAAATGTGATCAATGCTTACTTTTCAAATGTCTGCATTTCATTGGCCGTCTATTATTTCACAAAATATTGTGTACAAAACTTGTAGGAAATTTATTACCATTTCTTATGATACCAAACATTATTACTTTACCCAACTTTATGCATAAGAATTATTGAAAATTACATTTTAGTTTCTTTTTTGTCCATTATTTTTTTATTTCTCATCTGTTCACTATTATTTAATGTTGAAATAAGGTGATATCTTTTTAAAGATTTGCAATTTTCTCTGAAAATTTCTATGGTAGCATATAATTATAATCATATTTAGAATGTTTGATTTATGCTCAAAATTTTGATATACATTGACCACCATATACCTTTCCTGTGGTCGAGCAATTGGTGAATGAAAATGACAAGTCTATCTGTCACATTATGTGACATCGGCACTGAAAGAGTTAAAAATTGAGAATACCTACTAACCGGTTAAAGTAAATATTTAAACAATAGTGGGGGGGGGGGGGGGTGTTTAACCAAAAGTGAATATTCTACTGAAGTGATTATGATTAGTGAATACTTTTAACTACAAAGAACAGACAATAAAAGTTACATCGAACATTTTTGTTAATGCTTTTCAATAGGCCTATTGCATTTTTAATAATAGAGAATGTCTGGTAATACAGTATATTTCTGACAAAATATTTTTTTTTACTATATAAAATGTAATACAATATGCGATTATTTTTTATGTAACTGTGTCGCTTGTAAAGTATGGGTAAATAAGTATTCAATGTCTGATTTCTGATCCATTATTGTGTTGTTTATCATGCTTATAGCGTATTTTTACTGTAACGAAAAATAAATAAATCCAACCTCAGGGGCAGTAAGAAAAAACACACCATTACTTGTCCAGCAAACGAAAAAGTAAGACATTTCATATTTCTTTTAACTAATTTGCATTATGGGTAGATAAAATAATCTAAATTGCTTATCCCCCGAAGGTAATTTCTAGTAAGGACGACTGCAGGTTGTATGTCGGCTTTGCTAGAACAGGTAACAATTATGTTGGAAAAACAAGGAAGCATTGTATGTGAATCTTAACAAACTATTATCAAACTTTTGAAAACGCTTTTCATATTTATGTATTAACATATACGCTATCCAACTGTCCAACAAAAGCGAGTACACCCCTTTACAAAAAGTTAAAGAAATTTAATGTAAACTTCTCCAAAAATGTATTAAAAGCACAAGCCTTACACCAATGATAGAGTAACAGTATGTGATATGTTTGTTGACTCAAAACATTTATTCCATAACCACAGTGTAGCATATTAAGGATATTAGTGAGTTTTCGCGAGCACGACGGATGAGGGAGAGAACGCTAAGCTGAACCGAAAATTAAGCTGCGCATGAGCAACACCGACATTCCTCCCTTCGTGTTGAAATCTGGAACGGTTCTCGACCAATTTAGCGTCCGGTGAAGCGGCGTATCGTTCTACGCGACGACTTTGGTAATCTGCTCGGCGAAAGGGCTGGCGGATTTTTATTTTCTCTCATAAAGAAAATTGTACATAATTTGAAACATTTCATGCAATATTAAAAATAATCTTCACATAAATATAGCTGCTAACTGAAGGTTCACATTTCAAAACATTTGAAATAAACTTTCATGTAAAGTATATTTGCGAATCGAAATACACATTTCAGGGTCTATTTAAGGTCTATTTAAGTTACACATTTCTTTAAAAAAAAAAAACTAAAATAAATAAGAAAAATAACAATTGAAATGTATTTTCACATAAACAAATATCAAATAAAGTTTTACATTTCGCATATCTTAACGTCGCATAAGTGTGAGAGTGTATATTTCGTATGAAATTGCTTTAATAGTCTTTAATATATATATATATATATAATTGTGAGAAATGAAAATGAGAGAATAATGGTTGCGTAGCTTAACTCAAAGTTCCCCAGAGTTGTCTTCCCTGTATGTTATTTCCTTACAATTATATATATATATATATATACCCATATATATAATTGTGAGAAATGAAAATGAGAGAATAATGGTTGCGTAGCTTAAATCAAGGTTCCCCAGAGCTGTCCTCCCTTTTTGAATTTTTTGCAAAGGTTGAAAAAATGTCACCGCCGGGAATCGAACCCGGGTCGTTGGCTTAGAACGCCAATGCTTTAACCACTAGACCACGGAGACGGGCCAGTGATTTCGGCGACACCAGATTCAATTGACCGACAGATTGACAAATCTTCAACCTTATTAATTCATTCCTTTGTCGGGGGCAGGTGAGTTTTGAACTCGACAAAGGAATGAATTAATAAGGTTGAAGATTTGTCAATCTGTCGGTCAATTGAATCTGGTGTCGCCGAAATCACTGGCCCTGTCAAATAACCTAAACCAACTAAAACTCCTGCTGGACATTCTACAGCACACTAACTGAGGAACGAAAGGTGTCCAACTTTTGACTCCTCCGAGAAGTTGTAGAGTGTAGGAGTTTAACAGGATTAAATCAAAGTAATATTGGCAACTGTACACTAGTTACAATATATATATATATATATATATATATATATGAATATATACAGCCTTGGAAAAAATTATTAGACCAGCTCCTTTGAAAGGCCTCAATGGGAAGTGTTGGCTGCATCGGTAAAGGAACTTTCAAAGCGATTTCTACTAGCTAACTCATAATAAGTGGACGACTACTCCCCAAAACAATTACCCTCTACAATAACTTTCTTTTTTCTTTTCTTGATTAATAACTTTAATTTTCTATTGTTGTTTTTAATTCTTATGTCAATTACAATGCTCTCAGTAGAATAATGAGCAGGCCAAGGTGCTCAGACCAAGACAAGTGACAGTAAGATAATAATCTTGGTTGACATTTATAGTCGATTAGGTGGTCCTAACCCCTCTCTCATATAGGAAAAAAAAATTGGGGGGGGGAGACTGTCTGGAGAAATTTGTCTGGGGCAATTTGTCCTGGCTGTAGTTGTCCCAGTGGTCCCAGTGGTAACCCAGGACATTGTCCTGGGTTAATGACGATAGAGGTAAATGTACTGGGGATTAGTAGCCCTTTTATCATGAATTAGCTGTTAATAATCATTTCCTAGTTCCATAGACAATGGACTTAACACTGCTTGTATGCTCCCAAATGGAGCTGATCTAATAATATTTTCCAGGATTGTATATAGCGAGAGAGGTGTGGATGTGTGTACCGTTCGGTTGAACCATGTTAAATTTAGATATGTGAACAGAGAATGATGGAACGGAATGAAGCATGTCACTCGGTGTATTTACAAGCTTTCGGCTCCTGTCCTTCTCCAAGTTTATTTGCTAATTCTTTAGTTTTGTTTTGTTTTGTTGCTTTTTTGCTTTATTGCTTTGTTGCTCTGTTAAGTTTCTTCTTATTGTTATTATTATTATTTCATTCTGTTTGAATTAGCAAATAAACTTGAAGAAGGCCAGGAGCCGAAAGCTTGTAAATACACCGAGTAACCTGCTTCATTCCGTTCCACCATTCTCTGTTCACATATATACATACATACATATATATATATATATATATATATATATATATATATATATATATATATTGAAAGAAATGTCACTAAGAGACGGTCGTAGCTTTTATTGTCCTCCTTTATTTGTCAAGCTTTCGATCAGTGATCTTCATCAGGACTGTAGAAAAACACACAAAATGATGGCTGACATTTACATGGGAATATACATTTCAATTTCTTACAATTGTTAAGTAATAATCAATATAATAATTATGTTAACTGTATTGATTATTATTATAATGATTATTATTATTATTACTATTGTTATTGTTAATGCTTTCGTTATTATTATTATTAAAACAACTGTGAGTGACCACCAGCGTTGTGTTCGAGGAACATTTCTTACATTACATTACATTACATTACATTATTATCATCTCTAACGACGCTGATAAAAATATTGTTACCAGATGCATGACTTTACTGCCATTTATACATATATATATATATGTATGTATAAATGGCAGTAAAGTCAGTGCTCTGCTTCGGAATATTTCATTTCATATTTCTTCTGAAGAAAATGTAATGCGATGTGTCTTTGATAAAGTACAATTTTTATAGTTTCTCATGACGACGCATATCATGCTCTAACGACGCTGATAAAAATATTGTTACCAGATGCATGATTTTTACTCACTAATTCTGCTATTTAAAGTCTCCCTCTAAAGATATTCATTGAAATAATGGATCAAAGTTATTTTTCATGAAGACGGAAAACACCTTGACGTGCTTTATGAAGTACCAATATTCTTCTCTTTTTTTTTCGTATCATGATAGTGCATATCATTCTCTAAGGAGGCTGATAAAATCACATCGGGAAAATGACATTTGAGTGGATAATTCTGCTCTCTAAACTTGTCATTGAACAGTAGTAAAATCACGCAAAACCGTTATAACGGTTTAGCGTTATATTTGCTGATTGTTACGTAAGCCCCGCACAGCAAGGTCGAACGGTCAAGCCATTTTCCTAGTCTCTTATTAGTCGTTCGCCCGTATTTGACCCAAGTGTTGTGCATACTGAAAAGGAAGACAGAGAGAAGAAAAACAAAGAAATACATAAGGAAAAGGAAGACAGAGAAAAAAAGAAGAAGAAATGCATAAAGAAATAAAAAGAAAATATAAAGAATAAAAACAAAGAAATACATAAGGAAAAAGAAGATATAAAGAATAAAAACAAAGAAATACATAAGGAAAAAGGAAGACAGAGAGAAGAAAAACAAAGAAATACATAAGGAAAAAAAAGAAGAGTGAAGAAAAACAAAGGAATACATAATGACAGGAAGACGGAGAGAAGAAAAACAAAGGAATACATAAGGAAAAAAGAAGAGCGAAGAAAAACAAAGAAATACATAAAGAAATAAAAAGAAGATATGGAGAATAAAAACAAAGAAATACATAAGGAAAAAGGGAAGACAGAGAGAAGAAAAACAAAGAAATACATAAGGGAAAAAAGAAGATAGAGAAAAAAAAACAAAGAAATACATAAGGGAAAAAGAAGAGAGAAAAAAAACAAAGAAATACATAACAAAAAAAAAGAATACAGCGAGAGGAAAAACAAAGAAATACATAAGGAATAAACAAGATAGAAGAAAAACAAAGAAATACATAAGGAAAAAGGAAGACAGAGAGAAGAAAAACAAAGGGATACATAAGGAAAAAAGAAGAGCGAAGAAGAAAATCAAAGAAATACATAAAGAAAAAAAGGAAGATATGAAGAATAAAAACAAAGAAATATATAAGGAAAAAAGAAGATGGAAGAAAAATAAAGAAATACATAATGAAAGGAAGACGGAGAGAAGAAAAACAAAGGAATACATAAGGAAAAAAGAAGAGCGAAGAAAAACAAAGGAATACAAAAGGAAAGGCAGACGGAGAGAAGAAAAACAAAGAAATACATAAGGAAAAAAGAACAGAGAAGAAAAACAAAGAAATACATAAGAAAAAAAAGAAGATAGAAGAGAAACAAAGAAATACATTAAGAAATCAAAAGAAGACAGAGAGAAGAAAAACAAAGAAATACATTAAGAAAAAAGACAGAGGAAAAACAAAGGAATACATAACAAAAAGAAGAAAAGTGAGAAGAAAAACAAAGAAATTCATCAGAAAAGAATGAAGATAGAGAGAAGAAAAAAAAAACTATAGTACTGCTGCCACGCCAGCCGTGTTGGTCATCATACACACGTGGATATTTGACAAACAACGACTGTCATTGCATCTATCAGGCGTTCTTTTCAGCTTCTTGCAAAAGATGAATTATGATTTTGACTGATTTATAGCAAAACGCCACGGGGAAAAAAAATTCGCCGCGGATAGATTGATGAAGTATAATTTTTTCTTTAAAAGTATCGTATTTCGCAGCCGTCCCTTTGCTTTTAAAGCCGTCCCTGTGAATTTAAAGATTGAGAACGCATCTTGGAATCGTTTATGCCTTCTCCATTCACATAGGGTTTGCGTGCAAATTCTCTTGCACAGTGGAGCGCGGAGAGTGATCTCCTGGTAATCGATTAACTATTTTGACGTCAATTTATTACGGGTTTGCGTTATAACGGTTTTGCGTGATTTTACTACACTGTTGAATAAAGATATTCGATTAATTAGCAAATTAGATCATTGTTATTATTTTGTTATTTTCTTTCTTCCCCCCCCCCCCCCCCCGGATCAGACGGAGACATTTTACGGGTTTTGGAATCACGTGTGTGACATTAGAATTACATGTACTAAATTATGCATGCTAATTATAACATAATGCTTACACAAATTTTCTTTATCCTTCAACTTAATTACGTGCAAAGGGACATAGGAAGGGTAAGATTTCACTACATAGGCTGATAGTGGAAACAACTATCCAAGCTCATTTTAAAAAATAGTTTAATTTATGTCAATGTAATTGTATGCAAATGAGCATAACTGGGTCTTCAGTTTAAAAAAGAAATTGCTCCATCTAACTTTAGACATTACTCTTCAGGAATATGCTATTCAAAAAAAGCAAGAATGAACATCTTTTTTATCAAATCTGTTTCACTTTACAAAGAATGATCCTTATTATCATTGCCATGATTGCCGCTTGACCTGGAATTTTGCGCTGTATGATTGTCGAAACTTTCCAAAAATACCAGTTCATTCAGAGCAACTCGTTATTATGGCTAAATTTCTCTTCAAGGAAAAACTGGAAATGAGTAAATGGCAGGCCTATTGGTAAATTGTTGTCCGCAATTTCATTGGAGTGAGCGCGTGCATGCACTATAAAAGTTGCCTATGACAATGATTTCATATCGCTTTGATACCGGTGCGCTTTATTACAATTGGACGAAAATACGCCCATTGTCGCCCAAGTTTGAGAGTGACGCTTTTGAAATGAATAAATAAGGTTTTTGAAGAATGAGTCGTTTGTATAATTATCAACCAGAAGACTTCGTTTATGAACGTCGATATTTCGACGTCGGGTTATCACCCCAAACGTGTTGAAATTGGACGTTTGTATGGATGATAAAAATTCAACGGCAATCCAGCATATTTTTCCCCCTTTTTGCTACGTTGACTTCTGAAAATGAGACTGTCGCATTTCTGCTGAATCAGATACTAGTAGATCTTTGGACATGGATGTTTACATTCAAAATGTATCTGCTTTTTATAACAAAATAAGACAGGTATGTACATGTAATATTATTCACATGTCGTAGAATTATATCAGTGTCCATATCGTGTGTCATGTTAGCAATTATAATTGTCAAGGTTTTTAGTCTCTTCTTTTATAAATGGTCTAGAGCTTTGCTGTGGAAATGCTGCTTTTCATGCTTCTAATAGTTTCATCAAGTCCATAGAATCCATGAAAGAGCATTATTATGTTAACTTCAAGGCACAATCTTAATTTTGAATAACGTGTTTAGAACCATGGACCTACTCTAGTAGGTCCATGTTTACGCATATTTTATTCACCATCTCTGAATCAAAATTAGTCACAGACAAAAATTATTTTTGTAGTAAAAAAAGAAACTATATGTTCTCTATCCTACGCTAAATGAGATCATTCACAGGGGATGGGCTATGTAGTTGAAAACAATTTTTCGAATCAGAATTTCCCCTTAAAAGATTAATTTGAGTTCTGGTCATGCGATTGTATTGTTTAAAAAACTGTCCAGAAGCCAGTGGCATGATTGGGAAAGTTTGATTATGTGGGGTAACATCGCTAGTCATAAGAACCGCTATTCATAAGGACCGCTACCCATAATGCGTGACTAAATGAATAGCGGTCTTGTACGAATGCTGGTCCTTCTGAATAGCGAGCAAACCATAGACAAATTTCCTCGCTATTTATAAGGACATCCATTCATAAGGACCACTATTCAAAACTACTCATAAGGACCGCTTTTCGTAGCGCTTGTTAAATGAATAGCGGTTTTCTATGAACAGTGTAGTAAAATCACGCAAAACCGTTATAACGCAAACCCGTAATAAATTGAGGTCAAAAGAGTTAATCGATTACCAGGAGATCACTCTCCGCGCTCCACTGTGCAAGAGAATTTGCACGCAAACCCTATGTGAATGGAGAAGGCATAAACGATTCCAAGATGCGTTCTCAATCTTTAAATTCACAGGGACGGCTTTAAAAGCAAAGGGACGGCTGCAAAATACGATACTTTTAAAGAAAAATTTATACTTGATCAATCTATCCGCGCCGAATTTTTTTCCCCGTGGCGTTTTGCTATAAATCAAGCAAAATCATAATTCATCTTTTGCAGTCAGCTGAAAAGAACGCCTGATAGATGCAATGACAGTCGTTGTTTGTCAAATATCCACGTGTGTATGATGACCAACACGGCTGGCGTGGCAGCAGTACTATAGTATTTCTTTGTTTTTCTTCTCTCTATCTTCATTCTTTTCTGATGAATTTCTTTATTTTTCTTCTCTCTTGTCTTCTTTTTCTTATGTATTCCTTTGTTTTTCCTCTATCTGTCTTTTTTCTTAATGTATTTCTTTGTTTCTCTTCTATCTTCTTTTTTCCTTATGTATTTCTTTGTTTTTCTTCTCTCTGTCTTCTTTTTTTCCTTATGTATTTCTTTGTTTTTCTTCCTAAGATTCTCTTCTTTTTTCCTTATGTATTCCTTTGTTTTTCTTCGCTCTTCTTTTTTCCTTATGTATTCCTTTGTTTTTCTTCTCTCCGTCTTCCTTTCATTATGTGTTTCTTTGCTTTTCTTTCATCTTCTTTTTTCCTTATGTATTACTTTGTTTTTATTCTCCATATCTTCCTTTTTTTTCTTTATGTATTTCTTTGCTTTTCTTCGCTCTTCTTTTTTCCTTATGTATCCCTTTGTTTTTCTTTTCTCTGTCTTCCTTTTTCCTTATGTATTTCTTTGTTTTTCTTCTATCTTCTTTATTCCTTATGTATTTCTTTGTTTTTCTTCTCGCTGTCTTCTTTTTTTTTGTTATGTATTTCTTTGTTTTTTTTTCTCTCTTCTTTTTCCCTTATGTATTTCTTTGTTTTTCTTCTCGCTGTCTTCTTTTTTTTTGTTATGTATTTCTTTGTTTTTCTTCTCTCCGTCTTCCTTTCCTTATGTATTTCTTTGTTTTTCTTCTCTCTGTCTTCCCTTTTTCCTTATGTATTTCTTTGTTTTTCTCCGCTCTTCTTTTTTCCTAATGTATTTCTTTGTTTTTCTTCTATCTTCCTTTTTCCTTATGTATTTCTTTGTTTTTATGCTTTATATCTTCTTTTTATTTCTTTATGTATTTCTTTGTTCTTCTTCGCTCTTCTTTTTTCCTTATTCCTTTGTTTTTCTTCTCTCCGTCTTCCTTTCACTATGTATTTCTTTGTTTTTCTTCCATCTTCTTTTTTCCTTATGTATTTCTTTGTTTTTATTCTCCATATCTCCTTTTTATTTCTTTATGTATTTCTTTGTTTTTCTTCACTCTTCTTTTTTCCTTATGCATTTCTTTGTTTTTCTTCTCTCTGTCTTCCTTTTTCCTTATGTATTTCTTTGTTTTTATTCTTTATATCTTCTTTTTTCCTTATGTATTTCTTTGTTTTTATTCTTTATATCTTTTTATTTCTTTATGCATTTCTTTGTTTTTCTTCCCTCTGTCATCCTTTTCCTTATGTATTTCTTTGTTTTTCTTCTCTCTGTCTTCCTTTTTTCCTTATGTATTTCTCTGTTTGTCTTCTCTCTGTCTTCCTTTTCAGTATGCACAACACTTGGGTCAAATACGGGCGAACGACTGATAAGAGACTAGGAAAATCGCTGGACCGTTCGACCTTGCTGTGCGGGGCTTACGTAACTGTCAGCAAATATAACGCTAAACCGTTATAACGGTTTTGCATGATTTTACTACACTGATGAATAGCGGTTCTTATGAATAGCGAGCGGACCCGGATTATGTAGTACATAATAATCCATTATCCATTATCCGTTATGAACAATAACATTTTTGTTTGCTTATGTTTATTCGGGAAATCTATAAAGTAAATAAAACCTTCCAGATCCTGGTCCCCTCCCCCCTGATCCTACTCATCCTAATAAATCCCACCTGTCACAATGTTCTTCTTGTTCTGTCTTCCGTCAAGCTCCTCTTTGCTTTCTCTCTTGAAGCTTTGTAAACTGAAAATTGAGAATGATCCTATGTGTTTGGATTTTTAATCAATAAATGAATTTGAATATGAATTTGAAACTGATTAAAAGTTTGTTTGTTCTTTGTGATTGTTACTTTTCAAAGGCCATGCATCTATTTTTTCTCTCTCCTTATTCCTTCTTTTTTCCTTCTTCTCCCCCCCCCTTCTTTTTTTTTTGTGGGGGGGGGCATATGCAGGATTGTTTAGTTTAATTTTTTATGTATTGCATGAATCATGTACCTTTTGTCAGGGACCAACGTTTCCACAATCTCTGCTTCTTTGCTGGTCTCATTTTTGTTTGATTATTTTTAATGTAGTCTTTACTGTTGTTGTTGTTTTTTCTTATTATTCCTTAAACGTTACTGCTTTTCATCTTGCTTGTAATGATCTGAACGTATTTCTGCACTTTGGCTTCTTTTTCAAATTATTTTTTCATTGTTGATTGTCAGTGGTTTTACAGTTGTTACTTTGAAAAATGAAAATGAAATGATACAAAATCTGTGCAATCTGAAATCTTAAATAAGGATTGGTGTATACTGTGAGTTATCAAAATGGTAAGAAATTTACTCAATCTTGCTGAAAGTCACATGTACTGCACACAGAAATGGGTATATGGGACTACACACTCATATGGCACGAAAGTTTGGTGCAAACTTTACAGCTATTTCTCATTGAACATGAGAGCATTTGAAAAGCAATCCTTTTCAGGGACATTTCTTCCAAGATGTTCTTCCAAAATGACATAATTTGAAAACCTCACAGATTACTTTCCACCTTTACCAGAACTCAATCAACCTTCAATTTAGAAACTCGTTTATTGGGGGGGGGGGAGGGGAGAGAGATAGTTCGTCCTACAATCAAATCTTTATAACTAGGGTGTGTCCCCTTTCACCATAAATCTCCTAAACTATGCATTCTGAAATCGATACTTAATGAAAACAAAATGCCTCTGAAACAGTTTCACCTCAAAGACTAAGTCCACACATAAACGCTCCAAAGGAAAATATTAAAATGTTCTGGTTTATATTTCTAGCTAAAACTTTTGTTATTTCTACAGCATCGATTTGCGACCAGTTTGATTATGTTCAAGTTAATGTTCCTGTTGCTCACTCTACTTCAGGGAGCAGGTACAGTATTCCAAAGAAATGTGTAGATATTTGTGATTCTCAAGAAACAGTTTCTACATTCTAATATGTTGACGCTAAAGAGATGATGAATAAAGATTCAGGCCTATTTGAAGTATTGATTAAAATAATGACTTCATGAAACGATTTTATTTCTTGCTTGATTTTATATGGGATAAAGCAAGATATTGAGTAATGCCATTAAGGAGCATACGGGGTGTCTCAAATAATGTTGACTGGCAAAATGACAACAACAATAAAAAAAATCGAAGGTAACGATGTAGTAGCATAACTTAAATTTCGTGTGAATTTCACAAGGATCTAAGTTAATAACTATTAAGTTTTGATCTTTTTTTTGGGGGGGGGGGTGGTGTAGCATTTTTCAAACTTTACAAAGAGAGTGCGTTTAATAGCATCAGTACACATTAAGCGTATAATTGAACATTTCGTGTCGAGCTCTCAAATTAACTTAAATTTTCGTTACAAAAGGGGTGTTAAGGATTAAGATTAAAGTAATTTACACAACCATTAAGGTGACATAGTGTCTTTATAGAGCCATAGTGACCACCTCAAATGATATAAAAATATGGAAAGAAACATAAAGGACATGCTACGCAGTGTTCATAAATGATCTGATAACGGATATCATAAAATCAATGTTTCATGTTTGTTGCTTAACTAGACATAAATGTTTGAAGAGTTCAGTAAGCAATAAAGTTTTTATTTTCATTAAAAACAATGCTTGGTTGTTTCATACAGTACATTGCACAATGACTGAAATGTCAATGAGTAGAAGAAATGCGTAAATCACCAGTTACATTTAAAATATTCTTGGAATACTTTCTTTCGCTTCTTGTACTTAAAAGATATTTTGGATGCATATTCATAAAAGTTTACATATGTGTCGGTGGTGATTTCACCAAGATATTAAGAGTAAAAATTACTACAGTAGAAATGTTTGTCATGAAATACAGAAGATGCAGGTATGCGCTTATTTACACCGATGCTTTTCAACGTGCTTCCTTGTAACATTTCAGACTTTGAAATTCGTAGCTTCGATCATTGTTAAACTCAAAAGAACTTCAAAAGACACTACTATATTAAACTTTACGAAATTTCCCTGAGGATTGGTAAGTGCTTTTTAAGATATTACCAATGAAAATCTCATTTCATTTCTTTTGAGACACCCCGTACATTAACTAGCTACGTTTTTCACAAAACTTTGTTAAATCTATAAGGATACTACTGCTGCTGATATAAAATACGTGACTGATCAAATATCCTGTCAATGAAGCCCTTCCACAGAGCTTTTTTCTTTTCTTTTTTTTTCTTTTTTTACTTTTTTACTTTTTTTGATTTCTGTCCCCCTATTAATTGATAGATGGGTTTGTGTGGCTGATATCTTCTTCACCTTTATAAACTGATAAGATAAATCGTATTGTCTAACATTCGCTATCTTTTGGAAACCCTACAGCATTTTCCACTGAACAGCCCTGTCCCATCACGACTTGGTCATGCCCGTCAAAGACGTTAGAAAGTGGCGATGTAGTACAACTCATCTTGAAGGATGTCAAAGCTTCAGGCATATCAAGTTTATGTAACCTTCCTCCTGAGTTATCAAAAGGGTACTACTGTTCAATACCGGGTAAGATTTTCTAACAAATGAAAGTCAATCTTTTTATAGCACTGCACTTTGTGAAAAAAAGCAAGAAGTGTATTTTATTGGGACGACTACCCCCGGACTATAACCCTACAACAGTACTATCACCCTGGAAAGTATTCCATACAACGGGCCCCTTGTAGAAACTATACCCATACAAGAACTACCCTCAGACATTTACAAGTGTTTTAACTTTTACGTGTATTAAGTATATAAAGTTCAGTCATTGGACGTATGGCTATTCTATTCTGATAATGATGCCAATTATACTGTAAATACCATAGTTATAAGAAATTCGGAAAGTACAATTCCTTCTTTCATAACATTTTAAAAAGTCATTTGTGCGTCTGTGTGTGTGTGTGTGCGTGTGTGTGTGTGTGTGTGTACATATATATATATATATATAATATATATATATATATATATATATATAATATATATATATAATGTGAGAAATTAATTGAATGAGAGAAATTAATTTGCTTAGCTACAAATTCATTGTTCCTCTTTATTACCTTCCTGGGGGGGGGGGGGGTAATAACTGCAAAAAGTTGCAAAAACTGTCTCCGCCGGGAATCGAACCCGGGTCTTAACCTTAACCAATAGACCATGGAGGAAGGTTGAGTAGGATTCAAGATACAGTCACCGACAGAACCCCTTAGTAGTTGCTTTATTCCTCCTCTCTGAGAGAAAGGAGAGTATTGAACGATGACAAGCCACATACCAAGCTAGATCAATTTTTTTTTTAATAATTGCAGTATTATTTCCAGAAAAAAAAAGGAAGGCCGTAAGGAGGAACAATGAATATGTACCCATGCAAATTCTTTCTCTCATCCAATTAATTTCTCACATCATCTAGATTAATCCACGAGACTTGCCGATTCTATAGTATTAGAACAAAGAAATTCTCTCATAGAATTTTAATATACGAATGAATACAGAATATTTCTCTTCAAATAATGCAGTGCATATAGTTTTTCAATTTTTTCGAAAAATCAAGTCCACAAGATCTGTGCGTATCAGTTATATAATTCAAAACACAACAATCTACATTGTGTGTATAGCAGCTGTCACGACGGAGACAGTTTTTTGCAATCTCTGCAGTTATTGCCACAAAAAAAGAAAGGCCGTAGGGAGGAACGAATAACATGTATCTGCGCAAGTTTTCTCTCTCATCCAATTAATTTCTTACATCATATAAATTTAAACACTAGAGTTGCCGATGCTATAGTATTAGAACAAAAACAATTCTCGTACATCGTAAATAATTGATTTTAATGCAAGAATCGGCCATAGCTAAGTACGTCTTGTCATTGTTCAGTACTCCCCTATCCCTTATCTAGAGAGAGTACCGAAGTGCTAACGTGATATTCGCTCGTCGTCCAGGTTACTAGTTCCAAACAACAGAGCCTGTGCATGAGGTTCACCGCGACATCGTTCCAGCAAAGGCAAATTCAGTGTATGGTGCTGATGTAATCATCACGCCATTGTTTAGCACAAAATTGTTTGGAACCAGCAACCTTGACAACTTGGCCGGTATGACGTCAAACTATGGTACTCTATCGATGTGTGCGCCTAGCTGAACTCTTCATCCTCGTACATTTTAGGCCCCCCTTTGCAAAAGCTTCGAGGATGAACTCTTCATCCTCGAAGCTTTTGCAAAGGGGGGCCTAAAATGTACGACGTGTACAATCTAAATTTCGTTAGCTATAAAGTGGCAAGTCCACTTTACATTTTGGCGTGTGATGTCATTGATTAAAGTCGTTAAAGATGATTTTTTTTTTGTTGTTGTTGAAATAGAACCAATAGGAACTGAGGAACACAATAGAAAAATTTACACCTGATTATTTTCAATAGTGAAAAGTGAAAATGTTTCTCGGGGGAATTGTGGCCCCTTATGCATAAACAGTGTAAAGTGGATGGGTACCCACTTTATATGACACAGTGGATGCATGAAATATGTGTCTTGATATGATTGCTTATTTCAAACATTTGGCTGAACCAATTATTGGAATACCTGACATAGGTGATTACTGACTGCCACATTGAATTATCCCTATATTTATGATATCATACATTCATAACCAATAGGAACCACACAATTACTCCGACCAATACCAATATGATCTGCTTAATGTTAATTAAAATCTTAGTGAACACAGTTATGAAAAAGATTTGCTTTAGAATCGAACGCTGAATGGTTCCTGTACATAGTGGTGTAAGATATTCAACATCGTCAGTTGTTAAAGGTAACAGATAGTTTTGGGAGGCCCTCAAAACTTTTCGTGAGATTTCTTTGATTTTACTTAATAAAAAGCAGGGTACTAACATAACTAAGATGCTGTGAAGTTTCTTCCTCCTCAAGTGAAATATTTACTGAATGAGAGGTGAAAAGTAATAAAAATCCCTGGCCCGAAAAAGAGGGGATGTAAATTCAAACAACGGCCACACACACACTACTCACATTAGGATTGCTGTGTGTATAGAATACGCTATACATAGTGCGAAGCGCTGGGTTTATTGTGCGGGGAACCTTCGGGTGGATATGGTCTTAGCGTGAGGCAGTGAAAAGCCGTTACCAAGCGTTTCTTACAGATGTTTACACTAAAATTTGTTCGAAATCGTGAATGGAATGTTAAATAATCTCGTACTTGTGTCTTATGATAAAAGGAGAGTAGTATGTGACTATGTTAGATAACTTTCTTGCAAGTATGATTTTTGCTACCGAGACTGTCTATGAGCTTTAATTTGATGCAGTGATCGAACAAATGAAAAGGGGGCCACAGTTATTACCCCAGTTTACCCTAAACAATAGTCATCAATCAGGTACACCTCCAGAACATAATGGTTGCATCATTGTTCTATTAACATGATTAATAACTGGCACATGCATTATATTACAAGAGGAAACTACGATCAGGGTGGTCATTTTCAATTCATAAATGGGTGCACTGATTGCATTGAGTTTTTTAATACATGCGAGTACAATGGCTGATAGTGTCGGGGTAAATAATCTTTTACTGATCTGCTGTAAGTGCTCGGTACTTGGATTTTTTTAGTGTTTTTGACAGGACATGCATTGTCTACTTGAACTTCTAATAAAAATGGTAATTCTGACGTGAAAATAATATTCACTGGCTTGAGGACGAGTGAGCCGTTCTTGCACAAAGCGCGGCTTGAGGACGGGTGAGCCGTTCTTGCACAAAGCGCGGTGCCTCGCTTTACCTACTTTGTATGCAGTTAACACAAAGCAGTCCATTGTAGCTGGGAGGATCTAGGACAGTGTTCACGTTGACACATTAGAAAATTCCTTATTGTGTATTATTGTGTAGTGAGCGAACGTACGTGTTGCTAGAGTTTTACTTTCCTTTTCATTGATAGACAGTATATTCATTCATTTTCAAACAGGTAAAAGAAGTAAAGAAAATAGCCAGGCTGTGCTATCTTTATGCATCTCACTTCCCCTTTTTTTATCATTTAAGCATTCTCATGTTTTCAGATGTAATTTGTTGTTACAAAATGATGCAGTCATATAATCATATGGGTGAAAAAAAAAATTATTGGACTACCCGTAACTTTTCACATACTGAATCGTTTCAAATGTGTACAGCGTATTCAAAGTAGGCCTTCACATTATATTGTCTGTCTTTGTGTGTGTGTGTGTGTATGTGTGTGTATTTTTGTTCAATTTTCATATTTTCAGTTGACCATTCGCTTTGTTATTTCTTTTTTTGTTTTTTTTTCACCCATGTTAAAAAGTACTTCAAAAGAATCGCAAATACTTCAGTATTTTTGTGGTACTTTTGTAGTAAGACTTATAATACCTAGATTAATTTTGCAGTACAGGTATAATTGGTAGTATTGTTGTGGTAGAATAATATTGTAGTACTATTGCATTACAACGTTGTGTAGTAGAATAATACTGTAGTACTATTGCATTACAACAGTATAAGTAATGTAGTACAGCAGAACAGTACTCAGGAATACTGTCCATTTACCACATTTTTACTCCAGTAAATGTACTGCAGTATTTCTGCAATACTTTTTCACAGGGGTATAATCTCACCCCCCCCCCCCCAATAGGAGGTGTGCTCACGAGGCATGAGCAACCCCAAATCATAGTCAGAAATCCTTTCGCGCCGCTTATCTTTGTTTATCAACTTTGTTCTGTTCGAAGATTTAGCCCTTATCATTATTCATAATTTATTCCTGATCTATGACGTTGCAAAAACACGACTTATTGTTTCTATTATGTAAGAACGATTTGAAAATTCGAAGGGAAGGAGTGCATTCTTGAATCCATTACTTAAATCGCGAACATGCTTGTCTATTGATGAATTCGAATTCCCAAATGTTCGCGATCCGAAGCTCCCTTGAATTTGAACGCTGATTGAGTAAAGTTCTAATTTGAATGATCATTGTATCAAAATGCATGATAAATGTATGCGATCGCTAGCCCTAAAAGTCAAATTGAATGCTCATTTAAGGCAATTAAATGTTGATTTCGATGAGCATTCAAATTCACATGAAATCGAGCAACTGAGCATCAGTTTGGATGTTTTGATGAATTTGACCGGGAAAACCTATAACAAAAAAGTTATGAATTTTTAATGACATGAACAACTAGGGAAAGCTGTGGAAATCACAAGAAAAATTGACAATTCGGTCATGAGTTATGACTTCATCGCCTCACAACTTAACAACTAATTTGTTCACATCAGTATTACAATTTTCAATTAATAAGTTATTTAATTCTGAAAATTGTATTGTTTTGTCAAAAGTAGTCAAATAATAGGCCTATTGTCAGGATTGTGTTGACACACCCACTGTTCATTTTTATCTTTTTAACAATACATAATAGAGAAACTTGCAAGGTATTTGCGTGATTAAAACATGAATGGTAGATTTTAGCATGGCAGCCACGTAGTCCAGATACTTTTAGCAAGCTGTTCTATTATGTCTTGTCAAACAGGTGCAGATAGATAATGGGTGTGTTTACACAATCCTGACAATGTTATTTGACTACTTTTGAGAAAGCAATACATTTTTCATAATTCAAGAACTTATTACTGAACTGATCAGTTGATACAAAATTGCACCCCAAGAAAATGAAAATACTCAATGACAAAGATTGTACTATGTAAAGTTGACCTGAATTGAATTAGAAAGGTTTTAGTTATTAAAGGTAATGTTTAGTGTTGGTACTCCCTCAAAAACTTTTCGTCAGATTTCTTGGATTATTGTTGATGAACAGCAAGATTTTTTCTATCCATAATCACCTTGTAATCATATGTAAATGATATGATTGTTTTGATTCAATAAAACACATCAAAAAAGATACTACCAATACTAAGATGCTGTGAAGATTTCACCTCCTGAATTGAAATATTTTTAGGAATGGGAGGTAAAAAATAATTTATATACCGGGCCAGGGATATAAACTCCGAACAACGGCAGCGTGCACTATACACTATAACGCGTGCAAAAACCTATGAGGATTATGTGTATTCCACACACACACAGTGACACACATGCTATATCTCCACGCGAAGCCCCGAGACTGTTGCGTGGGGGGCGTGGGGAGCCCTTTTCGGGGACCCTGGGGGCCAAACCCGACGGCTACGTTTAGACTGACAAGCTTTTTGTGAATTACATGGATGGTCCAAGTAACTTTTAAGGGGTCAAAGCTGATATTTAAAATGGACGACTATTTCAGGACAGGACAGGCTCTTGGCCTATTACTATGATATTATGCAGTTTCAAATAAATATCAATATAGAATGTACTTCTTTTACTCCTATCGTTTGATGGAATTTCAGCCTGTTTATCGAGTCCCTGTGTACATGGTGGTACGTGCGAGGAAACGGAGATGGGGTTTAACTGCACGTGCTTGGAAGCCTACCATGGAGAGAGGTGTGAGTATGGTAAGTAGAAGAATTATTTTTTATGGGGTATGGTTGATATCATTTATAGTATAGTAAACGCTGGAAAAAAAAATAAAATAGCATGATGAAATCGTAAATATTTGGTTAATTGCATGACTGTAATGACCGTGTTCGTGAACCTGTGTGTCATGTAGGTCTAAACACATATATTTAGAAGGTTATTTAAGATAACGATCTAACTGTAGGATCAGGATGAAAATTAGTTAACCCTTTCAGGACAGGAATTATTTAAGGGCTAAATTGATCACATTTTGTTCATCAAATTGGCAACAATGATATATTTCTTTTAGTGCTACATGGTTCTAATAAGGTGTAATATGTCTTGAAAACAATATATGGTTAGGAATTTATCGAAAAGTTGAAAAAATTGCCAATTTTGATTAAAAAAAAACAATGATTTTGAACCTCTCAAAGTGTTGCCAATTTAAGGATTTTCAACCTTATTCTCATTTCTAAAATTCTAGCATCAAACGCAATAATGATCATGCAACAAAAAGGACATAGTTTGTACAGAAATTTTTGCTCTTTCCACTCATGTATCTGATATATTTTTTAGAGCTCTGAATCAAAAGTTATTGAGCCAAACCACAAAATGTGGCCAATTGTCTTGAAAGGGTTAAGCAATGAAATCATAAGAAATACGAACAAGAAGGAAATGAGTATAGTATAGAGAAGGTTAGCATCAGATGGCAAGGAGAGGTAGCTATTTCAAATGTACGCATCGGCGTCGCTAGAGGGGGTGGGGTGGATGTCACACCCCCCCCCCCCTTCACCTTCCTCAAACCCCCCCCCCCTCCCCCTCATTACAAAATTCCTGTCGGCAAAAAAAGGAGAGGGAAAAAAAGGGATAGGGAAGAGGAAAAAGAAAAGGAGAAAAGACAAAGGAGAAGGAAAAAAAAAACTGGCCGATTTTTTTTTTTGCTCGCTCGCTTCCCTCGCTTGCAAAAATACTGGAAAGATAATATTGGGGCAAAAGGTGTCAGCCCCTTCGCAAAATTGTGCCCGTACGCCTATAATGAAAGGGGATACAGTTATACAGTCATGCGGAAGAAGAATATGAGAATGATAAAGATAAAGGATGGTGAGCAAAGAATTAGAAAAACAATAACGGAAAAAAGGAGATGATTTCATGCAGCCCATCTAAGTGTCTAGTAAAGAAAAAAGAAAAAAAAAACGTTGTTCTGTTCTTGTTTTATGCAAAATGTGGATACTTAAAAAAATAATCCTAACTATTGGTAGGAATAAAAGTATCAAAACATTTTTAACGGTAGCTTCTTTCGTTCGCAAATAGCATATCATAATCTTTCACCCTGCATACTACCACATATATAAAAAAAAAACAACAATGAAAAAATAAGGACAAGAATTATTCATGATGTAAAACTGAAGAGGTATCTTAATCTCTTTAGATGGGCCATTTGGGTATGTATGCATAAGCGTTTGAGGCAGGGGGGGGGGGGGCAATGGGCTGCAGCCCCCCCCCCCCCCCCCCCCCCCCCCCCCCCCCCCCCCCCCCCCCCCCCCCCCCCCCCCCCCACCCGAGGATTTCAAAGTTCGATATTCCGGCAGCCACCACCTCATATTTCAGGCAACCAGGAGCCAGAATATCCACATATTCCGGCAGGGGCGAGGGTTTCGGACAATTTTGTTAATTTTTTATTTAACTTATGTACATTTTCACTACGAAAAACTATTCGCAAAAGATTAGAATTGAAAATATCGATATTCGGGCAAAGGCGGCAGCACTACCACCCCACACCCCTTTGCGAAAATGGGCCGTATGATTAAGATCTTTACATCTGCGATTTTCTTTTTTTATTATTTGTGGGGGAGATAGGATGCAGGCTTTTTGTCGGCTAATTTGGGTGTCACAACCCCCCCCCCCCCCTTCAAATTTTTCTAGGGACGCCCCAGAATGTACAATGGCGTAGCGTGGGTTCACCCGTTCAGGGGCCACCGAAAATGTTAGGTGGATAAAACGCGAGCCAACAAAGCCATAGAGTGGGGGGAGGGTGTTAGAGGGGGTTTTCCATAGTCATCTTTT
This sequence comes from Heliocidaris tuberculata, assembly GCA_025618425.1. NCBI lineage: Eukaryota > Metazoa > Echinodermata > Echinoidea > Camarodonta > Echinometridae > Heliocidaris > Heliocidaris tuberculata. The sequence goes on from CM046840.1 coordinate 25,094,165, forward strand.
CACGTTTCCTTTATTTCTATCCAGTAAGTGTCTCTGTTAGAAACACTGCATTATGTGGGCCTAATCAAGGTGCAAGAGAGCGTAGAGACCATGCGAGAAAAGATTGTGGAATATTGAATGTTACATTATCGACCTCTAGATACATCGCTGTAGTGGTAGTTCATTTGGTTACATGTCGTTTTTCCGAAGGGTCATAATTCCGAAGGTTCGTTTTTCCGAAGGTTCTTATTTCCGAAGGTTCGTTACTCCGACGGTTCGTAATTCCGAAAATGAAATAGGGTTAATAATTTCGAAAATGAAAAAGGGTTCATATTTCCGAAGGTTCGTAATTCCGGAAAATCGTGTAGGGCTCTATTGAAATTTCGGAATTACGAACCTTCGGAATTATGAACCCTATTTTATTTTCGGAATTACGAACCTTCGAATAACGAATCTTCGGAGTAATGCATCAAATGTTCGGAATTATGAACCCTATTTCAATTTCGGAATTATGAACCCCTGCTATGTGAAATTTGTGTTTGGGAATTACGAACCTTCGGAAAAAAACGAGTACTCCCCACCCCCCCCCCCCCCCCCCTTTCCTGGCGCCTATGAAGGAGAGGGTTTTAGCGAATAAATGAGGGAGCGTAGCGACGACGAGTAAGAAAATTTTGATTTTTAAATGCTGAAAGTTTACATTTTAGAGCCATAATAAGCTTACTATTCATCGTTGTAATGCAAAATCATTACATGTAATTTTCTTCTTTTTTTTTTTTTCTTGCGGCAATGCCTCTCTATTTCCGACTTTTTTTCTTTTTTCTTTCCTTATTCGCCATTCGATAGAATGCATGAACCCACGTGTCTCCCGTAGCAACGTCACTGAAAATATTTCGGAAAAATATTTATGACGACAGATTTGAGCTCAATAGGATAGGACGTATCAGCGATAATAAATGATTTTGTAAGGCACTATCTAATAAAGCGATAAGTATCGCCAAGATTATGCGCCGCTATACGATAGCTTCTTTAAAAAGAAGATTGAATCAACTAACAAGAAAGGATTTGCTGACATAAATTTTGACATTTTGTATTTTGGCTTAAAGGGCAATCCAACCTTGATAATAAGATGATTTGTGTGAAAGCAGAAAAATAAGAAAAACGGGATGGCGAAAGTTTGAAAGAAATCGGACAAGGACTAAGAAAAGTTATGGATGTTTGAAAAATGAGATCACTACATCTATGCGAATCTCAAATTGGCAGTTTGGCGAGTCAATTGTGACATTTTTGTGGAAAACTCTCCCATTTGTCGTACACAAAAATATCATTAATTTGCACTTTTCTTCGAGGCGCTTTTCCCCTTGGGGCTGTACTCAAATTATATTGGAGATAGCATATTGTTATAGGTCCTCATGAATGAAAGGATCCTACTGAATAACGCATTTTGAACAAAAGTGACATTTTAGTAATTTTGTGTGTTAGAGCGAATTGGGGAGTTGTCCACAGCTACATCACAGTGACATTACCTATTCGGCCAATTTGAAATTCCCATATGTACAGTGATTGCAACTTTCAAAAATTCAAAACTTTCTTATTGCTTGTCCAATTTCTTTCAAACTTTCACCAATCTGCTTTTCTGATTTTTCCTCTTTCTTTCAAAGCAACTTGCTATCAAGGTTGGATTTCCCTTTAATTCATTTCAGATGTTTTCATCCAAACTTTGAGAATAGTCGGTGGAAGTGAAGGTGAAGGAATAATCGCTTTTACTTCTTGGTCTAGTCCTACAACGTACATGTCAATCCACCAAGTAAATTGGTCCAGACAATTATCGCGGTTAGTGCTGCCAGTATCTAGGATTTGAAGGTAAAAACTTTATTTTGTTCACGCCTTTTTCGTGGTGCGTTTTTTTTAAAGTTAATAATCCAATTTGATCGATGCAGGCCATTGTTGCAGTGCAGTAGAAGATGGAATTTTCATCTTCCCCCCCCCCCCCCCCCCCCCCCCCGTTAACATTGATGTGATTAGTGTAATCCGGTTGATGAGTAAGGCAATGTTTTTCAAATCATAAAACTCATAAATACCGTCAATACTCTTTGTAGACTCAAGTTTATAAAACAGTACAAGAAATTTAATAATAGTCATAATTGGTCATTATTATTTAAATGTAATTTTATTTGATGTTTTTTTTTTGTTTTTCTTTCTGATTCTCTCTTAAAAGACGTGTATGCGACAGTGGGTGGTGATCTCTTCAACATGTCGTCACTAGATACTATGTCAGATGCTTTGACTGTGAGATGTCCTCCGATGTCACTAACATTACTGACTGCTGGTACGAGAACCCTACTGTGAACGGTAGTAGAGAGGAGAGCATAGCGGTTATCTGCTGCACATGTGAGTGGTTCATAATATATTTTGGTACAGGCAGTTGCCATCGGGGTCTTAATAGTATTTTGCAGGTACTCTGTAAGCCTATAACTGGTCCAACTGAGATGCATTCTTTGATTTTAAGACCCAATAATTGCAGTTCTATTTTTCTTATTTTACAGTGAACTTGTGCAACACACCTCGGGGTAGTCCCGTCGGTCTTGAAAGTGGGAAGCTTCCCAACAAATCTATTGAAGTCTCAAGTCTCTCTCAGACTTCTGGTTTGAGTAACTTGAAGCTCGCTTTAATAGTCCGTCTGCATGGGTCCCTCGTGAGACCGACGAAGATCCCTGGCTCAGATCCAATTTGAGCGCACCTTTGTCATCACCGGCATCATGACACAAGGCAGAGCAGATGCTTCTCAGTGGGTAACATCCTATACGGTTTCATCTAGCCTGGACAACGCATCGTGGACTTACTACCAAGATATTTACAGCAATACAGTCAAGGTATATAATGTCACTAACTAAATATCGTGATATTTCTAGGGGAGGAGTCAAAACATCTGAGTCAGTGATGATCCATGTACCCTGGGAATAAATTTGCTTGGGGTGGGGCAGGGCGACGGACTACCTTTATTCCATCGCTTTATTCTATAAACAACTCATTAGCTATGAGGTTATCATGCAACCAGTGCTGATATGAATCTACTCATTTATGAAGAAAAAGAGAGATTTAATTTATAGTGGGATGATGTGAAATTATACATCGGCGAAATGTCAAGGTTGGATTATCTTACCAAGCATAGTATCAACTGACTTTATGTGCAAAAAACATTTGTCTTGAATTGGGAAATAGTGAAGATAAGGCTAGAGAAAAAAAAAATGAAAAGGAAATAAACAAGGACAAGGCCGGAATATTACTTATTAGAAAATTAATCTATTGGGTTAATCATTGGTAAACGACATCAAAAAAAAATATATAAAGTTTACTTCAGACTCAACTTTAATCCCCCAAACAAACCGTTTTGGAATGTTTCTTTAAGGTCTTCACAGGAAACTATAACAACAAAAGTTCTGTGGTACACACTCTCTATAAGCCGGTGGTATGCCGTTTCTTTCGTATCCATCCCAAGACGGACCATTCGCTCGTGGCGCTCAGGTTAGAGCTTACTGGATACGGTCCACTCAATTACGTAATAGGTGGGTTAAGCATCATTTAAAGATAAAGTTGAGTTCCGGTCAAGCAATTACATCGTGAAAGAAATTGTTTGGAAGCAATTAGGCAAGGTTGATAATGTAGTACATGAAAATTGTTTTATACTGTGAGGCTTTGGAATCATTAAAATGAGATGAAATTGATTCAATCTTGATGAAAGTCACATGAACCACATGCAGAAATGTGTATGTGGGACTACACACACGACACACGGATAGTACGCGGCTTGCAAAATGCGATCACTAGCTACAGAATTGCATTTGCCTGTCGGTACGAATATGATTTTTATAAATATGATTTATTAGCAACAATGCCAATATGTACAAATATAAAATCATACATACTCTTCAACACTGAGGAAAAGAGAACAGATTTTGACGAAGAGCATGCAATAATGAATTAAAATCAAAGTCAAAATCTCTGCAAACTGCAGGAATTATATCCAATAGGAGGAGAGTGATACTGAAAGAGAATAAGCATTTCATTTGTGTGAAATTAAAACTACATGGCAACTGGTAACATACATGACATACCTCATATTGTCAAAGAAGTGAATGAGAATCAGAATCAGAATTTCCAAATCTCAGTGTTCCAACTCTCTGATATAATTCTGAAATCATACGAAATCAGGATCTTAAAATTCAGATTCACATTCAGATTCAAAATACATTTATTTCCTTATAATCAAATACAAAATGAAATGTACATTCACAAAAAAAAAAAAAAAAAAAAATGGTGGAAGGTGGCGAGGGTCGCAAGAAGCACCATGGCTGTGTGGGGGGTCGCCTTTACAATATATATTTACATCTATGATATTATACAACAATTATAACATACAAAGAAAAATCTAAAAGATTTTTTAAAAAGGAAAAGAAAAGAAAGAAATCTGCAATATGTGCTACTGACTATATTGTAAAAAAGTTTTTTTGTTGTATTTTTTTTTACAGTACGAGCAAATGTATGGAGTAAAGAGCATGTTTTAATGGTGTCATTTAAGTTTTCCAGAGTTTGGGACCAAAAAAACGAATATTTTGTTGAAACGCAGTTGTTATATGTCTAGGAATATGAATGTCTCTCACAGATCTTGTTGGATAATTATGAAGATTACTATTAAAATCAAACAGATTACAAAACTGTTCGGGGAGATATTTGTAAATGCACTTATACATAAAAACGTACTGTTGGTACCCGGGTCGTTGGCTTAGAACGCGTTCTAAGCCAACGACCCGGGTTCGATGTCCCGGCGGAGACATTTTTTCAACCTTTGCAAAAATTTCAGAAAGGGAGGACAGCTCTGGGGAACTTTGAATTAAGCTACGCAACTATTATTCTCTCATTTCATTTCTCACAAATACATATACAACACATCCACATATACAATACTTTGTACATTGACACGTTGTTGTTGTTGTTTTTTTTTTCCTTTTTCACTGTATTGTATTTAGCGGTGATGAATCAGGAAGAAGCAAGTTGCTTAACTCCTATCAGAGGCGAAAGAATGGGAGTCGAAGATGGGCGTATACCAGACTCTAGTCTTACCTCCTCATCGATTTATGCACATCAGTATACAGCATCAGATGGAAGGCTGAACGGTGGAATCGGCGCCGATGAAAAGTCAGCTTGGGTTGCGAGGGATAATGACATGGATAAATGGGTGAAGGTGGGTCTACATTACATTACCAGCCCACTATTCAGGGGCAATCAAACCTTTGTAAAAAAAAAAAAATAATAATAATTAATTTATTAATTTAAAAAAAAAACTGATTTGTGTAAAAGGAGATAAATAAGAGAAACAAGATATTGAAAGTTTGAAAGAAATCGGACAAAGAATAAAGAAAGTTATGAAGTTTTGAAAACTGAGATCACTACATCTATGCGAATCTCAAATTGGCTACAAAGGTGAATCGATTGTGACGTATTCACGGTCAACTCTCCCATTTGTCGTACACCAGAATATGATTTCCGGTTTTCTTGAGAGCGCCTTTACCTCGGGGCAGAAACCAAATGTACTGTAGGTATTATATTGTTATAGGTCCTCCAAAAAGAAAAAGATCCTACTGCGTCATAAATTTTGATAAATTTTAATTTTAGTCGTGTTGTGTGTTGTATAGTGATTGTATAGTGATTACAACTCTTTAAAAATCGTAAATTTTTTGTTGCTTGCCCGAATTCGTTCAAACTTTCACCAGTCTGCTTCTCTCATTTTTCTACTTTCACACAAATTAAATTATTACAAAGGTTGGATTGCCCTTATATGATAATAATAATGATAATAATACTCATTATCATCATCAGCATCATATCTTCATCGTAATGACAATTACAATAATTTGTACATGTTCAAATGCGCTTTACAAAAATGTTATTATCAAACAGAACAAGGGAATTTTTATATAATTATTTTGAGATTGCTGCTCGTGGAGAATTCTGGGTAGTTGAGGAACAAACTAGAATATTACCAATTTAACAATTTCCTTAATTTGCCGACTGGAATTTGAATTTGCAATATGCCGAGAACATTTGTGGAGAGTTTCGAATACGAATACGAATATGAGTATGAGTATGAGTATGCATTTATTGTCCAATACTGGAAATTCTTCTTCCACTGGTGATACAAACATTTGCAATAATAACAGAATACAATATAAAACGTAGTGATAGGATAACATACAATCAATGATTATAGGGTACAATATAAACATACACATTTTGGGTAGGGAAAAAAAATGTACGGAAATCAGTGAAGTTACTGCAATACACAGAAAATAAGCGGCCCAATAAATCTACGTTTGTCAGCACTAGGCTTCGATTGTTAGTTGTGTTGTCTAATAATTAATGTATAATAGTTTCCACATAATTAGATTTGCATCGATCATCAACACAACTACATTTACCCATTCAGCTAATTTTGGGAAGATCTTTAATTTCCTTTCTATCTTCTACACATCGGTATTCCTAAACAGTTCAGTCCATTTTTTTTTTTTTTTTTTAATTACAATTTCAACGATCCAGATTGATCTTGGAAAGGCCTCTTCCGTCACTGGTGTTATCATGCAAGGTAGATACGGGCAGAATCACTGGGTAACATCTATTAGTATCTCCTATTCTCTGGACGACTTGTCATGGACTTATGCATTCGAGCCACAGTGTGGTGTGCGAAAAGTAAGTTATCTCTATAGGGCTCATAATTCCAAACATTGTTGAATTACTCTGAAGGTTCATATTTCCAAGGTTCGTTATTCCTACTGTTCGTTATTTCCGAGAAAAAAAATATAATATGGGGTTCTTTTACATTTTCAGAATTATAAATCTTCTGAAGTATTAACCCTATTTCATTTCAGAATCATGAACCCCTTTTCATTTTCGGAAATACGAACCTATTTCATTTTCAGTATTACGAAACTTCGGAGTAAACGAACATTCGGCATTTATATGAACCTATGAAACGACATGTAACCGAGAATGTACACAAGTGAATTTTGTAACCATTTTCGCAGTTTTCCATGCCGATGTAGATTCAAGGGTTACGCCCCCCCCCCCCCCCCCCCCCAACAGAGGATGTCACTTTGAAAAAGAAAGTAGATATATAATAAGAGACAATAGCCTCCCACCCCATCCCCCATCCCCATATTCGGAGCCGAGTTGGCCAAACTCTGTGTATAGATGGCTCTACCACCAAAGCGGAAATTGTGGTAACGCAGGTATGTTTTCGATTGTTATCATCTACAAAAGTAATCATTTCATTTTTCATCTCCAGACCTATGCAGCAAACTTCGACCGTAGCACTCATACGACCATACTGTTCCCTCAACCAATCACCGCTCGATACGTCAGAATACATCCGATCACGTGGATGGGGCACCAGGCCATGAGATATGAAGTCCTTGGCATACCTTAATTTGCAAAATATTTTGATGATAATAATATATTGTTGTTGTTGTTTTTTCCTGAAATTTCTATAATTTATGATTGACAAATATTCATATTCAAAGGGCCTGCCCTCTCATGCTAGTAGAGAGCTATTATAGAATATCAGGATTTGTGTGAAGTACTGTTGAGCTTGAAAATCCTGACTGTTCGGAACTTTGCTGTATTTTACGTTGGGTCATTCAAGTATGTCTGACAAGAACACCCTTGTAACTATTCTAAATTATTAAATCTTTAGCAGTAACGAATATTCAAGAATTGAGAATACCTACCCACTGGGTATACAGGATATTTAACAATAGTGTTGGGGAGTTTTTTAGCACTGATGAAAATATTTAACCAAAAGTAACTTATCAGATACCAACAAAAGTGACTATGGTTAGTGAATAATTTTAACAAGAAAGAATATATAGTATAAATTTTTGTCGTTAGGCATATTGCATTCTTTACAATAGAGCATGTCTGATGGGAGAGAATCTCTGACAACAGATTCGTTTGGGGTTTTTTTGTTTTGTTTTGTTTTGTTTTTTGTTTGTTTGTTTTTTTGGCTATATAATGTATAAAACATAATTCATATGCGATTATCTATCTATGTCACTTGTTAAGCATGTGTAAACAACTATTCAATGTCTGATTGCTGATCCAAGTTTATTGCGTTGCCTATAGCGCCATCTATATGAATTTCTATTTTAACCACAAAAAAAAGCAATCAATACCAACCTTGGGGCAGAAAGTAGAAAAAAAGACCTTGTACAGCAAATCGCAAAGTAAGATTTACATGTATTTATTTTTATTTATTTTTTATTTTTTTTGCATTTATGGGTAGTAAAATAATCTGAATTGCTCATCCCCCAATGGAAATTTATTGATAGTAATGCCAACTGCAGGATTGGTCGAATGTCGGTTTTGCTAGGGCAGGTAACAATGTACTAAAAACACAAAACTGTGGGTAAGAAAATTTTGCACACTTCGATTTTTTTGAATGAAAAAATTTCATCAAAAATATTTCTCGAGTAAGAGTCAAAAGTGTCAGGGGAAACTTACTTTTGGATTAAATATATATCAAAAAACGCAATCATGTAAAAATGCAAGTCTAACGACGCCATCTATCGATCGAAATTTGTGTAACCTATTACTTTTGGGTTTTGTGCTTGTTATCACCACCTTCACTTTTTGTCTCCTTTACACGACCCTACTCGCAGTCCCGGGGGGGGGGGGGGGCACTCAGTATATATTGTGCGATGGGTATGTGCCGCCCAGAAGACCCCATTCTTACACTCAAATTTTCGTTCCAAAGCATACCATTTTTTGTTGTTGTTGTTTAGAAAAGGAAGAGAAAAAAACCGTTCCAAAGCACC
>CM046840.1:25103507-25223842 GCA_025618425.1 Heliocidaris tuberculata
AATGATGATGATGAATGATGATGATGATGATGATGATGATGATGATGATGATGATGATGATGAAGATGATGACGATGATGATGATGACAATGATGAATGATAGTAGTTTCTTATACAGGAACACTTCTGTCATGTAATCTCCTGGCACTCAATATTATTACCCCATTAAGGCAGAGCCTCTAATTTGTAATGCTAATGCATACTGGGTACCCATTCATGCCTAGCTGAAGAGTGGCAAATGTTGACTATTAATGTCTTGCTAAAAGATGTTAATACCAGGCTGAGACTTTAACCCTCGATCTCTCGATTGAAAGTCAGGTGAACGAACAACTCTACTACAACATTACCAAAGTGTGGACTCTCTTTATCCTGTTATTCCTCCCTAAAGACCTATCCCTATTGACCTTTATCCTACTGAATGCCTAGGCCCTACTGGCATACTACACACACTGTATAGCATATTACAGTGGAAACTCACTATAACGAGGACCTTGGGACCATAAAAATTACCTTGTTATATCAGGAATCTCCTTAGATCAGGGTAAAAAAAAACAAAAGAACATAAAGACCTGGGACCAGCAAAATTACCTTGTTATTTTAGGAATCTTGTTATATTGGAGCTCTTTATAACGATTTTCCACTGTATATGAAATGAGAGGGCTACCTACTTTATCTCTTAATGGAATAAATGTGGAGAAGCAGGGAGTCTCTTTGAGGCAAATGGTCATTTGCCTCTGGGCCATGGATTGTTAGTGTCTGTTAGCCCTGTTGAGGCATTTGATGACATACCTGTTGCTTTGTACTCCTATTGGGTTTAACTGAATAGTGTATATCCTTCATGGCTCTCTCTATCATGCCAACGGTGTATGGTCTCTTGGTGTCAGGGTTGACGCACTTCTCTGCCACGATGGTCGCGATGTCACGGAACATGGACTCTAGTTGCTGGCTACGCTCCTTGTCTGAGACCTGAAGTTCACCCTTGGCCAAAATCTGCAGAATTTGGGGGGAAGTGTACATGATAATGGTATGGTTATGCCCTCTCACAGTGCTTTCAAAATTTGAAGAACTGTAATAATGATTTCTCCAGCATCTCCCATTCAATCAAGAGATCATAGGTCTACATTCCTTCTGGTACCATGAGACAAAGAATGAAAATCTAGTGAAGTTCACTCATGAGGTTACCAACATCATAGAAGTAAGTCAGTGCTTTACAGAAAAAAAAAAAAGTGTATTGAGTCATTGAGTGGAGCAAATAATGCCCTAAAAACCTTGTAACAGCTGGTAATTATGTAATTGTTAATTACTATACATTACCAGCTAAGGGGACATGTTTTGAAGAAGATCGCTTAAATTTTTTAACGACCAAGTTGTTATGTGGCATTTTTGAAGTAAAATTATGCTATAGGACATATTCCACTGGGAGCTGGCTTTTAGCCAGGAGGGTGTCTGGACATCCAAAAGATGCCCATTTATTGTGGAAGACGTCCTATAATTTCCTTTTCAACCCCCCCCCCCCCCCCCCCCCCCCCCCCCCCCCTTTTTCAAAGACACTTAATTTGTCATTTTTGACACCCAATTTTGAAATCCTAGCTAAAAGCACATCTGGGAGTCTATGTTGAGCATGTATCCGCTTATATTTTTTGTCTTCAATGAACGCCTTGAACAATTCACAACAATGACTCCAACAGGACAATCAACTCCAACAGGACAATCAGTTTATTACAACTCTGCAATACTGACTGTTTGTTTAAATGATTGCCAACTGAAAAAATTTCAATAAGCTGACTATGTTCAACAAAACTTTCCAGGTTAATTCACCCATTGATTTAAGTTAATATTTAATGCCTTGTGAAAGTAGGCATTAAAATCGTACTTAAAGGGAAATCCAACCTTAATAGCAAGTTGCTTTGAAAGAAAGAGGAAAAATCAGAGAAGCAGATTGGTGAAAGTTTGAACGAAATCGGACAAGCAATAAGAAAGTTATGAATTTTTGAAAGTTGTAATCACTATACATATGGGAATTTCAAATTGGCCGAATAGGTAATGTCAATGTGATGTAGCTGTGGACAACTCCCCTATTCACTCCAACACAAAAAATGACTAAAATGTCACTTTTTTCAAAATGTATTACTCAGTAGGATCTCTTTCTTTCGTGAGGACCTATAACAATATGCTATCTCCAATATATTCTGAGTACTGCCCCAAGGGTAAAAGCGCCTCGCAGAAAACCGCAAATTAATGATATTTTTGTGTACGACAAATGGGAGAGTTGTCCACAAATATGTCACAATCGAATCACCAAATTGCCAATTTGAGATTTACATAGATGTAGTGATCTCATTTTTCAAACATCTATAACTTTCTTATTCTTTGTCCGATTTCTTTCAAACTTTCACCATCCTGTTTTTCTTATTTTTCTGCTTTCACACAAATCATCTCATTACCAAGGTTGGATTGCCCTTTAATGATACGTTGAAGAAATCACATGAGTATACTGACCTGCTTACAGATCTCTGTAGTATCCTCTGTTCCAAACGCTTTGACAAGATCTTCTCTCTTGGCGACCTGCCCCTTGGAGACATTCACAAAGACTGTGTGTGTCTGCAGTACCTCATCAATGTCCTTCTCTCTGGAAAACATAGATAACAAGATTTGATACTACTTATAAAACCTGTCAGAAATATTTTTTTTAAAGTAGAGCTTTGTTTTTAGTGAATGGTATTACCTACAAATATAAATTAGTCAATTAACTAACTATGCAGGACTTGGGCCAAGCATCAAAGAGCATCAAAGATAAATTTTAAAAACTTGACAATGGTACCTTATCTCAGAAGATGAGGTATTCAAAATCTAAGCCATAGATTCATTTGGCATATATCTAGATCTACAATCATATTACAGCAAAAATATTTCATACTAAAATTCTATATCATCATCATCATCACCATTCTCTCAACACTGTTATCATCACCACCACCGCATCACTATTCTAATCAGTGTCATCACCATCATTATCATTACCACAACCATCATCACCAGTTCATCACAACCATCATCATCCTAATCATTCTCTCAAAACCATCATCACCACCACCATCACTACCCTAATCATTCTCTCATCACCATCATTATCATCACTTTCATAATAATCACCACCACAACAATCATCATTGCATCATAATCATTCTTTCTCCACCATCATTATCTTCGACTTTACCTTCGTTATCACCACCACCATCATCCTAATCAGCTCAGTCACAACCATCAACCATCATTATTATAATCATTATCACCACCATCACTACTTCAATCATTATCTCATCACCATCATTATCATCACCTTCATAATAATCATCATCACCGATCACCACCACCACAACCACCATCATCATCAGCAATATCACCATGACCAAGATGACACCATTATCAATCATTCTTTTCAAAATCATTATCATAATTAAGCTGAGCTAAGAGAGATCTTACACTTTATTCCTCCATGAATTGACCTTGTTCTTGTAGCACGCAATCTCGAACCTTTTACCAGTTTTCTTCATTCGAACAATGGCAACATTTGTCTTTGACTTTACCTTCGTTATCACCACCACCATCATGACCATCATCCTAATCAGCTCAGTCACAACCATCAACCATCATTATTATAATCATTATCACCACCATCACTACTTCAATCATTATCTCATCACCATCATTATCATCACCTTCATAATAATCATCATCACCGATCACCACCACCACAACCACCATCATCATCAGCAATATCACCATGACCAAGATGACACCATTATCAATCATTCTTTTCAAAATCATTATCATAATTAAGCTGAGCTAAGAGAGATCTTACACTTTATTCCTCCATGACATGACCTTGTTCTTGTAGCAGGCAATCTCGAACCTTTTACCAGTTTTCTTCATTCGAACAATGGCAACATTTGTCAACCGGATCTGATTTGTTGGAGTAAAAATTGTTCCAGACATGCTGACAGATTAATCGTCCAACCAGCTAACAATAATTATTGCACAATTTATGAATCCAATTTGATTTTAGATCCCGGCCAATTACTCAGTCACAGTGTTTGAATTTGCAAGATATTTAGACAAATTCCTGCTTTTGTTTAGACTTAGTCTTAGAGGTCAAGATCTATCTCCTGACACTGTTCTTTGAAATATTCACAAATCCTGCTCTCTGCTCTGAGTCTGAGTTGGTTTACGCCGCTATTGAAAACAAAATGAGAGAAGTATTGCGCAATCGTACCGTGTGTGCATATGGGTTGGTGTGCATGCAGCTGCAGCGCTCGTTTTTTTGCTCTGCGCAGCGCTAGCGGCGCGGCCTTTCACATGCCTGACATGCACGGGCAGTCTTCCACGCTTGAGCGCGGTACATGTACTATGAATGGATCATGCGGCAGCGCAGAATAGATGCGCGCGCTATCGATCTACTACCCAACGACAATCAATGTGTTACCGGTTTGAAGAGCTGATAAAGATGTACAGAATTATTACAAAAATAATGGTTATTTTGCATTTAAATATAATTATTAGGTATTTAGAATAGTTTTGATATGTTATATATAGTTTTAAATTGTATTAAAATTCGTAATCATAGCCAAAATGTTTACAAGTTCAATTATCTTTTTACCAAGCTTTGTTAATTCACGCAACAGCTGATCGGTGACCTTTCTTTATGCATGACCTACGTTGACATTTGGATAATCAAATCGTATCAGTCGATAACGCCGGCGAAAGGAAGTCCACTTATCCACGTCAACGAAAATCAATTTTTAGTTCTAAATTGCCTTAAAAAAGGTTGTCATTATGGCTGATTCTTGTATAGCAGGATTTGCAGAAGAATTGGATGATTTGGCAAAAGAGTATGAAGGCATGAAAGTAAGTAGAACTGAGCTGTTTTAACTTTTTTTCTCTCTCCGTAAACAGCCAGCGTAATTTAATGAACGATTGGGCCAGTGGAGCCCCGATGTCATGGATGTACAAAGGGTGCCGAACAGCACCTACCTGAACTGCTGGAGGGGCGTTATCTCTGCTGCAGTGACTGTCTGAATTATGTTTCGTGTAACTTAAGTTAGACAAAACTTGATAACTGTATTATGCAAAATGTTGTTAGGTTATTATTATTGGATGTTTTGAAAATTTATTTTGTTTTCCATCTTGGTGGGGGGGGGGGGGGGGGGGGGGAGAGAATAGCCAAGATGGCTTCCTGAGTGTAAAAAAGAAAGAAAGAAAGGGCTATACGCCATTTACACTACAGGGGCCTGTTTCTCGAAACCAACGACAAGACAGTCATAACTTTATCCGCCAACTACAGAGATGTCCATGATCTTCCTAAACTGTTTCACGAAGAGCTAACTAGCTAGACATCTCGTGATATTGATACTATCGGCAAGAATAGGAGCCGACACGTAGCCTTGGTTGCAATTACACTATATTTTTAAAAGCTCAATTTAACTCAACAGAAAATATTTGAATGAATTAGGGAATAAAAGAAAATAGAAAATGTAGAAGGGTATAATAGATGCCAAATAATTTTTAAATTATGTAAATTACATGATGGATTCGCTTGTAAAATGAAAAATATGAGTGATTTATTTCATGATCGGTGAGCCAGTTTTACGTTGGATAGGTACCCCCGGATGTTGTGATGTGATAGTTTATAACAATAAAGTTATAAACCCATATATTTTCATTGTAATAATAATATGCTTTGAATGTTTTACACACTCATCCAATGTACTAGGTTATGATTATAACCTCGTACTCCTCTTACATTACGGGTACGTTGAAACTAAGTTTCACCTAACTCACGCTCTTTTACCTCACCATGAAGTAAATTATTTACTCCGGAGGGGTGACTAGGTATTGAAGCTAGGTCTAGCTGGTAAAATTATCATTAATTTTTCAAACTTAATGATAAAAAAGACAAATCTTACCACCTTCCAAAGCAAGTCGTCTCTACTCTCGGAGCATTTTCGGTGGTATGGTGGTTGTGATAGGAAAATCGGACGGGGAAAAAATACTGCCGACCCTTGTCGTTATGAGGCGCCGTTTGTGAAGTTATATTTTTTAAAGAAACTGTATATCATTTGCAGTGGCGGATCTACATAGGGGGAAAACCGGCCCGTGCCCCCTCTTTTGAAACCCAACTGGCATACCTTAAGTACACAAAAAAAAAATTCCCCCTTAATTGTGTACTTTTCCGGCTCTGTGCCCCCTCTTTTACAAAATCCTGGATCCGCCTCTGATCATTTGTATATGTTTTTCCACTTAATTGATAAAGGGAGAGGGAGAGGGAGAGGGAGAGGGAGAGGCTGAAAAATTTGTGGATCTGTAAATTTATAAACTATTGTTGTAACTAAGCATGATATCTGTTGGGATTTTTTTTACTTATGTATTCGTAATGCTCTTGTTTAATGTGTCTGTTGATTTAAGCTTATCACACTTTTTCTTAATAATAACATTGTATATTTGAAAACCTTTCTATGCCTGGCTATTTATTCATCCTTCTGAACATCATTATACAAAACAGATACAAAAATTCAATTTATTAAATCAAGCCTCCACAAAGTTACCGATTCCCTTTTAAGGGATACAGTGTCAAGCAAAGATATTGGATATTGTGACAATTGTTATTTATAAATCGTGATAAGTGGATCCTCCCCCCCCCCCTTCACATAAATAAATATTGTGAAATCATTTATACTTGAAAGCAAAATAGATAAATATAAATAATGGATATTGTTAAATCATCATTTATAAATAATTAAAAACATGAAAATTATTATTCATAAATACCTGTACTCATTCTATGACATTTTCATACAAATAATTATTTGACAAGGTAAATTATTGAATTATATAAAAAAAAAATTGTCTAAATGATAAATTTACAAACGGCGGCTCATACCACGGAACCCCCAAAAGTAATCTTCTATATCGGGCACAAGAGGGCAGCAAAATACATAAAAACGGTACAATCAACTGTTACCTCAGCCCAGTCACGGCAAACAACTTTCAAGCTCCAAAGTTCAGCTTTTTCAATACCGGGGTGCAGAAACTTTACATCAAATTCAAGAGTAGACCCAAGGCAACATATTGGTAAGTGATGTTCCAATTTTACCTTGATATTTATTATGTTTTGGTTAGGACTATTACAGCAGGCTGCACATTCAGCAGGGGTACGTGATCTCAAGTGGAACCGAATGGTTCCGAAGCACGAGTGGTTTTACATAATGTTTTTTGGCTTGAGTATGATATGGAAATTACAAAAATATTCATATTATAAGTTTAAACACGTATATTTCAAAGTATTCATTTAAAAAATCGTTGATATAATCTATGTTTACACTGATATGGGTCTGAAAACCAGAGAATATATGCTGTTGACTATGGCTGGCCAACCGTGTCATATTCCAGTTCCCTCGTCGGATTTTAGTTCACCAAAGAAATCTTTATAGAAATCATTTACAAAGATCGCCCAATTATTTGTTTTCACACAAAAAGCACTCTTGTAATTATTATATAAGACATAACATGTGATTTTCAAGTTTATTATGGTAGCACGTCATTTTTCATGCTAATTGATCAGATATGAAGGACCCATATCGTAAAATAGCTTTGCAATCAGAAGTTAAGAGACTTACTAAATTCATTTTGACATAAAACG
This sequence comes from Heliocidaris tuberculata, assembly GCA_025618425.1. NCBI lineage: Eukaryota > Metazoa > Echinodermata > Echinoidea > Camarodonta > Echinometridae > Heliocidaris > Heliocidaris tuberculata. The sequence continues at coordinate 25,111,204 of CM046840.1, forward strand.
TACCTAGCAACAGTTATGAATTTATATTTTTTCTAGATTATAATACTTCCCAAGTTCCCATTGCTTATCAGTAAGGCTTGTATTTTTTTTTCTTGCCCAATGTTTATTTGTCAATAGTTTTTTTTTTTTTTTTTTACAGTTTCCAATGATGGGATTAATTTGACAAGTTTTGGTTTAATTTTTTTTTTCAAATCCTACGACATTTTGATACAGGCCTATCTCCTGTCAGTCTATTATTGTTATCAGTTTTATTATGGTTTTCTTTTTCATTTGAAAAAAAGTTCCTTTCATATTGAAATGACCTCAATTAGACTGTTGTTGGTTTGTTTGTTTGTTTGTTTGTTTGTTTTTTTATTTTTATCCATTAGAATGTGGAAAGAATGTTGATTCACTCGAGTTAAGTGGAGACAAGCCTTGAACAAAAACACTATGTATTTTATATAATTTTCATAATATAAACATCCATGGATAAATTCCAGATAAAGTGAATGCGTAGAAAGAGTTGCATAGAAGTATGTAGTGTCACTTTTTTGCCTACCATAATCTACCCAATAAATAACATGTGATGGCGCTGTACGTCGACTAAAAAAAAAAAACGACAGGGTTGGAGGCGTCATAAGTCCTTAGTCAGGAAGTTGTCATGCATCTTGGTAAAGACGGCTTCGTGAAACACGTAGCGGACAACTAGAGAACTAGTGCTGACTTAGTTAAGAACTTAGACATATGACGGTTTCGAGAAACAGGCCCCAGGAAGCCAGGTTTTTTAATCCGCCATTCTAATTGAGCCAGTTTGGCAGGTTATGAAAAATGCCCTGGAAACTCCCTTTCCCGTTAACTCCCGCCTTCGACAGGTTCTTCACCATAGCGTCTCCTCCTAGGGAAACTTTTGGCAAATTCTTGTAAATTTCTTACTAAAATTCAGCCGCCCAAAGAACCAAAATAAGCATGAAAATTTTCAGAGAACTCACCAGTGTTTGTGTATCCATGAATCCTCTTGTAATGCAAATTCAAGATGGCGGCTGAGTGCGATGGCGCGCTGTCGACGATACAACCATAATCGAAACTATACGATGTGGTGCAGTGGTGGAGATGTCTGACGCAATTTCCATGAATGCTAAACAAAAAGTAGATGGCACTAAGCCAGTTGAGACCTTAACATTTAGCTTTCATGGAAATTGCCATCGCACTCAGCCGCCACGTGAATTTTCAGATTAGGGTAGCGGGACTGCTGATTACATCGCTAAAATGTGATATTTATGGATATTATTTTTGTTGCAACTGAGGTTCCCCTGTGACTTTGGTATGTATTGTATGTGTATGATATGTGATATGCTCTTGTGCTATGCATTTTTAAGTGATTTTTGCCATGCATATGTCATACTCTCTGAATTCTCCTCCTGGCCGAAAACACCATCCTTTACTCTATTTCAATTCTACATTTCCGTTCTAGGAGCTCCATAAGAAGTACAAGGAGAAGCTAGAGGAAGTGCAGTCCATGCAGAAGAAATGTGCTACATTAGTAGCCCACCAGAAGAAGAGATATAAGGAGATTGGAGATGGAATTAAAGAGTAAGGCAACAAACTCCATGCCTGGAGTACTTCTACAAATGTCTTGTCTAACGATAAGCGTGCAATGAATGTGGTACAGTGAAAAAGTTCACAGGTGTTGAGAGTAACTTAGCTCTGGAAAACTCTAAAAGAGCTGTGGTTGAAACGAGAAAATGTATAAAATAGCCCTGGAGAAATCTCCTTTTTACTGCAGCAAATCAATAAAAATTACTCACTAGTAAAAAAGTGATTCTTTGCTCTGATATGGTACAAAACCAGATAGGCCCTAAACTATTGAAAGTTTAAATGTCTTTTCTTACTGAGTATTGAAGGCTAGATGGAATGATTAATATTATTTTTTAATCAAGGAAATGAAATTTGAAATAGTCTTGAAATATGATATCTCAGCTTAGGGTTTGGTATCTATTATATAATTCCAAACTCTCTTTTCCCTAATTTATTTTATTTTGACCATACGTTGCAGCCTGTACAAGTCAGCAAGATACATGTAATACATTTCAAATACATGTACATGTACATGTAATGTGGGGCTGATATTTGGTCATAAATTTTCTAATGAGTGATAAAAGTCATTGATATATTCAATCACTAGAGGTGAATTGAGAGAAAAAAAGAGAGTTCAACTGCTTTATATTCTATCTTTGTATTCTCTTTCAAAGGAAAAGCAAAGGCTTGAGCGGGGAGGAGAAAGCTAAGTGTAATGAGCTGAAGACACTGGTTGAAGACAGGAAAAAGAACTGCAGCGAGGTGCTTGATACTCTGCCAAGGTCTAACAAGTAAGAAACAATCCTCCATCATCAATTGAAGTCAACTGGAGATTGTATACCAACATCTTATACTCAACTTTGCCCCCTCTTGAAAAATAACAGTGTTTTGGGCATTGTTGTTGTTGTTGTTGTTTTGTCTCTAAAGGATGATAACGTGCACCTTTTGTTAATCATAATTTAAGAAATTAAATAATTTGTATTTTGCTTTATGTTGAAAAAGCCATTTCAATTATTTTAGCACTCATCTGCTTCCTTTCTGGTTTATAATCCGATTGAGAATCATCAATGTCAGACTTAACTATTGCTCACTTCAGATAACAGTTTATAATTCCAAGCCAATTTGATGATATGCCAATTTGATGATAAGCTATTTTATGCAAATAAAGTTATGATGGTTTATTGCTTCTAAATGCTGTAACAATACTCACTTTCAATGACTATGTAAACATGACATAAAGTAATTCTCTAGTAATGTACCTCTCTCCCTTTTTTTAAATATTAGATGTACCACAATACATACATGCATGTATTGTCCAATCTTTTTTGAATACTAGTTTAATTCTAAAGGATCTGCAGTTTCGAACATTTAGAATGTTTCAGACAGTTTTTTTGTTATAGTTGAAGTATTGAAAATGGTTAATGACATTTTTGTTAATTGATACGTATTCATCTGTCGCTTACTCTCCACCAGCTTCCTCTTGAGTACCACTCTTGGACCAGTCAGTGTTTCCATCTTGAGTAAGAAAGACAGGTACGAACGATTTAATTATTTCGATCAAGCATTTACCAGTATCTCTTTCACATTAACAGGGTAGACAAGTTCTAAAAAAGACTATTAGGAGATGATGATCCTTATTCTATCATAACACTATACTTACAAGCTCCTTTGATCTAATTAACAACCCTTTTTGAAGTTGACTGATAACTTGGTTTACATTTAGTTTTAAAACAGTTCAAGATTCTTCATTTTGTTATTGAACATCAATAGTTTGTTTATTTGCTTATTTGTTTATTTATTAGCTTTTTTTTTGGGGGGGGGGGGCAGGGGGTTAAGTTTGGTTAAGAATATTTGTTACTTATTACATTTCTTTGTAGATAAAAAGGTCACAGTTTGTAACTTGAAAGTTCCCTTAAGCATAGAGAACTAGAAATATTCATGAAAGCTATTATAAAATAGAATAAGGGAATCCCAGGACAACAGAACGAGCCTTACATGTACTTTCTTGATTCTTCATTACCGTAGTCCTAATATTTTCTCACAAACCAAGAAGATTTATTTGTTGTACATTTCAAGCAAAATTCTTTCAATATCCTTGCACAACTGATTATTTTCTCCTTTTGTCTGAAGGACTGTCATATTATAATCAAAATCATTTCCCATTCTCATCTTGCTAGTATTGTATGTCTTTTTCATTAGGTTTTCTTATAAGGAGGAGTATGAGAGGTTCAAGCTCTATCTCTCTATTATTATGCTGGTTGGAGCAACGATCAATACATTCCTCATTAAGAACAGGTATTTACATCTTATTATCTTTTTCATGGTCTTGAAATGACTTTTACTCCATGTCATACTTGCTTCAAGCAATCATTTAACTTTTGAAGAGCTGTTGATGATACACTAATAAATTTACTAATATTATTAAAATTGTGTGGAACAGCCATTGATGCATGAAAATTGTCGAGTTTCCTTTCCCCTCTCAAAAAACTGATTCCAAGTTAAAAGTCATTGAGATAGATTGATCATGAACCACCTAATGTGTATATTTACCATCCTGGTAGTTAGTCTGCTACTTGATTTAAAGGACATGGGTTATTTCTTCCATCTAGTCTGCAGCCTTTAATCCAGAATTCCAGATATATGCTAATAGAAAGTTAGAGAGGGAAAATCAGAAAAAAGAGAGTCATAGGAAATTCTATAGTGAGATTGTATGTAAACATGTCCTTTAGTTTCGGTTAAACTAGTTTTTATTGACACTTTGATTGAGAAGTGGAAAATTCACTCTTCCTCAAGTTCATGAACCTTCCGTGATTCTTCTTGTGTTACCTTTGTAAAAGGAAAAGAAATTGAAGATGATGGAACAGAGAGATAAGGCTATGGCATTATTGAAATAAAAAGAAAACATGTTTTAAAAAGAACAAAAAACACTTTTGTATGGGGAAGGAGCCAGGAAGGGAATACTTTATACAAATATGTTTGTTTTCATCACAAATACTTAATAATTGAATCACAGTCCAGATCCAAGCCAAGCCACACCTTTCTGGTAAGGGGACACCTGAACACACATACATACATGTATAAGGCACATGTACATGTACATTATGTTCACAAAAGAATTAAATACTTGGGATATGGTGAGCATGGGTACATGAATGTCTGTTACCTGTTGTGTCTTTCCCCCTTTTTTATGTCATACAATCAAGCTAGCACATTATCTCTACTCATAATATGGCCTTAAATGTACTTGTATTAAGCATTATTATTGTTTATTATTATTATTATTCATTATTATTATTATTAATATTATTATTATCATACAAACAAACTAGCTCATTATCTCTACTCATAATATGGCATTAAATGTACTTGTATTAAGCATTATTATTGTTTATTATTATTATTGTTTTTTAAAATTATTATTATTATCATTATTATTATTATTATTATCATTATTATCATTATTATTATTATCATTATTATTATTATTATTATTATTATTATTATTATTATTATTATTGTTATTGTTATTGTTATTGTTATTGTTATTATTATTATTATTATTACTTATACTGCGCTTTTCCCATAAGGCCTAAAGAGGTTACACTAAATTCAATACTTATAGTAAGAAAAACAACGTTACAACTACAAACTCCTAAAGAGATGTGTTTTCAAGGCCTTTCTGAAGGCATTGACTGATGAAGACTGTCTACTTGTAAGTGGTAAATCATTCCAGTATTTTTGAAGCAGACACGGTGAATGGCCGGCCAAGCATTACCACATGTACTTCATTGTCTCTTTTATGCCTTTCTCATTATGCTTTTCTCCTTATGCTTTTCTCATTATGCTTTTGGACCTGCATAGAATCAGATAATCATAAAATGTTCCTGTACTCATTTTGTAAATGTTATTTGTTATTAAAAATGAAATTTATGAGATATATTGTGTGTGACCGTGTGTGGATGGGTGTGTGGATGGAGTGATTCAGTCCTGTGATATAAAAGGCATTTTAACCATCATTCAGGCATCACATTTTACTGTTTATTGTGTTATTAATTAAACATTGAAAACAATTGGGAGTAAAGTCGTGTATATTGTGTATTGTCAAACCTTCATATACAGTATATGCACATTTGTAATGTTTTGATACATTCATGTACAGTTTAATATTTCCAGAGTAAAATGCTATGTTATATCTTTTCATCATAATCTTGTAATAACATATGACTAACCCTCATTCCTCTCTGACTTTCATTTTGTTAAACTCTCATTTTACTATCCAATCCATTCATTAACCAGTCCAATGAACAGTCCTAATCGCATAGGCAGGTAAGCAATCATTGTGTACCATCAAAAATATGGTATAATGTAATTATCTGATGGTACCTGCATATAGATAGTGCTTCCTTCCTGTTCGATATATTGTCTAGTTCAAGGGGGCATGGTACAGTGCTTGAAAGACATTGTAAAAGGGGAAGGCCATCCTGATAACAAGTTACATATAGTTTTAATAAAAGCAAAAAAAATAAAAAAAATGAGAGAAACAGATCAGTGAAAGCTTTGATGAAAATCCAGTTAAGCACAAGAAAGTTGTGATTGTGAGTTACTTACATGTATCATCTATCACACTCAATTTGGCAAGTCTATTTCTCGTAGGAGCAGCTCTACATTTTTTTTTAACTGATAATTATCAAAAGAATATTCCTCTTCTTGGTTGTTGGCTATAGTATGGTGAATTTTTTTTTTTTTTTGAGTGAAATGAAAATTAATATAATTTCTCGTAAAAAATAGTAAAGAATTGGAGAGCTGCTTGCTTTAGAAATCGCAGAATTGCCAAATTGATTAAACTTTTATCCTTCATCAGATTTCCCTCAAACTAAATCTATAACCCTTCCAGGAATCCAGGACAGGGATTATTCAAGGAAAAACTATGTTCACATTTGTTCTTCAAATTGGCAGCAATAGTATTTTTCTTTTATTGTTACATGCTTTGTTCATTGTTCTAATAAAAAGTCTTTGTAAACACTATACATGGGCAGGAACTATGTCCAAAGTTAAAAACTGCCAAATTGTATATAAAAACAGTGATTTTGAACTACTTAAAATGTTGCCAATGTAAGGATTTCAGAGCTTATTTCCTTTTTAAATTTCCTGACATCAAACACAATATGATCATGCAACAAACACTGACACATTTCGTGCAGAAATTTTTTGCTCTTTCTTGTCATGCATCTTGTACATTTTCTAGGGCTCTAAATCAGAACTTATTGAGCCAAACCACAAACTGTGGACAGTTGTCTCAAAAGGAATAATCTGTTTCAATCTCTTTCTGTTTTTATAATTAAAACCACCTTCTTATCAGGGTGGGTGGACTCCCCTTCTTATCAGGGTGGGTGGACTCCCCTTAAATGTGATGCTGCATGCAGTGTTTTGTTGTGTGTGGTCTTGTCATTACGTGTATTTTCGTTACTATTATTATTATTTGACTATGGAGATCAGTTTGGGGAGAACTTACAGAGGAAGGAAAGTGAATTCAAGAGAGTGAGACTCAAGGGTTGGTAGGAGAAACGTGAGCAGAAGAGGGACAGAAAGAGAGTTGAAGTGAATGAGAAAGAAACATGATTGATATCAAATTAGATTAATGGGAATAAGGAAGAAAATGGTGTAATTGGATGATTTTTTGTTGTTAATCACAAGTAAAGTTTTTTGTGTTAAAATGGAGAGAGAGAGAGAGAGAGAGAGAGATAGAGATAAGAAAAAAAGAAAGAACAAGAGATAGTGATGGGGAAAGGGAAAAACAGATGTGGTAAAGGAACATAATATCACTATGTTTATATGTTCATGTAGCCTTTAATTTGTAGATAATATTCCATTTATGTTTTTATGATTTCTTGAACATTTGAAATGTAGATGAGTTACAGGAACCATTTATACACTTTGAGTGTATAGTGGTGATATATAGTAGTTATTGGGTGCCATTAATGGAGTCAGAAGGAAAGAGGAACAAAATACTTTTGATAATATTTGAAATGATGAATAATTAGTGGATTATGAAGTTTGCTCTTTGATTAGGTAGATGGATAACTGCATGTATTAGGGTCAAGAAAAGCATGCAAGATGATTAGAATAACTCAGAGGGATAACTCGGGGGAAAAAGTCAACAGTTCATAAAGCTGAACAAAGATAGAAAGTGCTAAATTATGTGGATTGGGAAATAATATCCTAATTGTTTGTTGCATGCAATTTTTTATTTTTTATTTATTTTTTTTTTTTGCCACAGTCTTCCTATACATTGTAGTTTGTGTGGATACAAAGAATATTTATTAGTTTACTTGTACTTATTAGGAATGTATATGTTCTGGAATGTGTTTGTTTTTATTATTATTTACTGTATGTGCCATTGATGTTTACATTGTAAAGTAGTTTATTTGGAAAAGGAAATTATACGTATTATCATCATATAAACACAATACATCTCAGACCACAGTAGGTACATGTATATCGTAATTCACAAGTTGTATTCTGGAACGACTACCATATAATGAAGTCAAATCACTTCATACATGTAAGTGCACATGTTAATAATGTGTTTGCCCATGTATGTTGTTTGTTTGTTTGTTGTACTTTGCCTTATATTCCATATTAGTTACTTGTATGCTACTGTAGAAAGGGCCACACACATGGCTCTGTTCATGTGTCTTGTGGGTTTTATGATCTTTTTTGATTGAGGACTCGTCTTCTATACAGCATTTTTTTCAAACATGATAGGCCTACATAATCATGATCATCGTAAAATATGTGACTCACTGGGAATGTCTAGACTAGGGTTTTAGTGAGAATAAATGGGATAATGCATGCATGAAATTTATCAGTCAGCATGGCCTATTTTCATGTATTAATATTAAGGCGTGCCATATTGATATTGTCCAGGTTTGATGTGTACCAACTCCTGAAACAATGGTGGCTGACTGTAACCTTCAAAACCATGGGAATCTATGCATTGAAGGCCCCCATGTGTACACAATAACAAGAGAATTTAAAATCTGTCATGTGTAAAATATCCTTTTGATTCATGATCAAACATAATAGGCCTACATAATCATGGAGTGTATAAAATCTTCCAATAAAACCAATATGTTTAACAACAGGCTAAGAATTTAGGAGAGTTATGTGGGATAAATTTTTATTTCTAAAGAAATTTTGCTGGAAACCTTAAACAGATCAGTTATGTACGCTGCAAGTTAATTTTTGAAAGTCTGATTTTTCTTGTTGTTGCTAATACTGGGAGTACAGCAGGGTTTCTTTAGAAATATGGCTTGAGATTATTCTGAATGGGCGATCATGTAGAAAATGAGAATCTTCATATTTATGGGGTTGTTTGGGCAGATCGATGCAGGATTGTCCAAAGGGGGGGGGGGGGGGGGGGAGGGTGTCTGGGAACATGACTTGGAATCTGCTTTGGGGTAGGATAGGGAAAAAAATCCTGATATGATTTTTTTTTTCTTAGGGAGGAGGTCTTTTTTGCCCTTTTTGCCCATTTCTCAAGAATTGTGTGTGTGTGTGTGGGGGAGGGGGATGTAGCCACCTCACATGCACAAAAGGAATCAGTTATTAGAACCAATGGCTGTTAAATTTGTTGATATTGAAAGATACCTGTACACTACATTAAAAAGTTTCAGTCAAACCTGGATACAAAGAATACTCGGGGAAGACAAAATAGGTGACCTTAGTATGCAAGTGCTTCTTAGTGTATATACCATACAAGAACAACTATTCAAGGGAAACAAATTGCGGTCTCTATAGACAGGAAGTCTTTCTATACAGTTGGTCTTTTTATACAGGTGGTTACAAAAGCAGGTTTGGCTGTAAAAATATTTGTTATACGTGGTGCAGGGAACCGTTTTTTCACATGAAAATACATATGATTGAATATATCACTTGCACAGTAAATTTTGTACCATCCCCAAAGGAAGCTTCTAATGTTTTGTACCTACTCTGTTATATCTCTTATAGGATTTGCGATGCCTGCTACCACTTTCTGCTCGTATGGTACTACTGTACACTGGTCATCAGGGAATCTATACTCAGACACAATGGATCAAGGTATGATTGGTTTCAATCTGAACAAACAGTGTTCTTGGCAGAAATAGCTTTGCCCTTGGTCCTATTTAAGTGGAAAGGCCTCGCAGCATCCTTGAGGGAATGGTTTATTGGCAGTTTGAAAATGTGCATCCACATGTACATGTATGTAGGCCATTACCTTTGTCGATACCCTTTCAGGGAAAATTTACTCTTGATGTATTCCTTCTAAAATCCATCACATTTGGTATGAACATGATGGGTATTGTATATACTTGTGAGAACATCTGGGCCCCGTTTCATAAAACTTGTTATCAATAACAAGTTGCAATAACTGTTATAAGCTACTGAAATCCTTGTGTCTGATTGGCTGAGAGCAAATTTCTCATAGAAATGTGGTATATGTTACTGATAACAAGTTTTATGAAACAGGGCCCTGTTTCCCCCATTTGCAAGGATATCATCATCACAATGCCACCCCCCCCCCCCACATTGTGATTATTAGGTGGTCTGTCGTAGACAGATCACCTTTTAATTTCGTCAGAATTTTCTTTCATTATTTATTTATTTATTATTTATTTATTTTTATTCCTTCCGTACACTTTTTTGTGTAGACGATTACGGAAAATCGACAAAGTCAGTTTTCATCAAATTTTCATCAGTCATCAGGCTCTATGAGATCAAGTTCCAGTAACTTTTTCAAGGTCATTGGGTCATCGTGACGTCATCCAGGCGCCATTTTGTGAAATCACATTATCGATCATATCTTCATAACAAGTCATCAAAAATGAACCATATTTGATACACATAAACTTCAGGTCAAGGGTCAACATAAAATGTCATCAAAATTTGCGCGCGCATCATGACGTGCACGTACACGCGCGTCAAAATTTAAAAATCCCTAAAATCACTTTTTGATCAAATTAGAGTAAGTTTCAGGCCATTTTAAGCATTTCAAAACTTTCCATGCGTGACCGTCCACGCGCGCATTATGCGCGCGCGCAGCACGTGCAGAATGTAAAAACTCTGTTTTTTCGCATGGTTTATATTCCTGATACTATTCTTGACAATTTCCAACTATTTACAGTCATTCTCGACATTCCATAATGCCACACGCGCGCGTCAAACTTTCAAATTCGTGCGCGCGTCAATGGGCAATATAATGTAAAAAGTGGTAAAAACATGCCTTTCTTGATTCCGCCATAGCTCGTCAGAAAGACTGGGGACCCCCCAATTTTTATACATATTCTGAAAGTCTATAAGTTGTAAATTGGAATTCATGAAAAAAATTGTTGGGTTAAGCGGTCGGAATGTCATCATATTTGCATATGAACTCAAAACAATGTTTTCGAAAAAATGACGAAATAATTTTTGTATTCATTTGACAATATTTCAGTAATAGGTTGTCGATTTTCTACCAAATTTTGATATGTTGTAGCTGAGACACTTCTCTACAAAATCAGTTACACCATTTTTCATTTTGACAAAGGAATCACACCGTATTTTTGCGATTAAAGGAGGCATGTCAATTTTTCACATTTTGCGTGTATTCTCTACGGGACATGGCTTTTTCTCAAATCTTGATTACGCATTCCTGTCTTCTTTGAGCTCTATCTCTGTTTTTTTGGCTCGATTTTCATCTAAATTTTAGTATGTTATAGCTGAGACTATAAGCTTTCAGAAATGTGCCCTCCAAATTTTGATCAGATGTCGGGATCATGCCCATTTTTTAACTACAAAATGTCATTTGAGAATTTCGTTTTTCGCTTACGTGTTATCAGAATTTCTATCTTGCACAAATATTATCACATCTTACTAAGCAATTTGCCGAATGGACAGACCACCTAATTCGCCTTCAGTGACGAATTAAATTTCTTGTTTGTTTTGGTGTTGAATTGGATGTATCGATTTATCTTCCTTATTCCTATCCAAACATTTGATTTTTCTACAGTTGCCCGTTTTTTTTCATTAGCTTGGGTTCATCCATTCACCATTGGTCCATTCACATTCTTTCATGTATGTATTGGTGCATGTTTGGGAAGTTTGCTGTATCTGTACTATACTTATGTTTCAGAATAAAAGGCTGGTGGGTAGTGCATCATTACCTGACTGTTGTGTTGACATCTATTCTTCTAATCTGGCCAGACAGTGTCAGCTACCGCATGTTCAGAAATCAATTCATGCTCTTCTCTCTCTATCTCAGTAAGTATACTGTACATGAATTATGAATGATTTTAACAATCTTATCCAGAGGGGAGGAGGTGCTGATGTGTGGTATATAAATGCTGGGTTTGAAATATTTGAGGGAAAAAAGTATACATCGTTTTCATTTGACAGAATGATTCTTCGAAAGTGCAGAAATCAGTTTTCCTCCTTCAGAATTTTCCTGAATGGAGTAATAGTCAAACCCTGTGTGAACAAAAAAAAAAGAAGCTTTTCAATGTTATGTTTGGGCATGTTTTGTAAAGACCCAACAGCTCAGATGAGCCTATGTGAGCTAAAGTCTTTGTACGTTAATTTAGCAAAATCCATGGTACATGTACATCTTTACCACAGGTTTATAACAAATAAGCTGATCTGTCCAGTGAATTTGATTGTCCCATAAATGGGAAATGAATAAGGGTGCATGCCTGCCCTGCCTAGTTCACCGATCTTTAAAATTGATAGCAATGCAAGTCTGAATTCACCATAAATAATCCTATTAAATATGTTTGTTTTCCTTGCCTATAGGTGTGGTTCAATTGATACAGTATTACTACCAAAGTGGATGTCTGTATAGGTTAAGAGCTCTGGGGGAGAAGAGTGACATGTACATCACTGTAGGTTAGTACAACCACCTCACCTTTGGATATTGTGTAAAGCTAATCTTTAGTTGTTTTAGTTCAGCTCCTACAACAACGAAAGTGCCCAGAATTAACTACATACACACACACACACAATAACTGTCGTCTCAAATTCTACTCTCTTTACATGTCATTTTTCGTTTTTACCCCTAAATAATTGATATTATTCTATGTACCCTTGCCTCTTCCTCACTTCTGGTTGAATATGAGATGGATAGATGAAGAAAAAAGACAGAAAGGCCTGGATCAGTGGATCGAGTTTAACACTATCCCCGCTGACATAAATGTAACAACATTACACTCATGACTGTTTGCCAAGCTTGCCAGAGTATAATTTGTTCACATGCATAGCATACAGTAATCAGGCCTATTGGCAATAACTTAGTATATCCGTTGAACTTTCTTGTTATGTCCTTTTTTTTTACACAGAGGGTTTCCAGAATTGGATGTGGAGAGGATTAACTTTCTTGCTACCGTTCCTCTTCGTAGCCTATGTAAGTACATGTATATGTCTGTAGAAATCCATATCTGTTTATGATTTTAAAAAAAAAAAAAAATTCACTTGCCTTAGTAACATAGCTATGTCATTAGATTAAAATGCACCAATCACCTAAAAAAAAAAAATCCAATGTCATTCTGTTATAATGACATTCTGCTATGTCATTATTATTTATTAACAGTTATTAAGGAGTATGAAGAAAATTAATGATAACATAAAGATGTGGGCACGGAACCCAACTCGGACTTAGATTCTGTGCAGGCCCTATTCTTTGCGAGTGCGTACAGGTGCATCAACTAGTCTAATCACCAGTCGCTTTTATGTTTATTTGGAGTGTATTGAAACTTGCAATATCTCTTTATAGAAGTAATATTTGTAGCCCATATTTCTAATGGATATAGTACATTGACCTGGAACCTCTCACATACATAGCAAATTATTTTTTGGTGATTGGTACCCTTGAACATTGACCTGAATTAGTTGTTGCATTGACCCAAAAACCTTTTCTTGTATTATATCGTGAGGAAGCCATTGTAATTTTGTGAACTCTTTTCAGTTATTTGCATGAAGGTGTTATTAAAATTATGATTGTCAGTACAAAAATGTTTATGTAACAATATAATTTTATTTTCATCCTCTTATCAAATTTTTCAATTTTTATTATTTCCCACAGACATGGCAGTTGTATAATGCTTACTCTCTGTATCACATCTCTAAACATCCTGAATGCAATGAATGGATGGTAAGGATATGATGATGATGACGATGATGATGATGATGATGATGATGATGATGATGATGGTGATGATTATAATGATGATTGCAAGTTAATTTACAACATGTTTGCAGTAATGTATTAGCCATACTGTCTTCTTAAATTCAACATAGTTTCATACATTTCAAAGTTGTAAACCTCTGGATGTCTTTGCAGTGATTAAAGAAAAACCGTTCATGAGCTCCTGACTTATTGGGAAGGATATTTTGTTTTTTCTATGTAAAGACGCTCCACTTATTTATTCCGTCTTTTCATTTGTTAATTCAATCTAGGTATCTGTTGCAAGTGTGATTTTCCTCTGTCTCTTCCTGGGTAACATGATAACGACATCTGGTGTCATTCTTAACAAGTTCAAGGCCAAGCAGTCAACCAGCTCAAGCCCTAAGAACAAAGGATCATGATGCAAGCCTCAGACAGAGATCACCTACTTTTTGAGTCGCTTATCGAGGTATTGCCATCCATTTGCAGATACCAAAATAGAGGTAAATGACAGCAACCAAAAAGAAAAAAAAAAATGAGCTTGCTTTTTAAATGAAAATAGTGTGGATGTAAAAATATATTTTGAGCTAAAATGGAAAGTGTTGCAAACTATTTGCAGATATCCAAAAGAAGGGATTTCACCAGAAAAAAAATCAGCTTGTCTTTAAAAGTTGGAAAAAATCCTAGTGCAAAGCTAAGAAGTAATTTTGAGCTAAAATTTTGAAGATATTGCCAACCATGAGCAGATTACCAAAAGAGGGGAAACAGAAGGAGATCAGCTGGTTTAAAATCCCACCAAATACAAAGCTAAGAAGCTATTTTAAGCTAAGATTCTAAAGATATTGTAAACCATTTGCAGATATCCAAAAGAAGGTATTTCAACAGAAAAATATCAGCTGAAAAAAATCCTAGTGCAAAGCTAAGAAGCTGTTTCGAGCTAGATTTTTAAAAGATATTGCCAACCATATGCAGATTAAATAAGAGGGGAAACAGAAATCCTACCAAATGCAAAGCTAAGAAGCTATTGTGAGCTAAAATTTTGAAGAAAAAATTGCCAGAAACACATTGCACTACTTTTGCAGTGTTCATTTATGATAAAAAAAACCTATGACCAAGAGGGAAAAACCCCCAGAAATTTGCCCCTAATCCATTTCAACATGTAATTCCAAGCGCGCAATTCAATTCGAGGATATATCTTTTACACTGAGAAATTAACTTATGCTTACAGTATTTTTTTTACATCATTCTCAATAATTAGTACAGGTACATGTATTAAGATATCAGGGTTTTATTTCGTTACAGTGTATTCAGATACTCGGACAGAGAACTTTTCAGGTGATGATTTTTTCATCTCATTTTGTATGTTACGTTTTAGAACCCAAATAAAATTAGCATGACGAAATGAATACTTTTGTATATTTTTTCATGAAATTATGCCGCAAGATTTAATAGGAATAATTTCGGATTTTATATACATTTTTATTGTGAATACAGGAGTTTTAGTTCATTGTTGTTGCTTTTTTTTAATTTCAAGCCATAGAGTATATATATGTTTGTGTCCCTCCCATTTCCAAACCAGAAGCAAAGTAGCAAGATCTCAGTCTAACAGTTACTTAATTTACACTTCATATTCAAACCTACATATGTGACCCTCCACCACAAAACGACCAATAAGTCGCAATGGGAGTTTTAGAGTAAACAGGTGAAAAAGGTGGTTTGGGGTGGAAATTTTTATCTTAAGTTTCCATATTTTTTGAAAGTTCATTTATTAATCTACCAACTGACAAAATTTCAGGGTAAAATATTATGTTGAAATATGTTTTTACTCTCATTCAAAATGACCATGTTTTCCTGGACATTCAAACTTTGTGTGTCAACTTGATGGGATTGTACTTCACATGGCTTTTGTGGTATAGCTTAAAAACTATGCACTATCTGGTATTCAAAATCTAAAGAAACAAAGCAATATATCTATTCTGAAGGTAGGGAAAGTTTTAAGCCAATCCAATTAGTACTTCACAGTGTATGCTAGGAAGTTTTGACTAAACCTTTCGTGCGACAAACAATAAGACACAGATTAGGCACTCTTAAATGGTCACTCTTCTTTTAGAGCCCTCTATTGTTCTGGACATTAGGCTGTCTGACTTGTTGACATTCTCATTATAATTTACAAGGATTTGCTTAGTCCATACAAGAAAAGTTATATATATTATTTTAAAGCTTAGAATCTAAGCTTTCAAACTGTCGAAATTTTAAAAACCCGTATTTCCGACTTATTGGTCATTTTATGGTGGAGGGTCACATATAGTTACAATTTGCCCAAACTTTCGCAGATTAATGCAGATGTTACATTTTCCATGCAAAAAAAATATTGAATTTGCTATCAATAAGCAAGGTTCTCAGAAAATGTACTGGTGGTTTTCGTGATTAATTGTGATGTGTTTTGGGGGTGTTTTTTTTTTGGTGTGTATTCAGAACTGTTAACATTATAAAGGGCTGGAATAGAGCCTGTGAAGTGCCATTATTTGGGGGGGAAATTGGTGTTCAACATGTACCTGATACCCTGTTGACTACTGAATTTTCTCATTCCCATAGGCTTAATACAGGGACTACCGGGTTCCCATAGGCAATGGGTTTACACTTATTTTTTTTCTAACCTCTGTCCAAACTGAGTGGACTTGCATCCCATAATGGGAATGAATTGAGAGGACAAAAGAACTTTTTTTTGAGTTAAGAAGTGTGCATTGTCCTGTTTATTATCATTATTGAGGAAAATTGGTACCTTCTTTCTGAAGTCTTCTACACTTGGTACGAGCATCAAATTCTAGGTGTGATATACTGGTGAGAGCCAAAGATCCCTCTATGTACTTGTATCGTTCGCCATATTTCACATTTTTTGGGGTTGATGAAAATATTGACCGGAAAGCTTGAATCTGATGTTGCTATTTTAACAGCTTTCATAATAGACCATTGCTCAATGGTGTTGTGGTCCAGTGGATAAGTTCCCAGACTGTGAACCGCAAGGTACGGGGTTCGAATCCCTAGTGCAGAACTAGTGTCTTTTGGCAAGACATTAATCTACATTTGCCACACTCAACCCAGGTGAGGTAAATGGGTACCTGGGAGGAATTAATTCCTTGAAATGCTAGAGTGCCATTAGAGCAGTCCTGCTAAAGCCGGGGTAATAATTGTGGAGCGCCAGGAGTGTCAAGCCTGACAAACATGTGCGCTTTACAAGAACCCATTATTATTATGTGTTATTATTATTAATACTTACAGGTGCCCGGTACACTTCAATGCCAAAAATCTAAATCAGGACCCCCCAAATTTCAAATTCTTTACATAGGACTCATGTATGGAGATGTTAACAATCCCAATCCGAACCCCTTAAAAAAAGTTAGTTTGGAGCCCTGATAGACTTTTCAATAAATCACAATGATGCAATTGGTAAACATGTAACACCTATAGCCACTCTTGATGCAAATCAACACTCCCTGCAGTATTGCAGTTATTGTCTGAATATCCTGAGCAGATATTGAACACAGACTTATTAAAGTAACATTATGTAGATGTGATTATGCTCCTGTGAAATTAATATATATAGAAATGTAGAGAGAAGTAACCAAAAATCTAGAGGAAATAGTGCCTTTTGGTTGTATTGTAATGTATTTGTGAGACATGCTTACAATGTCGAAAGTTGATCAATGCGGATTATGTTATGTGATTTTGATCAGAAATTATTGCATGGTGCATTGAATGAGATTAATGCCACTTTTTAATTTCATCATTGTCATACTTTTTAAAGAACTAATCGTTTTGCTCATCTTTAACATCAAACAGGTGTAACATTCAGCTGATTTGATGTGTCGTGTATGAATTCTCAGAGGGTGTGATTCATGAAATATATAGTGCATGTTTAGCACGACTCTTTTAACCCTTTGGGTTCGATTTGATTACCGTAACACATATTTCCCATAGACTTCAGCAAGAGTTATCTTGGGTTTTAAGTATTCAGTGGGTAAAAGGAGTGTGTATCAGAGAAAATTTTAAGCAGCTTACATTCCCAATTCTTTGGGGTTATAGTATACAGAATATTGCATTTTTGTGGTGAGAATACTTGGTGCAGAATTGAAATAGTGGTTTGTAATCTTTTTAAATGCAAAATCTATTTTAAAAATGTTAGTGAAGAAATCTTGCCACCATTGCTATGTGTACACTTCTGTACAAGATAATTGTGAAGTCTTCATGTTGTATTGTAGACATACATGTATTGACAATAAGAATCCATAAACGACAAGAATTTTCATTAATATGCTGTTTAATAGTAAGTTATCAGAGTACTGAAATGCACAATTGCTGCGCAAGTCTTCACCGGTTAGGTCCAATTTTTAGTCAGATCTTCAATTAACTTATATTTCTTGGGTTTTGATGAAAAAAATGCTCACATTGTTTGAGAATAATATATTTAATTGGAGTTCTTTTCTTATTCCTTATGTGGTAATTGTGGAATACATGTACATGTAGATTAACAGTATAGGATAACGGATGTATATTATCTTTTTTTAGAAATGTAAATTTATGTTCACTTCAATGTGAGTGGGTTTTGAAAATTATATTTCTATGTAAATAAATATATTTATGGATACTGGATGAAGGACATGTGAGTGAAAAATGCATCATTAAATTGGTTAATCAATTAAGTTGAAATATTATGCCTTATATGATTATTGTGATTATTGAAAGGATGGCATTGAAGAGATTGAGAGGATCAAAATAAAGTGGAAGAATATTAAAAGGAAGTAGCACAAAGGAAAGATGTATGGGAAGAAATGGGTGTATGTGTGTGTGTGTGTGTGTGTGTGTGTGTGAGAGAGAGAGAGAGAAGGGGGGAGAAAGAAAGATGGATAAGAAGAATTCAGTAATTAAAACTTCTTGAAACAAGTAGAGAGAAGCAAAGAGAAAAAGTGAAATATAGAGAGAAAGAGAGAGAAATATGATTGGTGTTTTGAAAGGATGGCATTGAAGAGAATTGAAGAAACATAAAGGGAAATAGAAAGAGGAGTATGGAGATGGAGAATTGCCACAAAGTATACAAATAATTCATGTTTTGTGGCTCGTGCGTTAGTGAATATGCACTGCACGAATGTTAAGTCACAATGGGATAATGGACGAGACGTGTCTGTCTCATTGTGACTTAACTGTGTGCAGTGCATATCACCAATGCACGAGCCACAAAACATGAATTGTTTTATAAAACGGGTCGACAATATGAATATAAGGTCAGGAAACTGGTTACAAACCCCTTCAAAATGCCAAGAATCGCATAGTGATTGAGGCCGCCATTTGTTTTCCTTGATGACATCACAAGCGCAGCCAAAAAAGTATGAGCATCTCAGTACGCACATTAAAGTCCTTGCTATAGACACTGCCATATGAAACTAGGTGCATTTCATTACCCATCTTACGTTTGTATGCGCCAGATGTACACGTGCATCTCAGCCGTGCGTTATCGCTTTTTGCCGTGTTTTACCACTTTTTGATGGGAACTCTTTTCTTTTCATGATGGCAGGGATGTCATATGATGAAATTAGAGTGCCTACATTCTAGATTCTATATACTATCTGCATTACTACAATCAACAAAATAAGTCAAAAACATTTCACTATCTCAGCTTTTTTATATTAATATTTTTTATTTAATACATGTACATTCATCATGTTATCTTTTCTTATTATTTTATACATTACATCAACATGGTAGGATTATCTTCTTCATAAACACACTCCACAGGACCAGGAAAACTCACATATTTCCTTCCAAAATTAAAGCTACCATCCAGTGTTCATGTTCTCAATCAACCTTTGTCACAAAAAGGGAAGAGTATAAATCGCGATGACAACTAAATTCAAACTCCTGGGGCCCTGTTGCATTAAACTTACCATTAATGGTAACTCTGCTATCAATAGTAGCTACCATGGTAACATTACTAAACAGCCAATCAAAATCAATGTTTCCATGGGAGTTACCATCGATGGCAAAGTTACTGTTAATGGTAAGTTTTATGATATGGGGCCCAGGGGAGCGTTTCATCAAGCGTTTTGTCAGTGATTTTTACCGACAAATTTGCTCTCAGCCAATCAGATGCAAGGATTTCAGTAGCTTATAACAGTTGTCGGTAAAAATCACTGACAGAACACTTGATGAAATGCTCGCCAGATCTACCGGGTGACAGGGACCCACTCTATTCATTTCAAGATTAATAAAGGGATATATGGAGTATAAAAGTTACGTTTATTGGAATATACAAAGGGAGACAAGTTGGTGCTACTAGGAGAAAATTCAAATTGGATATTTGGATGCAACAGTGCTACAATAAAACCTTGAATAGTATAAATCTCATGTATTTTGTGGTGCTGTTGGACTTTTTATGGCTGCAGCATTCAAAGTGAACTGGAAGGTGATCATCTTTGCTGTAAACAAATTTACCTATAGCAGTTTAGAGTCTCCTTTTAAAATTCCAGAATGCTCTGCATTACGAACTATACATGAGCAAAAAATACCAAAAAATCACTGGAAATTTCAGTCCATATTTGCAGTACATTGTGCTGAGTGATTTCACTGAAAATAATCATTGAAGTCTCTAGATTGGCAACATAGTGTGAAATTCATAATCACCATTTTCGTGTACAAATTGGCAATTTCTTGTTTATCATTTTGTAATTTTCATTCACATTGGTTCATATAATATACATTTTAGAAAAAAAAAAAACTATGAAAGAGTGGACAATACAAATAATTTGTGCCAATCTGAGGAAAATGCTAATTCATTTTAGACCTTAAGAAAACTCTGAACTGCTATGGGCTAAACACACGTATCCAACACTTCAAATTAACATTTGAAATCCATCCAATACTGTCCTTTGATTATGCACATGGAAATGCATTCCAAATGCCCCCAAATTATGAATGTGTTTAGGCAAGCCGTGTTCACATGTGCCACGAAATACCGCAGAGGCTAACTAAGCGTAATTAGGCTAAATAATAGCGTAAATAGGCTAATACCTCGTAAACACAGATAACCTAGTACTCGTAGGGTCTTTGTTGTGTATACTACCTTTTTTTAACCCCACTAGCAAGTGCCTTACATATTTTTTTTAAATAAATGCTTTTCTAATTTTTGTTATTATTTACCCCAGGCCTGTATTCCTATTCACATTAATGTTAGATGTCATCCATAAAACCTAGGGTTTAAAATACTGCACCTCAGTGATGCCCTACTTTGCTCAAAAGTTTACACTGGTGGGTGGATTTTTACAAGCAGTTCTTTAAATAGCATTAAATGAAGAAATTCTTTGCCCTAAAAATACATTTACTGTTGCCAAACCCAAAAGCCATTAGAAAAGTAAGACAAATCCTGAGGTTACGCTTGATACTTAATCACACACAGGTGAATACCTATAACATAGAAGAAATCAGATTTACAGGTTTGTAGCACAGGTCCTGAAACCCTTACATATCTTTTCCAAAACTTTGTCCATGTACGTATAGAGAATTTCGATTTAGCATGACGAGTGAAAAAGAGTGTTACCTTTCCATGTAATGCAGGCTATATAGTCTATATCAGGACCCCGTCTTATAAAGAGTTGGGATCGATCCGAATCATTCGCAAGTCCTCCAATCAATCGCAATTTTCCAATCTCCTATCTCTTAAGTACAGAGTTGTGATGGATATCAATCGCAAATTGTTTGCCATTGATCCCAACTCTTTAAAAGATGGGACCCAGAACATGGGTGCTGGAGCATTTTGACGAGGAAGGGAAACTATAGTATTCTGCATGTCAAGTAGATATAACAAGCATTGCAACCCTATACAGAAGACATAACAGAGAGCTAACACAAAGGTATTCATTACTGAAATAAAAATTATACAAAGCTGGCATAGAAAAAGCAGTAGACAATATTGATTGTGGCAAATTTCTGCTAGAATTTTGTCATTTAATAATACTAATAGCACTGTAATGGAAAGAGGAGGAAACAATACATACATTTTTTTGTAGAGACTTCATTAAAGCATAGCACGCTTCATGAGGTATTGGGTAGTTCTGTACAACGTGTCCCGTACGACATATGCCTTTTATCTATTCATTTTATCCTAAAATGAAAAGTCTTGTGATTTGACCATTGCCTAATGGAAGTGATAGTGAAAGAACCACTAGTCAGTGGCCATATCAAGAGATTTTTAAATTTTTGGATGAAATGATCGATAGAAGTCATATGCCGTAATGGCCACACATTGCAACGAATCGCCCTATGCACACGTCTTAGATGAAACTTGAACATTCTTTTCGCAAAATGAATGGCTTGTTTAAAACATCGTAATTGATTAAAAAATGCCCAATACTATGTCAAACGATTCTTCACTCTGTACAAATTTCCCTTCAATCTGATCAGGAAATGACACTCTCCTTTCATCTTATGCTTTAAATTCACAATTTGCAGCTAATTGCACACTAATATAAATCATAAGTATCCATCTTCAATTCATTATTAAAGCTATATAAAACTTTTTTTCTTTTTTTTTTTTCAAATTAGATTTCAGTATTCTGCCCTCTGTGGCAGAAAGAAATGTGAATGTCACATGTAAGTGCTATGTGGAAATCAAGAAAAAGGGAGACGGGAAAATAATATGAAAGTATGCTACAAAGCATAAGTGAGCTGCAAAAGAGCATATGAATATACATAGAAAACCACAAAGTATTTAAAGCATACATGTAAAAGGAATAGTATTTAACAATTGACATATTTTAGCGTACACAAGTAAGAGGAAAAAATGTTGATGTTTACTCATATCATGAACCCTATTGCCTTCATCACTCACATAATAATATCACTATACAAGGAAAAAAAAGAGACACAGAAAAAGCGAGAGAAAGAGAGAGAGAGAGAGAGAGAAAGAGAAAAAGATAATAAAGAGAAGATACAGAACAAGAATATACATGTACTCAAACAAGTATACCAAAGTGGATGTATAGATATAAAATGGGAGAGAAAAAGGGAAGGGAAGAGAATGAAAGAACAAGGATGACTTCAACAAGTATTACAGTAATCTTTTCAGCAATATTATTCTATGACTGGCATTTTGAATTCAATTGTTAGGATGACTTCAACAACTGTAAACAATATATACCTCAAATTTTCAGCATGATATGACAAAATGAAGGTCAGATTAACATTTTGTACTGGCATGCTGCATGTACTGTTAGCTTGGTAACAGAAAGTCACATGTATATATAAAAATAGAAGAAAAAAATACAGAGGATAACCAGAATGTTCAAGAAGCAGTACATGTAGTTGCATGCCTGGCAAAAGGGCAGTAGCAATAACATTAAACTTCTAAGTTATATCATTTTTGCTTTTGTGCTCTGCCAGAGCACACAGAAAAACAAGTTTGAGAAGAGAGGGACAAGAGAGAGGAGAGAGAAGGAAAAAAAAACAGACAGACAGATCACGTTTGTTTCCTCACACACTGTCAAATTCACAATTAAACCTGCTCAGTTATAAACTAACTTCCACTCAAAATCACAATACCCTATTGAATATATCTCTCTGCCGTGATCAACACACTGTTTTCATTAATCCCCATCAAATAGAATAAAGCTATAATTGCTTTCTGCAACCTACGCCATCAACTGCTAAAAAGAAATATCACAAATAATATAAGATCTGATGAAGGAATAAGGTGTGAACTGAGGATTTATGCATTTCTGGTAGCTGAATCACATTATCAGTATAATACAGCGTAAGGGTGAGACAGAAGAAATTGTCCATTTTACGGTTTCTTTCACATAATAAAGTTATAAAATGGACTTGCAGATTGTTAATATACACAGTGTCATATTCTTCAATGGAGATAATTCAATATGAATACTTAAATTAGGATATTAGAAATAAGAATGACAACGGCAAAAGAGCATTACACCTATATCATCTGAATTGGGACAGAACTTAATACTTTAGACTTCCATTACATAACAAATACTTGACTATCTATAAACTTCTAAACTTCCCTGGGCATGGCTAGGCCACATGACGATACAGCGAAGTTACATAATATAAAAGTGATATCGATTTGGTGTCGTTAATTGTTTTTTTCTATACAGTCAATGCTCACTGAGCTTTGTGAGAGAGTATGCGCCTAAAATGACAGCACAGTACACATCTCCATGTTAATACAGACACAAAAAAAACATGATCATATAATATCTCTGTTATTTCAGATTAATCTAAGTTAATCTCTTACACCAAAGGAAGGATAAAAGTGGAACGACCCTCAGGGAGTAAAACGAGACCGTCCGTCGGAAAGTGTTTCGTCATATATATATCCTCCAATCTCCTTAGGAGTTTTTCCCTTAATCCAAAGCTGCTGCTATCAATGTCCACTTATAAATCACATAATTCACATCATAAAATCTCTGAGCAATATTTCCATACGTATACAGTAATAATCTTCATATCTTCATATGCCATCTAAATCCAACACATTTTTAGTATAACCTTTACTCTTAACAGCTGTACTCCAGTGATATCATCTCTCACATAATTGTTCTAATATATTCCTTATATTCTGAGTGCAACACTCATGTACATGTATATCATTTTGCAAGTTTCATTCATTCGCCGCTTTCAAAAACGTGTATCTTGATTCCACGATGCTGTCAAACAACTGGAATTCCCAGACCTTTGCAGAGATCCACTTGACTGCAACATCTGCTGCTCGTACCACTCACAAAATTTTCACCACTCCACAAAACTGGAGGATCAAATATCTCTGCAGCAGAAAGTCCGCTGATCAGTTTGCGAACAGGAAGAAAAATACACAGACGGAGCATAAGAGGAGAGACTCGCGGAGTTCACATCAAAATATATCGGGGCAAACGTTCCATTCTTGCTTATCCTTGCTACTCCAGTATTCTCCTCTATATGTATACGCCATGGATTTTGTGAGCTGGTCCATTCGCCGCTCAAACCAGACTGGCCGGTAACCTTCGTACGGTTTACCTGAGAACGGGGTAAGTTGAGGGGGGAGAAAGAGAAGTGGATTAATTTAAAGACAAAAAATATTCTTTGGATGAAATAAACAGACTTGAGTACATGACACTGTTATCACCTCAAAGTAACATCTGATTTTTCCTTGTGTTAAACCAGTATGTATACGAATTTATGCAGGACAAGAACAAAGAGACACAATGCGATACAAAGTGTAAATCCAAGGTCAGAGTTCAAAGGTTATATCTGTGTGAATAGCCAAAGGTCACATACCTGCTTCTGCAGCCAGGGCTGCTTCTGCTTCCCTCTTTTTTCTTTTTGTCCTCTGCTTGTCCTCCAACCTGAGTTTCTCCTGGTTGGCCTCGTCCCAGTACCCGTCCTCCATCAGACGCTGGTCTGGTCGGTTCCTGCTGTCCGTGGGCGCCACGTCATCTTCAGGCTCGTTCATGGTCACGGCCAACTCGTTGAAGTTGTACATCAGCTCGCAGTTTTGCCTGTGTGAATGAATGTGTGAATGAATGAATGAATGAAAAGTACAAAGACCATCAAGATTCCATACAGGAATTACAAGGCTTCTGTTAAAGACTTTAGCAGACTGCCCCCAAGCAGCACATGTAGTTCAGCACAAACTGATTAGAAAAGCATGTTATACACAATGAAACTATCTTGAGGAGGTTTAGAGGCCATGACACAAGTGTGTGTTCCCATATTTAGAGTACACATTCTCAATCCCCTG
Organism: Heliocidaris tuberculata; assembly: GCA_025618425.1. NCBI lineage: Eukaryota > Metazoa > Echinodermata > Echinoidea > Camarodonta > Echinometridae > Heliocidaris > Heliocidaris tuberculata. The sequence goes on from CM046840.1 coordinate 25,136,712, forward strand.
GTCCCTTTCATAAGACTTACAAGTGTTGCTCTTTAAACATATTTGAACCTATCAACCAACAAAGATTGATTTAAAAGAAAGACCAATTAACAACTTTGAGTTATACTTTGGTAAAAATAATTCAACACACTAGCTTTCTAGCTTCACTTTATTAGGCCTTTCAACTTGCAAATGATATTTCTTATTGGGCTATTTCATTGTATGATACTTAAACAATATTTATTTAATATGCAATTGTCACTGTGTGTTGGAAAGAAATGTATCTAAGCCAAACATATCATTTGCCTGCTTGTTTGAAGTGGGACTAAACACTCAGAAACAGAGCGCAAATTGCTATTTTTTCTTACATAAATCCACCAAACCAGAGAGACTTACATAGGAGGGTTCCTTTGCCACAGTACTTTGGTTGCTCCGCAGTTATAGACCGGCTTGCCCCGGCCTGACTTCTCTATCGTGATGTTCTGCACCTCGGCGTATTCCATCTTCTTATCCCACGTTCCTGATAACACATATTTGGCCGTGTTGTTCGCATCCATGATCACACCAGTTACCTGCATGAGAGAAGGAAAAATAAAGGTCACACAGTGAAAATGTGGCTGGTTATATGACATATGATCTAATGCCAATTTATCCACACCCCAATTTATCTAATCACATTTCATTAAAACAAATATTGTCTATTCTCCATGAGGCCTAAATCAATATTTTGTCTACTTCTCACTTTGTCCTTCTATTCCAGTTTGTTTAATGCCCCTTTGGGCCACTATATATTTAGTCTAAACCCATTTGGTCCAATGCCTGTTTGGTCTCATACGTACTCATTTGGTCCAATCAAAAGAAATGCTGGTAAGTGCCACGGGGGCTTTTTCGCAGGACCAGATCCTTAGGCCTAATATGCTGTACACAGAAAGATTAATAGTCCAAGCCTGGTGATTAGAATTCCCCATTCACTTCATGCATGGATTGAGTCAGCAAATTCCCAAACCTATTCACACATGGGCCACTTGGCTCTTATCGACTCACCTTCCTTGGAACATCTCTAGAAAAGTAGCTGGTTGGTTTGAAGTTTAGTCGACAGACATCTTTGGTTGTATGGTTAAGAAGCTCGCATTCACCAGACTGCAAAAAGAGAGAGAGACAATGAGGTAACAATGTTATCTCACAAAATGCATTCCAATTTCACTACTCATATCTTCATAACTACATGTACTTCACTCACTAGGTTCCTTGGACATTTCTAGAATAACTGTCCTCTGGATTATCCTCCTAAGACAGCTACCTGGAAAATAGCCCCCAACTATCCCAGGACAATCATCCCCAGAAATCCTACTCTTCAGAAAACTACCCCCAGAGCCATCCGTACACAGATTTTGATCAACTCGGCTCCAGTGGGTAACAATATGGCGCATGATGCTTTGTTAGGCAAGCATGCAAAAAAGGAATATACGCCAAGTTGAAACAGAGTTGGCCAAACTTTGCGCATGGATGGCTCTGACTACCCCTAGGAAAATTACCGCTAAGAAACCTACCCTCCGGACAACTACCCCCTATGCAGCTGTCTGAGGCCAATTGGGAGAATTGTACAAGTGTACTTGTCTTGGGGTGATAGTCTATGCTATGCCTTCCTGCTACCATTTTAACAATCCTGAGACCATCCCTATATATCACAGAACTACTTATAATTGAAATATGCAACCTGGGCCCTCTTGCATAAAAAGTTGCGATTAAACGCAACTCAAAAAATTAAACGCAAGTCCCAAATACGCGATCCTGATTGGTTAAAAATCGAGTTGCGTTTAATTTTCTGAGTTGCGTTTAATCGCAACTTTTTATGCAAGAGGGCCCTGGACATTTTGCAAATTAACCAATAAAACTGCATTCGCAAATTCCTTTACCTGATCCACCCATAGTTTGCCTACGATGATGTTATGGACGGTGACAGTGACCCGGGTGTAGGTGTAGTGACTGCCAGACTTCTTGAAGGAGATGTGGGCGGTGCCCTGAGGGAAGATCTGGAGGTACTTGCCGCGGAACTTGCTGCTGATGGTGGTTTCCATCCACAGTGTCCAGTCCTTGCTCTCTACGTGGAAGGCTGCTGCAGGCGGGTGATGACTCACCTGGAAAATAAATTGAATTTAGAGATATCAGTTCAAAGTACAGTTAAACCTGTACTGAAATACCATCTGAGGGAGACACAAAAGGCAGTCTTTAGAGGAAGGTGGTCTTTATGTACAGGTCCTCATGTTGTAATGAGAAACAATATTTCAAGGAAAACCAAACATGTGGTATACATATATATAGACAGGTAGCCACTAAAGCAGTTGTATATTTTGGAAGAATTCATTTGTAGTTCATGTCTGAAAAGAAAGATATTTAAAGACAAATATAAAGAAAATAAGCAATGAAATAACATAACTTCAAACTGATGATAACCACTGCATGTAAAGTAGCATGTAAAATAAAATAGATTTAAGTAAGGAGGGGACATACTAAAAAGCAGTGCCTGTACTACAATAGGCCCATTTCGGTTCAAACTAATGTTTTGTATGGTTTCATGACTTTCTGTATTTTTTTTTGTTTTTTGTTTTTCAAGTGAAGACCTGCACCACAAAACAGTTCAAAACCACTGGGATACAAATACATATAATGATTGTAAGGTTATTGGTTCAAACCCTACCTGTTCACTTATTGCTCTCCACCCTAAGTCGTCCATCCTATTGCACTCAAATGTCTCTCCTAGGAGTGGATTGAATGGTTTGGTCGTGCGCACCGATGTCTCAGCGTACGCCGATACAATGAAAGCGGCGACATAGGCCATCTCCTCGCAGGTGTCGTCGCACTGGGCGGCCATGTTGAGGAGGTCGCTGTAAAGCATGTCCTCAGTCAGCCGCTGCAGCATGGACAGCGGCTCATTGAAGTTGACCTGAAAGGGTAAAAAAAAAGGGGGTGAATCATATTAATTACTTTTTACTTTATTTCATATCATATCGTCTGTTTGGAGCCAAAAGGGTGTTAACTCTGTACAAATGATGTAAGTTAATACCCTTCTGGGTCCAAACAGACGGCATGATAAATGATATGGCATTTTAAATTTCATGACATGCGTTATGATCAAGTATAACATACTACAGCACAAGCAAGAAAAGACTATGAGCACAAATCATGCCTAAAGCCAACAAAAGTTTTTAGTTACGAGTCCCACAACTTTGTGAGCATCCTCTTGCTTTGTCAAGACCACAGATTGTCGGCTTAAAGCATAATTTTTTTTTCCCTTTCCTCACAGTCTATTCTTCATTCCATTGCAATGCAAACACATTTTAGGGAAGCGTTGATGCACTGTGCAAAAATGAAAGATATATTACACGCCAATGACGTCTTGCCCATGCACTGTAGCAACTTCATGGATCACATTTCATGCTTACAAATAACCAATTTCATGTAAGCATCAACATAATCGTAGTGTATTCAATAAATCCATATAGCAAAATGATTTAATGCTTTAAGAAAATTGGGTTTTAAGGCCCAAAACACCTTCTTCATATTAGAAAACAATAAAACCTTAAGATATTACAGCTACTGGGAGACCTATCTCTGTTTGTTGTTGTTGTTATTGTTGTTGTTGTGTTATGGGGGTGGGGGGGGGGGGAGGGGGGGGAGGAGGCTTCATCACATATAGATGCATCACATAAGATGAATACTGGGTACAGTTCCAAAGATCTGGAACACTGACCGATGCTGCGGTCTATCTTCAAACATACATGCAACTGGAATACCACTAATTCTAAAATACAATAATACAGACCCAATGCTGACAACAAAATGCCTTTCCACCTGTGGTCAATTTCTTTCTCCTAACGAATTTAAGTATCATTCGTTAAATATGTAGCCTCAATTCCTAGAAGGTCCTTCAAACCACTTGTAGAATATCCGGTACATCTTAATAGATCCATGACTATGACCATGCTGTGGCTTATCTTTAAACATCTCATGACCAATGTCTTTCGGCAGATTTCAAGTATTATTCATTAAATGTGCACAATCGGTCCCTAAGGGGTACTTGAAACTACTTTATTTCCTTTTACAAAAGGCTCTTGTGATCTGTAACATTTATACCTTGTAGAAAAAATGGTCAACTATCACAGAGTCATTTACAGTTTTTACAGATCAATGATGAATGACACTGAAATTGATCAATACAGGTTCTCCATTTCGATTTTAAATCTTATATGCTTATCAAATACTATTTCAAATTCTTTCATATTACAATTCACATTAAAAAAAAAAACATCTTGAATGAGTAAAAAAAGGGGAAATTATGAAGCGAGAGTACAAAATAGTCCTAATAATATTAATTTTAAGGAGCAGCTTAAAATGTATTACAGAATTCCTTCACAATTTTATTGTAATTGATGAGCAGTATACAGTCCTATTGGATTACAAGGCTTAAACCACCTGAATGACTTCACAATGCATGACCGCAAAAAAAAAAGATATCGAGTGTTAAATAAATCAGAGAGAGGTTTCCACTGCACAGTGGATTCTGAGAAAGCCGAGTACTCCTTCAGAATATGCCTTGTTCAAATTACACCCCTGCCATGTACCACAGGAGGTGGATTGCTATGCATTTATGCCTACGTCGGGTTGCATCCCCATTAGCCTGATCATGTTTGAGCTCGAGGTATTTACCATTTCGAAACAAATGACCACAGTTTGCGGTTTGGCTCAATAACGTTTGATTCAGAGCTCTAAAAAATATACCAGATGCATTAGTAGACAGAGCAAAATTTTCTGCACACACTGTCCATTTTTGTTGCATGACCATATTGCTTTGATGCCAGGAACTTCAAAAAGGAGAATAAGCTTTAAAATCCTTAAATTGGCAACACATTGAGTGGTTCAAAATCATTGTTTTTTTACCAAAATTGGCAATTTTTTCAACTTTTCAACAAAGTTCTTAATCATGTATATTTTTTAAAGACATTACATCTTATAAGAACCATGTAGCACTAAATGAAAAATATTATTGTTGCCAATTTGAAGAACAAAATATGATTATTTTAGCCCTTGAATAATTCCTGTTCCTGAAAGGGTTAAAAAGTTGGAGTTTGAAGTTCCACAATTCCAGTAGCCTGTGTCAAGCAATCCCCACTCGTTCAAGGAATTAGCTGAGTGTCAGAGCATAGTATAGTCCCAGTACATCCTCTCCAGTTGGCGAATTAGCCCATTAATTGACCCAACAGCGTGCTACTTTGTGAACAAGCCCTAGTTTGCTTGGGATAAAATCTTGAACTAATATCCCAAGTGCAAGGGTGAACTAGCCTGCTATCTGCGTCTCCACTGCGAATTAGCTGGAGATACACTTACATGTATGCTCAGGCTAATTTCCCTGGATCGGAATTAGCAGGCTATTTCGAAAACGTGAGCTAAGCCTAATGAGGACAGGCCTGTGGTGAGAAGTGACCTGAAAATGCAGATGGGAGTTTGGTGGAATGCAAGCATATAGGATGGAGGAGAGCGTGGGTGTCGAGATGTAGGCTACAGTTCAAATCATTAGGTATTCTCGGATTATTCAAGACTTTGAGGACACCATCATCCGAATTCGAGTTTAATCTTCTTATTCTACACATTCAAAGACATGTACATGTAGGTGTATTTTCAATTTCCTGATTCATATCATAAAGATGACAGCGAGGGTGGAAATGAAAGAGAGAGAGAGAAGTAGGCCCTAGTTCAAATTATTGGTATTCTTATTTTTCTTAATTAAAAAAAAAATCTTTATCTTATTGTTACGACTATTATCATCATTATTATCATCACCATTACATATCTATTTATTTACTTCTGATATTTAGACAGGATGACTCATTATCACCAATATTGGTGGTCTTCCATGAGGCTCCGATGACAATGATAACAATAATATTCAATGAAAAGCATAAATATAACTCATAACAGCAACAAAAAATAGATAAGAACATTATAATTTGGTATCCATATAATAAATCTTTTTTTTCAAGAAAACGTTGTTGCATATTTCTAATATCTTAATATATCATTATAATATTAGTTTTTAAAACCGATGAAAAGTAACTGTGTATATATCAGACTTTTCAAAAAGGCATCATATAGTTTTGAAAGTTCATACATAAAGAATCTGGATTACTTTGGCTCAGTATAAAAACACACTTATGATACCAAAATTGTTATACATATTTACAAAAAATATTACAGGATAGTATTCTTATTAAAGGATTACAGAATGATTGCATGTAATGTAGTATAGCAATGCACACCCTTAAATAAGAGAAAAACTACAAATATATTTGTTACTGATAATGCATGATCATTCATTTATATTAAAAAGCATTATGTCATCCAATGTTTAGGGGCTAAGAAACAGACCATCAAAGCATCATCATCATCAGTTACCATAATTAAAACTTCATTATTTTTGTCAATTACCATCAATATCATCATCATCTGCATCATCAGTATCATCATCATCATCATCATCATCATCATCATCATCATCACTGCACATTACAAATATCATACAGGCGATTATTTTTATGATGATGACTATAAATTATACCTGACATAATTATCATTATCACCATTATTACTCCTATCATCACTATCATTATTATCACCATTACAATTTAAGAAAAGTAGAGACTTTGTTCGTTTCTTACTGGCATGGGTATTCTTGAGAGCTCTTTGCCGATGCAGTTCTTAATGATACTCCAGAGGCTGAGACTCTGGTTGGGTTTCTCGGGGATCTTCTTGCGCCTCTGTTTCACCATCGGACCGACTTTTGGCTGCGTCTTCAACCGGTGGGGTAGCTATTAAAGAAACAAGTTTCGGATTACTTTAATCATTGTGCTGCAAAATATGCCTAAGGATTGGATTGGTTTTTGTTTTTGTAATTGTTTCCTGAAGCTTGAAATCGTTACAGCTGATACAAAAATTGGTTAGATCCAAGATGAATTTGTCAGATAGATTGTAGATGGAGAACAGCCACAGGCAGACAATTCTAAATGACTGCATAAGACATCTCCTATTTTCCGTCTTTGCCCAGATTCCTAATAGCCCCTAACCGGTGATCCCCAGGTGCAATTTGTCAAATTTATTTGCCTTTTATGGATGAATAACAATGAGCTGAAAATTCTAAATGGCCTCATTCTTTCTGTTATCAGCTGATGTTAAAAATAGTGTGAAAAATATTTCACACCACCTATATCAGTTACATATGATCTGTTTTCTGCACTGTCAAAACTCTACCAATACAAAGAGATTTAGTTATACCTGGTATAATTTAAAGGGCAATCCAACCTTTGTGAAAAGCTGATTTGTGTGAAAGGAGCAAAATAAGAGGATCAGGATGGTGAAAGTTTGAAAGAAATCGGACAAAGAATAAGACAGTTATGAATGTTTGCAAAAAGAGATCACTACATCTATGCAAATCTCAAATTGGCAATTTTGGTGAATCGATTGTGACATATTCACGGTCAACTCTATTTATCTTAAACCAAAATATCACTAAATTCTGGTTTTCTCCTGAGTGCCTTTACCCTCGGGGCAGTAATAAATGTCCTCCAAAAAGAAAAAGATCCTACTGATTTATACATTTTGATAAATTTACATTTCTGTGATTTTGTATGTTGGAGCGAATGGGAAAGTTGACCGCCGTTACATCACAGGGACGTACCGATACAACCAATTTGAAATTCCCTTATGTATAATGATTACAACTGATAAAACTAACTTTCTCATTGCTTATCCGATTCTGCTTCCCTGATGTTTCTGTGTTCGCACAAATCAAATTATTACAAACGTTGGATTGCCCTTTTATCCATTGATTGATGGAACACCCAGTTTTGCTGACCTCTTTATTCTGCACGAATTACTGTAAATCTGTATGGGAAAATATTACCTTGGAGTACATTATCAATGATGAACTCGAGGTGCTCTGACAATAAGCCAGTTCATAATTACAATTTGTGCACGTGCAGATAAAGGTCATTTGTACCGAGTACAATTGACCTCTATACGCTTTCACAGTGTGCGCACCATGATGCATGCACCAGTATGATATTGCATGTTAAACAAGTAGTGCGTCAAGCAAAACAGATGCATGTGCGCGTACAAATTGGGGTCATTTCAGGGTCATTTGCACCATGTACTAATTACGAACTGACTTATTGCTCTGTGACGTTTTTTTGTCAAAGATAAAGGGTAAGGTTTATGGTTAGGCTTGCTACTGGGTTTTAGGTTTAGGTATAGTGTCTGGGACAGGAATGAAAGTGAGAATTCAGCTAGTGTAGGATATTGACCGTGAAGCAATTGCCGCATGTGTCGTACGACCGAACTTACATTGTTTCCCTCGTCCAATTTGTTGATCTGGACCACGGCCTCTACCCCCGGCTGCATCTCTTCTCCACTGCTGGCTTCAGTGCTTGCCACACTCCCTTCGCTGGGTGTTCTCCTGTGGCATGAGAGAATCAAAACATGACACAATTTAGAGTATATGGGAATGGAGCAATGAACAGTCTTTAAAATACGAGAGATTCAAACATTACAAAATTCAGAGTATGTGGGGATGTAATAATGACCAGAAACTAAAAAAGCTCAAACTTTTGCCAATTGTTAACAACAGCCATTTTTGGTTTTGTAAATCCAATCACGTCACAGTAAAGAACTGCTGTGAAGCTGGTTAACACCAGAGTGCCCAGTTTCTCGGTAAACATGAATTTATTCAATTTTCTCTTTGAGAAACATGGCACATCTTCCGAGTACATTGAATAATTCGCTGACATATGACTGTCTCTTTGTCAAAGCTTTCATGGATTAATAGCCCTATGCTGCACATAATAAGGACAAAGCCAATGCTTAAATACCCCCTGAGGAAGCCATTGAACTTTATATCGATGGAAAGCTGATGGTACTTGAATACAAAAACAAATACTTTGATAAATTGTTTTTTCCGCTTATAAAAAAAGTACATTAAACTATATTTTTAGTACCACTGCTAGTTAGAAGACAACATGGGTACAATTTTAGCCTGAAAGAGAAGTTAATATATGTCTCTAATGGATACAGGTGATAACTCAAAAGCTTGTCAGAGACTTGTCCAACAAGTCAATGTGCATGCAACCTCCTTTCCAACTACATAAAAAACCCTAACAGCTGAATGCTATAATTCGTCACTAGGGTCTTGGGCTAGAAGTATCCACAGACTTGAATATATTTATGAACTGGTCTATTGACGGACGGCGTCATGGTACAGGGTAATTGTCCTGATGGTAGTTGCTGTACTGGTAGTTGTCCAGGAGGGAAATGTCCTATACCAATGCTCCCCTGACTTCCTATTCCTATAGAAAACAGGGTAATTTTTATGCAAATAGCCCTCCCTCCCCCCCCCCCCCACCCGGCAGTCCCATTAACGCTAAAACAAGGAAAATATAGCTTGTAAAGCACCCCATTTTTTTAGCATTTTCATGAAGGCTCATTATTAAGGAATTTTTCAAGGACAACCATGACAGGAGGCTAACGGAACCAAAACGTCCCTGCATTTTGAAATCATGGATTCTGCGAATTAAAAAAACCCCGAAATATGGGATATTGCAGATCTCGCACCAATAGTACCCCTAAATCTTGATTATCGCAGTGAGCAAAATTGCTGCGCACGACCTCCAAAGTACTCCTTTTTTCTTTGATGTTGTTGTTGATGTTGTTGTTGATGTTGATGTTGCGTTGAATATCCTGAGCAATGCTTCCATGGTACACAATACATGCTTACCTGTGATGCAAGTTGGAATTATCTCTCGGCAGTTGAACAGAAGTTGTGAATTGAAACTGCTCTATGGCGTCAAAGAACTCGTTCTCGTCATCATCGCTGTGATCCTCTTTGCTTTCGTCAGAGTTTCCTACACCAAGATAAAAAATGTACAGACAGTGAGAAACAAAATCATCTATTGACAATGTTATATTGATGGAAGGTCAATTTAATTGATTAAACATTTGCTCTGGTGACATTTCCTCCCAGGTTTATTTCATCAAACATATAGGGTAACTGTTAAGGTTGCAATCAGGTTTTAGGTAAACTTTAGGATTAGGGGTAGGGTTAGGTACAGTTTTTGGACCAGGTTTGAAGTTAGAACTTCATTTAAAATGATGTTGACTGCAGAACAATCACTGCCTGAGCTAAAGGTGTCATGAAACCAACTTCATAGCACAATCATACATTTCCACTGCTCACAGAGAGAATAACAAGTAATTACAACACATTATGGAAAGACTTTAAAAATTATGATCTAGTAACATGCCAGAAAAGAACAGCACATGATCAATCTATGTTTTGCACAAAAAGGAAGGACATCAGTTGTGTATCTAGAGTGATAAAAAAGAAAGTACTTATATTTAAGCAAACAGTCATTTGGCTTTCATCAAAAGCCATAAAAGATTATATAGCTTTATTAGAGTGATTATTAAAGGAAAGTACTTTGCAATAGGTAATTTTTATATGTCGCAATGGTCCTCCTAAAGCATACTACGGAAGCATTTCTGGATCATGATCTAGCACATGCCAGAAAAAATTAAAAAGTAAATGATTGATCCACGGTTTGGACACAAAGGAAGGACATCAGTTGTGTATCTAGAGTGAAAAAAAGAAAGTACTTCTTTGAGCAAACGATCATTTGGCTTTCATCAAAAGCCATAAAAGACTATAATGCTTTATTAATACCAGCAATAGCATATTATGAGTTGGTCATCACGGTGCGTCACAGTCAACTGGACTATAGTGAAATGTATCGTTTATCCTAATTAAATTTGATTGTGCCTGCCAATATAAACAGTCACACAATTATCATTCAAATTCACACCAACAGCACATGAAATTATGAAGTTCCAAAATCAACATCTCATTAAAATAATCTGTGTTTGTTTCATTTTTCTATAACAATGTATTCCTTCAGGATCTAACCTGAGCTTACTCAAGCTTCACAGTATGGGATATAAAAAGAGACTCAGCTGAAACCGGCTCACACGAAGCTTTATTTTCTGACATTAGGACTGCGTGTCAGTGACTTGTATGGTATTTTGTGCCTCATGAAAGAATGATATCTTTCAAAAAGTGATTGCAAAATGAACAGTGCAAGCAATACTTTAAATAACTGGCACATGGGTTCATTGCCTTCACAGGCTCGACATGACGCCTCGTATGAACCCGGCGTACGTCCAAACTTCACGCTAAATGACAACTCACAAGACGATTCGGTGTTACAAAATTTGATACACATCCAACAAAATTATCCAACAAGATCCACAAATTTATCCAAGTCAAGTCTTCCCAAAGTAAAGTCCTAGTCCTTCCTGATATGAATTCCTATTCCTGCATTCCTACAGTAGATGGATGGACAACGCTATATAAACACAAGGAAGAGCTGATGCTGACACCTACGTGTACAAACAGCTTCAACTGAGGCAACGTGAACAGTGGAACTCTCTCTGTGCAGTGTACACACTGCCTGGCTCTTACGAAGTAACCCAATTCCGACACACACACACTCACAACTGAAACTCACTTGTGAAAGAATCTCTAAGTTAGGTTTCCTTTATGGATCAAGCCAAAGTAAAACCCACTTAATCTTTTTCGCATCCAACTCGTGATAGAGACAGGATGCGCGTGCTAAGGGTTATAAGAGACAAACTAAATATTGCAGGAAACGGTCATGTACCCTTCCTTCCTACATGCAATAAAGAGTATATACTGATTCTTCAAGGTGCAGTAAATTACACTCCCACCAACACACACACAAACACGTATCATAATACTGAACAGAAATGTACAAATCTTGACCTAATTATTTTGTATGGATTCTTCTCTGATCATAAGCAATGTAAAAATACTTTTTTGATTAAAGGAGCTATATTCCTGATTGGCTCCAATGCAAAGTGAGATTTAATCCTAGACATTTTTCATGGCTTCATCATAGTTTTTTCTTGGCCTCAAGGAAAATTTGAAGCAATGTGAACAGACCTAGCAGTGACAGCTATGTAAGTATTGGATATAATATTATCATCACCTATACGAGGTCATAAATATCATCTTCAACTATTCTGCGATGATCTATTTCTGTCTCTCAAAGAGATGGCTGAGTTCTTATCATGTGATTACATTGTGAAAGAAACTGTCTCAAAGCAATTGAGATAACGGTTGATCATGACTAAACAACTCTGAGGTTTCGGAATCATTCAAAATGATAAGAAATTGTCCCAATCTCACCGAAAAGCACATGCACTGCACACACATGTGGCATGAATGTTCAGCCCGAACACTCCAGCTATTTCTCGTCATATTTCGAATATGATGCCATTTGAAGAGCAGTCCTTTTCAGGGGACATTTCTACTATGATGTTCTTCCAAACTGACATAAAAGGAATAAGACTGCGCACAATCAGGAGTCTGTCTAGCGCTAACGTCTATAGGCTTTGTATTCGCCTACAAACTGACTCTTATCGGACGCAGGTTCGCATCTCAGTCACGCCTTTCGGATGGTAACGTTAAAGATCGGTCCCAGACCTAAATAATCAGATCTGATTGATACACGTCTGTCAAAACTCAAAAAAACACACATACACACACACACACAATTTATCTTTCACCTTTCTTACAACTCAACCTTCTCTTTAACCCTTTCAGGACAGGAATTATTTAAGGGCTAAATTGATCACATTTTATTCTTCAAATTGGCAACATTAATATTTTTCTTTTAGTGCTACATGGTTATAATAGGGTGTAATGTCTTTGAGAACGATATACATGGTTAGAAATTTTGTCGAAAAGTTGAAAAAATTGCCAATTTTGATGAAAAACAATGATTTTGAAACTCTCAATTTGTTGCCAATTTAAGGATTTCAAAGCTTATTCTCCTTTTTAAAATTCCTGGAATAAAACGCAATATGGTCATGCAACAAAAATGGACATAGTGTGTACAGAAATTTTTACTCTTTCTACTCATGCATCTGGTACATTTTTTAGAGCTCTGAATAAAAAGTTATTGAGCTAAACCACAAAATGTGGTCACTTGTCTCAAAAGGGTTAACGTGTAGTCTAATACTTTGATGTATTGTATGAATATTCATTACCAAAAATGATCCTAATTACACAGAAATATTGAAAGAGTAAGAGTACATTCGGTAAATGGTACTATAAACAGCAATGCATGAAACTGTGCCAACTGACAATGAAAACATTCTTACTTTTCATCTAATGCACCAAAAAAATGTTTTGAATCCACACTTCAACATTCCAACCATAGGAACACAAGTAAAACTATAAACAGGAAATGTCAGACTTTTGCTCTTGGACATTAAAGATCAAATTTCCATCCTTTAAGAAATAAAATTTGAATCTCGTTTTAAATATACATGCAACTGATATGAATAATAGTGAACACTTACATGTACTTTCACTTTATATTATCCTATAAGCCTACAATGAATATTTATATTGAGTACATGTAAATTAGTAGATAATTCTAGGAAAGTACTGAAAAGGGACGCCATGTTTAGTAATACCCCTTGTATACATAGGAAATATAATTAAATTTTGGGCCTTGTTAGTCTTACATTTCCTCTCCTGGGGCAAGCACACACTTTTTCCTGTATACGGTATGCAATCTTTGTCATTACTCACGATACGTGAGATACAACTTTCATTATCTAAATATAGCCTGCTCGGGGCACAACTACCTATAATGATATTACACAAAACGTAATCCCCTTTCAGGCGCGAAATATAGAAAGTAGTCTCTGTGTACAAAGACTCCCATTTCACATGTCGTCTGTCCAGAGCCAGAAGGGCGTTAACTCTGTGTTAAAGTATATGTTAATGCCCTTCTAGCTCCAAACAGATGATAAACATGTAAAGAGAGGGAGAGAGAGAGAGAAGAGAGAGATTGTGAGAAAGAGGAAGAGAAAGAGAGAAGAGAGAGAGAAAGAGAGAGAGGCAGAGAGATTAGATATAGATTTACATGCGTCCGCAAAAATGTTATTTACTTCAATCTCTGCAAAAAATGTGCTTTTTCCGCTGCATATGCCTAAAGGAAATTGCCGCACAATCATTTCACTTTTGTGCATGACTCATCGTGAATAGTGACATTTCATTTAATACCATTGGATAACATTAAGTGGATGCTCTAATGCACATTTCCCTCTCTGGAATGACTCTTTATATTGATATTTTGCTTTCAAATGCATGACGACACATTAAGTCAGTTTCACTCTCATCTGAGGTTGTTCAGACAGATATAAATGGAGGGTTCGAGAATGACTGTTGCCCGAGGCAACCACATCTTACTGTCAGGTAAAAAGATGCATCAAAACTTGAAGGACATGGATGTCTGAATGTTCAAGGATTTACGTTTGAATGGTAATAAGTTTCCAAGAACAAAATTATACACAGAGGACTTTGGAGTGGTCTTTTCCTGCCATTTTGTATTTATCCCATTGCACGTGCAAATACTTCAAGTTGCACACTACTGTTTGGGGTTTTCTTTGGTTTTCCTTCAAATTTCCTTATTTCTTTTTCAATTCAATTCAATTCAATTCAATAATGGTTTATTTGTATTCGCAATTCATGTAAAATACATTTCACATGAAGGGCAGCAAGGGCTGAATATTTCATGTTTACACGAATAGTCGGCAAAAATATAAAAATCAAATATTATTATATATATATACATGTATATATATTGACACTTATTTAAAAACATGTTAAAAATGGTAAAATGGCAGCAATAGTATACATTTACAGTTATAAAAACACAGTTGCAGTTTTCATAATGAGATTGCATTGCATGTAGCACTGTCTAATAGAGAATAAAGAGGACTGTATCATCGAGGAGAAAAGACTAGCACATTATTTTTGGAAAGGGTAAATCGAATAAAATAAAAGTATGATATTGTAGAAAAGTGAATGATTTCCTTTTTGGGGGGGGAAGGGGGGGGACCCTCTACAAAGGTATTCAAAGGTTAGGCTCTGGCAGTCTATTCAAAAGATTCTTGAAAAGAAAAGGGACTATTCACGTGATAACCTCAAAAATTAATACCAGAATTCCTCATTCAAAGCAAACTAAAAAGTCAATCATAATGACAATTTCAATACGAGCGTAACTTTAGGATGTTTGAACACACAAGACAAATATGTAGAGACAATATAGCAGAAATAACTCTGATGGTCAAACCAGCGATATAGAGAAGAAGAGACATGTGTGAAATCAATGGGACTGATTTAATCAATGAATTGGACCATTACACCACAGCTCTGCAACGAGACGGGGGGAAAAATGAAGAAAAATGCTGGGGCACTCGCCCAGCCACGCGAGAGGACTGTACGTTGATTAGGGCGCGAAATTAAATTGAGCTTGTACGTCAGCGTGCACTTAATGAGGAAGCGTGAGGTCCGCTAACTAGCGGCTGTCATGGACAAGTAAACAGAGGTCAGATAGCTAGCAGCGATGGCCAGTTATATGCTTGGACGTTTTGTTGCAAGCACAAAAATTGTCGAAAGATAATGCTATGAGTGAATAAAAGGAGAGAAATGAGATGCTTCGTTGACATACAATGTACTACTCCTCGCAAAATAATTTTCTGTCATAATTATGAAAAAACAACCTTAATTTAAAATCATTGATGGTCAAAATCTTTACAATTCAAATATTTTCAATTGTGTCTGAAAACAGAATTAATAATGTAAGATTTTATATGTGTAAAATTCATGAAATGATTAAAATCTACCTTATGTTTTTTTTTACAACACTGTTTTCCACTGTACATCATATTTTTGTCAGTGTTTTATTCTTTTCACTCTCTTTTAATATTGTGTAAGTTATATAAAAAAGTGGAATCAGTTACCAACTATTCTAAAACAATGCACGACATTATCCTCTTTTAAGAAACTTTGCAGATATTATTTAATTGATAATTTATAGAAATGTCAGGGTTGGTGTGTGTGTGTGTGTTTGTGTGTGTGTGTGTGTGTGTGTGTGTGTGTGTGTGAATGCAATACTTCTGTCTTTGCTTGTCTGTGTATGTAGTGATTGTGTTGTTTATTTATTGGATTTAAGAAACTGTGAAGTTTATTTTCATTACAATTTTTGGGGGCCATGCTTTATAAGTATCTTGCTTTTTGTGGTCCTAACCGTAGTTTGCTTTAATGTAGATTTTGATTTATTGATATGTATTTACTTCTTTTGTAAATATGTTTGCTTTTATGGTTAAATAAATTGAATTGAATTGAATCTAAATTTAATTTCAGTAAACACATATGAAAGGTACACTAACATATTTGATTACACAGAAATATGATTAGCTGCAGGAAGTTAATCCTCAAAAATGCATTTTATACCATAGGATCAGGGTAAGGTACTGATAAATTTATCATCCTTTCCCTTTTCTAATGCTGCTTTTTCATCCATAAGATAATTAACAATCTACTGAGTCCAATTAATTAAGCCACCTATTGTCTACCATAACACTCCCTCGTCTACAAATGTGGAACTAGAAGTCAAGGTCATCATTCTGTCACATGACCACCACAATAACCTTCAACCTCTGTTCATGGTCAGACCACTGGTTCAACAGCTTTGGTCAATTAGTAATGGTCTACCTGTGCCATGCTAAAAGAGATTGGATATGGTTTATTTTTCATAATACATTTCCAGTGAGTTGTTCTTTTTTTTTTTAACCATGTCCCAGTATTCATATCCTTATGGTCAGAGAGTATAAAGGAGAACACAGACCCTAAAATGAGTTGCTTTATTAAAGAAAGTGAGAAGAAAAATTTAAGATAAACAGCTACGTGTAGAGAGAGAAAAACAAGAGGAAATTCAGACAACTTCAAAAAATATGATGGATAAAAATAGGAAACTCTGAAGGCTGTGACTTTTCAGTAATTGTTTGGGATAATTTGATATCTAAAATTTCCTATCTATTGCCACGAAACAGATTCTCTCATACCCTTTGCAGAGAAGTAATATTGACGGTAGCATATCATAAGGATATGTACCAATATTGATTATTCGAGGTATTTCGAACAACTTTGTATACAGAATAAATGCCAGTCCAAAATTAAAAGCCAGTCCAAATATGAAGGAGTAGGCAAAACCAGTATGCAGGATGCAGTAACATATTACTATCCATAATACTTGTGAAAGGGTAAGAGGAAATCAGTTTCTTGGGTAATAATAAGAAAATGAAAATCAAAATGAACAAAGTGATTGGTGAAAAGGGAGGATATGATATGATAATCTCATGACCAAGTTCCCAATCCACCTCCATGAGATTTCTGATCAGTTGTCTGATGTGCTAATCCAACAGTTTCATTTTCTGAATATAGTCCGAAAGTTTGGTAACCTTTAGAATAACAAACTTTTATAATTTTATAAGCCAACCTTCCTGATTAGAAATAGCCAGTGATTTTGCATTATCCCTACAATACATAATGTACAAGAACGAGAGCAGCTGCAATGGTGTGACATATTTTCCCTGGAAAAACCCGGCAGGATTTCCAGCAGAGGCTAGGCAACGCTTTGGGGAAGTGTATCCTGGACATGGTGCGATTTCAGGACAGACAGTACAGACACAAGTACACATTGAGTATCATTTTCATATTCGCTGCCAAAGAGGGTCAATCCCATGCTTCGTCTGGAGCAATGACTGCAAACTTCAGACAAACCATTCACTATTTAAACCTGTGCATCACATACCAGCAAAACAAGAAAACAGACTTATCTCTGAAACTATCTTCTTTTTTTTTTATTCATCCCTTCTTTCTCTATCGATCACATCCCAGTGATGGTACAGATACTAGTACACATGAGCATCATTTTCATGTCCATTACCAAAGAGGGTCAAGTCCACACTTTGTCTAGAGCAATAACTACCAACTTAAAAAAAAAAAAAAAACTACTTAAACCTGTGCATCACATACCAGCAAAACAAGAAAGCAGACTTATCTCTGAAACTATCATTTTTTTTTAAATTCATCTCTTCTCTCTCTATCTCTCTCTCTAAAAATCAAAAGCAAAACATGCTTGTTACTTTACTATCCATTGCACAGGAGTGTGCTAATTAGCCTTTAATAAGCACTACATTCAAACAGATGAGTTGACGCTATGTGTTTTCATTAGAATTTAAAACAAAGCTATCAAAGCCTACTAAGAATCCATATACAAAATAATTGGGAGATAACTATGAAAACAAGACCTTAATGATTTTTAAATTCTTATCAAAGGTTCATTAGTCCTGAAAGTTGAAATAAGAATCCCTAGTTTTTTCCGGTCATTTGTTATAAAATGAGATTGTGCTGATTCAATTACAAAAAAGATCAATCTCAGAGCAATGTTTTATATGTATGCATTTAAAATGAATATATGTATACACAAAATGATGCGATGTACATGTATAAGAATTTATATTCTAACGTCAAAATTTTATCTACTTTCTCATGCATGAAACTTTTGCAAATTTTGCAAGTGGTCAAGTTTCGCGAAAGCTTCATGCCACAAAATAAATCATCATTGATAGAACATAAATTTATTGCAATTCGTGAAAGATTCTTGCTACAAAATTGGCTGTCATTAATGATTCGCGAAAGTTTTTGTGTCTTAAAAGATTCTGGTTTTACAGTATCCTATCTTTACAATTGGCATTACTCTTCAAAAAAACAATGTTTTTGCCATAACAGTTAGGTCTTAATAGGGTTTGCCTAAACATGAAACTTGCTTCCCAATACTTGTTTTTCTACATGTACTTCTACCACAAAAAATTCAATGCAATATAGATATTATTTTTATAGTGCATAAAACCAGGAGTGTCTATAAAAGATTTTAAAAATCAGTAGAATATAACCTTACCTCAAAAAGCTGATTTTCATGCAGAAATTCACATCCAGTCTTCTTCAAGTGTGCATTATGGAAATGACTAAAATTGCATTACATTGTTTTTAATACAGAAAAGCAGGATGAAATGCTCGCAGAGAGCAGGCAAATAAAAGTCATCACGCCCTGGAAAAGGGTCCCTTAGTCCCTAGTGTATCATAATCATGCTGCTTATATACCTAATGGACTACTCTTCTTGATATAGAATATGGGACACACCTAGCACCTCAACATGTTATGAAAGGAAAAATAAATAATAAACAGGTTTTTGACGTAACCTTGGCGAGGCCTGGCGTAAAATGCACCAAAAGTGGCATTATTTTCATGAAAAAGGAGGAGGCTTATTTGACGTTTATGACGATAGTACTGCAAGGCACGTTACTTGTTCAGGGTGGTAAACAGATTGTCAACACACATGTCCATGCGTACGCTGAAGCATGCCCCTATTCATCGCACATACAAACATAATAGTCAGCGCAAGCGCTCGTGTGTCGTCACAGAGGCAAATTGGCAAGTCTATTGCTCTCTTCGCAGCAGTGGCATTGCTTATCTCAGCTTGACGTCATCAGCAATTAATACTGGACGAGAGAGAGAGGGAATACAGGTGTGGGGGAAGAGGGAAAGAGGGAGAAGAGAAAGAGAGATGGAGAGATGGAGAAAGGTAGAAAGACAGGGTCAGCACTACAAGTAAAAGGAGCCTATGAATGTAATAACAGTAACTGGAGCACATAAAAATGAGAAAGAGAGAGTGAGAGAGACACACACACACACACAGAGCCTGTAGGAAAAAGAGAAAGGAGAACATATAAACATGAATAAGAGTTATTAGAAAAAAGATAGAGAGATAGACAGAAAATGGGAGTAGGAAAAGAGAAGGTAGAACATAATATGAATAAGAGTAATTAGAGAGAAGACACAGAGAGGGGGGGTAGGGAACAGTATGACATGAAAATGGAAAATATGTCAGGCAAAATGTAATTACAACATACAAAGGAGAATGGAAAATGTACAGGAGTCCAGGAATGGCGGAAATAGAAAAGGCAATCATAGAAAACAGTATACAAGATACAAGATAGCATGAAAGGAAAGGATAGGAGAGGAAAGGAAATGATAAAATTAGGATTTGTAAATGTACAGCATGTTGGAGAGCGAGAGAGAGGGGGAGAGAAAAGGAGACAGACAGACAGACAGACAGAGGGGGGGGGGGGGGGGGTTCATGTCATGCAGGGCATGCATAACTGGCCTGGGAGTTAGAGAGTAGTAGCAGCTCGCTATAATAATTGATTAGCCACTGTCCATCTTGGAGATGACCTATACTGTGGCCTTAAAGGGAACAATCAGTGTATGGCATTTGTATTGAAAAAGCAAACTTTAACTAGCAAGCAGAAAGACAAACTGTTTTAACAATACTGATTTTCCCCATGATGAAGCAGAGACAAGTACACTGTGGAGGTTGTTCTCAAAGAAAGAATTTATTGCCAATTTACCGATGAAACATAGAATTAAACGCCCCAATTTTATTCCTGAAAGTTCATTTAACCCTTTCAGGACAGGAATTATTTAAGGGCTAAATTGATCACATTTTATTCTTCAAATTGGCAACATTAATATTTTTCTTTTAGTGCTACATGGTTCTAATAGGGTGTAATGTCTTTGAGAACAATAAACATGGTTAGAAATTTTGTCGAAAAGTTGAAAAAAATTGCCAATTTTGATGAAAAACAATGATTTTGAAACTCTCAATGTGTTGCCAATTTAAGGATTTCAAAGCTTATTCTCCTTTTTAAAATTCCTGGCATCAAACGCAATATGGTCATGCAACAAAAATGGACATAGTGTGTACAGAAATTGTTACTCTTTCTACTCATGCATCTGCTACATTTTTTAGAGCTCTGAATAAAAAGTTATTGAGCTAAACCACAAAATGTGGTCAATTGTCTCAAAAGGGTTAAATGCTTTATATTGTTCATAACTCATTTTAGCACAAAAGGGGGTTAATTCTGTGGTAAAAGACTGCAGGGAAATTATGTTCTAGGGTATTAAAGAGGAAAAAAGCTTTTTAAGAAGGAACACTGCCTAAGAAATCCATCCTCTGATCGAGAAAGAAATTCACAAATCTGATTTCCATTACTAACAAATCCAGTGCTCCGGGGCACTTGCGGTAATGGCGTGCTAGTTGTGGTGGGGAAAACATGATTTCATTTCCTTGCCTCCACATGCAAGTACACACACAGAGACTTGCATAAAATTTGCACTTCCTACGCTTGCTAAAGAATAAAGTGTGTTAAACTGTATTAAATGAGAAGGATAGATGACAGGTTCGAATCCCGCTGGTTCCAATATTTTTTGACTTGTGATTTCATTACAGATCGAGCATACGATCTTTAACACTGGGAGTAATGCCTACAAATTTGTTTACAAAAAAAAAAAAAAAGGAGAAGGATAGTTTCATGATCAAGGGGGCGTTTCATCAAGTGTCTTGTCAGTGATTTTTACCGACAAATTTGCTCTCAGCCAATCAGATGCAAAGATTTCAGTAGCTTATAACAGTTATTGTAAATTGTCGGTAAAAGCAAGTTTCTTGAAACAGGGCCCAGGTTCAATGCTGACAAGAAGGAAGAGAACATTTCTTGTATGGGAGAAATGCAAGTCTTCTAAGAACTAAGGATTTCAATGCCTTACTGAAACCAATTCCTATCCATTATTTTTACTTTTCAATATTTGGACTGACCACTTACATTAAAGATTGACAACCATTATCAAGTGTTACATGCAAGTATAGAAAAGCATGAACACCCAACACTCAACAGTACATAAAGCACCTTAGCATTTATCCTGGCTGGCTATGTGGGCAAGCTCCACTGACCTACGTAGCTGACTAACTCTCAAATCAAAGCGAACCTGATCACCAAGTCGCTAAAAGTCACCATCTCTTTGCCCACACCAATACACCGACACTGAACACCAAACAGAATACTAGCACTGAACACTCACCTTTGCTTTTGTCCTGGCTGGCTTCGCGGCAAGCGAGCTCCAATGAGTTGTGTTGTTTGGCAAGAGTTTCGATGGTCTCTTCTAGACGAATCCGCTGTGTATGCTCATAGTGGATGGCCTTTTGCCACTTCCGCCCATGCGTCTGGGCTAGCTCAAGGAAGTCTGCACATGCCTGGAGAAGATAACAATAATAACAGTAATAATTACGATAATAATAACAATACAGTTAAAACAACAGTATTAATATCAATATGGTTTTTGACAGTCTCCTCTATACAAATCATCTCTGTGTGCTCCTAGTGGATGGCTTTCTGCCATGTACGCCCATGCGTCTGGGCTAGTTCAAGGAAGTCTGCATATGCTTGTGTATAAACAATAAGGTCTATGTATTAATATTACATTAACATAGCATTAAATTATGAATAAATTTTTATGTTCATATGCCCACATTGTGTCTGGGCTGGCTCAAAAAAATCTGCACCTGTCTGTAGATAAATAGAAGTAAAGTAATGAATACATTTAAATATAAAATATTCAAATATTGGTATTGAGTAATTATAGAGCAAAAATGATGTTTTCAATAGGATCTTTGATCAAATTTGTAAAAAACAAGGCATTAATATAAATCACCTGTGGTTTGAATTAGGTGATTTTACACTGCACCTCAAAGTTTTACATATTTAACATGAATACACAGCTTATGTAGGAGAACAGACTTCTGACTGTGAAACTTGAAAATACATCATTGTGTTCTACATGTTTCAAAGTCCCAGATCGCCTGAAAGTTCAAACGGTAATGGGAATATTGATGTGTACAGAAATGCAATCTAAATATGCAAAACACAGCATTAATTTGGAGAAGAAATTTCCTTAATTTTACTCATCATCCTAAACTTCACTATACCAGATGTCAATGCAACTGATTCCTTAACCAGCAAGAAATACCTAGCTGTGAAATGAATAGGAAATATCCAACACTAAAATCCATAAATGTTATTATGGTATGACTCCATAGCAGCTGGAAAGGAAATCTACAACAGATGGTATTTGCAAACACAGTTGTGAATATATCATCTGTTTATGTGCATGAAATGTACTAAGTGTACTTTTAACATTTCATATAATAAAATAATGAAGTGATATATAATGATTCCAGATATTCTTATACAAAATTTGAAGAATCCTATATCCTACTCTCACAGAAAGTGTTGATTTGTTGTTTTTTAGGGAGGGGGGAGGGGTGAAAATCTGATTTTTATTCATCATAAAATTTATTGGTATGGACACGAAATAGCCATTCATTATAGGTTCAAATTCAAATTTTCAAACTTGTATTTATTTTCATTTCCAACAAAAAGAAAAAAGTAGCATTACAGGTATCATTACATAAAAAATAAGAAAAAACATATGTACATATTTTTTTTCTTGATAAGTGTACAAGTACACTGTACACATAAATAAATTACTAAAATAAATTATTAAAAGAAATTCTTAATTTCTCAATTAATTATTAATTTTTGAGGAAATGGTTATCCTCAACAAAAAGGAGAATATTTTTTTCTGTTAATTTCACATATTAGCCACTTTGGAATGGTAATAAAATAAATCATATCATCTGTTTGGAGCCAGAAGGGTGTAACACATAATTAAAGCCCTTCTGGCCCCTGAACAAATGATTTGTTCTCAGGAACTTCTCACATAAGAGAGATATGGACTGAAACTGTATGCCTTTGGTCATTTGTTGGTACATCCACATAGATGTGATATGTTTGGCAAACTTATTGAGCAATCTATCTAATCCTCTATTGCTTCATAACCCAGTTATCATGACTTTTTACTGTCATTGTATGCATTTCAGCAGGATGATTAATTGTTTAACAGGCGAAGTGCAATGAAGCTCAATTACTTAGATCAATAGGAGTCCAATGATTGACATGTATAGAAAAAGCTTTATAGATGCTAATGAAAAAAGATATGCAGAAGTAGAGAGCGATTCTGCTTTGTGAAAAATGAAAAAGAGGCTCTAGTAAAACGCATTGAAAAATAAATCAATTTTACAAAATCTCACTTTTACAAAGGAAATTCATAAATTTATATTTAAAAAAATCACACTGAAATGCCCTCATTGTTGGGCAAAAAATGCCTGCAATGTTGAATGCCTGATTAAACAAATAGATTGCCCAATATTGGGTTTAAAACAATTTTGCAATTCAACAAATGTATATCCAATATTAAAGAGAAGAAGGATTCCTATTTTTTGTTTTAAAATGATTATAAAAGGACAAAATGTTATCTAGTCATGTATCAAATGACCAAAGATGGTAGGATACACTGGTAACCTTATTCGTGTGTTGGGCACCATTTCAATGAACAAAAAGGCAGTGGGTCGAAATAAATTGAATGTGAATGACTTCATACATACACGCTTACAATGTTACATGTTCTAAAGCATGCACACAGAATGAGATTCCCCTATAAATAAAAGAAGAAGCATCAACAACACTATACACTGAGCTGGGATGAAACAACGAGCACAATGGGTCATCATTACGAGAGATAAGCATCATTCTATCCTAAAAATGGCACACAAGGCTGGTCTAATTATTTTCCTGAAAGCTAGCTGAGTGAGCGTTCCTTTTTACTCACAAACATAGGCATTTCATCAACCTGGAATTCGGGAAACAGATTAGATGTACATCAATCAAAGTGAGTTTATTGTTGATGAATGCCTTTTGAATCCAAGAACAATACAATTAATTTCACTTTGGATATGAATTCATTAATCTTGTTCAACATATAGGCCTGAATTCACCTTTCAACCCAAGCCATGGTCCGAACAATCAATTTACTAAAAGGCAAACAAAGTAAAGAAAACAAAACGATTTGCTCTCTGGTTTTAAAATTAAGTTCTAAAAAATTAAAAAATTCTTTGATTTTGCCTATATTTTGATTGTCCTGTTTTTAATTGTCCAGTTTGCCCTTTCGGCACACCATAGTTTGATTGCCGGTTTGGATAAGTTGAGGTTGAAACCATCTTTATGAATTCAGGCTGTAAGTCTTTAAGATAAATGTTACTATTCCTTAGAAATATGGAAATTAAAAATAACTCATTCATACTCTGTGTTTCCAAAATTAGAGTCTTGAACATTAAATGGCAACTTTCATCATTTAACATCAATCCTGATTTCTAAAAATAACACTTTGGTTTCCTCAAACAGTACCTCGCACCTGGCCTAGTTCGTATGAGCAATCAATTATGGATAGAGTCATCACTCCCGTTATCCAGAGTGATGTTCCTAGATCTATTAAGGGCACAGGCTGCAACATCCATTACAAGCCCACATATGAACTACATGTATCTAAAAAAAAAAATCAAAATCTTTAGTTCATTTTGGCTGATAAATAGTTGAATACTCCCGAACCCTAAACTGCTGCAGTGTGATTTTTTTTTCTCTATCTGAAAATGGAATAATATCAGCAAATAGAGGGGGAAAATAACTAAGATCTATTGTGCCTGATAGAGGATACAAACAAATGCTTCGTCATCTTGTCTGTTTAGAGCCAGAAGGACGTTAACTCACATCTTTTGTACAGAGTTAATGCCCTTCTGGCTCCAAACAGACGATATGTACATTTCTTTTTAAAAAAGACATTTTTAAAGGTTACAATCACAAAAATATATTTTTCTCTGTATGTTAGAGGTTCCATGTCACTAAGCTATATTCAAAATATGGGCCTCAAACATTACTTCTATAAAGAGATATTGCTAGTTTAAGGGTACCAGTCACTAAAAAGTACTTTAGGTACACACTCAATAAATGTAAAAAGCGACTTGTGAGTAAACTAGATGACGCACCCGTACATGCTCGAAAAGAATAAAGAATAGGGCCCGTGTGGCACCCAAGTCGGAGTTTGGTAACGTGGGCGCATTTTCACGTTATCTTTTATTTCCTTCATACTCTTTAACTGTTGACCAGTAGAATGCTAGGTAAAGTTTTTTTGGGTTGATTTCATATTTTCTAGCTGTGTACAAATTATTTATTTAGGTGACTGTTGCACTTACGTTTTGACCTTTCTGTGACTATGTGTACGCAACATATTTCATCAGTCCATATTGTCCAAATTTATGACAGTGATAGGTCACAATTTCTCTGTATTAGTAATCCTTTCATTCCAAAACTAAAAAAATAAAAGTTTTGACCAAAATCCATATTCAACTGGGCATAATATTTTTTTCATAGTTACATGTTATGATTTGAGTTAATTTGTATCATCTTTTATTTTCTAGTAGCTCCTTATCTTTATACAAACTTTTAGAATTCACCAACATTTATACACACAAGATTAAAATGATCACGCAACACTAGCGTGACTTATATTCATCAGCGTAATCAACTCTTGCCATTACTGAACATGGCCTTTAAAGAAAAGAGCAGAGGCTCTTAGGTGTACATTAATGATAGTAGCAGGCAACGCAAGGTCATAGCTGTAGAAGTACAGTAGCCACAAGCTGCAAGCTCGCTGGATGGCATGCACAGTCCCACTGCATGGAAACGGTGTGAATAATTCAAGCAGTGCTACTTTGGATTAATTAAAGTGAGTGCTGATTACTCTCAGTGTGCGGTACCTAGGTTTCAAAACAGGTGTTGTTTGCATGGTTTAGAGAGTGTCTGAGTTTAGAGAGTGTTGGCATCTTAATGTTTCATTAATTTGGTTATTATAGCTCCCATCTAAATAAACACCTGACTTGCGCACTTTCTTGCTGCAAACTTGTTGCCTTGATCAGCATACTCAATGCTGTAGCATGAAAAGGCCGCTATATTAACCCTACAAAAGCCGTTTTACAGAAATTACATACATAAAAGCAATAGGATTTGGGGATTTGTTACCTAAAGGGTTAAATATTCTAGCAGAGTATAGCAGAACATAAGCTTGTGGATATGCATTGGCTTTACTGGGAGGGTTGTCACGGGCGTTAAAAAAGGAAGTCTAGTCTACATCTTTCTCAAAAAGAGTGTTTCCCTAAGAAACCAATTCTTTAAAATTCTCAATAAATTATCTTTCAAGCCAGAATGTAATAGACATTTCTTTAGAAAGAAATCTGCCGCGACCCCCATTACTGAGATCACCTAAATGATCTGCCAATGACTGAATAACAAGGAGGAAAAAATATTTGAATGAAGAGGGATTTGATCCTGCAACGTCTACCACTGTCACAGCAAAAATTATATACCATTGATTAGGCCTTTTCTGGTCCATGGTATAGACACAATGCATTAAAAACAAATATCTCAGTTGTCTTCTTTTCTTTTCTTTTTTTCATTCATAAGCATATCATGCCGCCAATCTCAATGCCTGGCGTTACAACCTACCACTTTCTTAAGAAATATCTTCCATAGTACAGCTTCCGAATTTACGGTGTACATTTTATGTTAGAAATTTGAGGGGAAAATGTTCCCCCATCGCAACTATACACAGGCCTTACATAAATCAGACAAATGCTCTCAAAAGGCATGTGAAAGGTGGGGCACGAGGGCAGCAGCCATTTTGAATAATTCATACAGTGCTACTACGGATTAGCTAAAACGAGTGTGATTATAATGCTCGATCGTGTGAAGACTTGATCTGAAATACACACTGTTTTTTATCAGTGAGCTCCTTGGGTTTAATAGAAAGTGATCTCTCTCTCTCTCTCTCTCTCTCTTTTCATTATAGAATTTGTATGAGGTGGGTTCAGTTAGTCAAAAACTTGTAGGTTAAAGAAGTCGTGGTAGGTACTTGACGCTACTTCAAGATCGTATTTCACACCTGCTTTAAAAGGCCCTCGATTTAAAGGGCACCAATCACCCCAAAAATATTTTACTTTGTATGTTAGAGGTTCCATGTCGTTATGCTATATTCAAAATATGTGCTTCAAATATTAATTCTATATTAAAGAGATATTGCAATTTCAATTACACTAAGCGTAAAAGAGACTTGTGAGTGGACTATTTGACGCACCTGTATGCGCAAGCCAAGATAAGGGCTCGCAAGGTATGCGCAAGCCAAGATAAGGGCTCGCAAGGAACCAAACTCGGAGTTCTGTTCTAAGCGAGCATTTTCGTGTTATCCTTAATTTCCTTCATACTCCTTAACTGGTGACATACAGAATGCCAGATAAAGTTCTTTGAGGTTGACTTTACACTTTCTAGCTGTACACAATTTATTTTTTTCAGGTGATTGGTACACTTTAAGTCTGCCAAAAATCGATTATCAGATTTCTTTGATTTTAGTTGACGAATAGCAAGATAACCTAAATCTCTGTCAGTTGCTGCTTCCAATTTGTATATTGTATGTAAGAAATAATGCATATTAGCCATCACTGTCAATGAAATGTACATGTATGGCCTTTAAGGCAAAATGAGCTGTTAAAGCACTTTACTCATCATCCGATCTCTTTACTAAATTTGACACTGGAAATGAACCTAAATCAAAATGCAAATATTTTTACTGAGATCCACAAGGTTAATACTAAAATCATTTGAATTTTCCTTGACAGTTGGCACATTTGTTTCAATGTTTCGATCGGTCATCTGCATAAGACTCAATCTCTCATCTGCTGATAGTTATAAGGACATTAAAATGCATTACAGAATACGAGCTAACGCCCTTCTGGCTCTCAGGAAAAGATGTGTTTGATTATAAAACGTGTGTATATATATGAAAATGTATTGCACTTTGTCCTACATCTTGATGTATCTCCAATCAATAACCTTGAGATGACCTTTAAAACATACTGATGAAACTCACTTCAATAATTAGGAAAATTACATCATGTCTGTCAGTGGTAGGAGGGAAAACAAAAAACACAAGGCCGTAAACGCTTCGCTCGATTGCCCTTTTAATTTCCAATTTGCTAAAAAACCGACTCATGTATATACACGTGCGCACCATACATCTTTCATATCTCTCTCTCTCTCTCTCGTTTTCTCCATCTTTCTATCTCTTTCTCTATCTCTTTTTATCTTTCTCTCCTCCTCTCTACCTTTATCTCACTGTCGCCTTCTCTCTCTCTCTCCCTGTTTTCTCTTTCTCTTTTTTTTAACTTTCTCTTCCCCTCTCTACCTTTATCTCACTCTCTCCTCTCTCTCTCTCTCTCTCTCTCTCTTTCTCTCTCTCTCTCTCTCTTATTACCTGAATACTGCCTGAAACTATAGATTTCAACAGTGTCAGCAAGCAAGCAAGCATGCATGATGACCCGCGAATTGTTGCAATAATCGCTGATTGGATAGTATGGTATACAAACCATCTTGCTACTGGGCAGTGACATTGTACATGGTTTATCTGTCAAGATGGTAATACAAGGGTTAATCATATACAATTATTACAGAGCAATAATGTACAACCCCCCCCTCTCTCTCTCTCTCCAGTTCAAATCATGTGACTTGTAAATCTGATGTACACCATATTCAGTGTTTCTCAACAACTAAAAAAAAAATAACCATTACTTACATGGATGTAAGCCAAGTATGATGAAATTAATAGTGTTTCAACATAAATCAATACAGGTAAGATCTTTTTCAAGGCCTTTCTTTTTAGTAAAACACTTAAAATGAAAGTTATGTTTCCCAGTGGACATATCTCATGTCTCATTATGTTTCCATTAATACATTTGCGATGCATTAAAATTTTGTCACTAGGTTACAATCTACTGTAGATTGCACATAAATCAGTCTATTGTCCTAATGACCAAGAATTATTTTCTCTTTTGTATTCTATTCAGTGTCATCAGGGAATTTATCCAAATACATGTACAATGGCATTGGTGATTGTATTCAATTGATTGTGTTTATGTTGCTACTTGTACAAATGCAGGAAGGAGAAAAAAACCTTCTAAAATACAAAATATTCATAATATTAAAATTTTGATGTATAATATTCTATAATGTATTGCATACCATGTGGTTGAAGCATTTCATGCAGTGACTGGCATCAAATAATGCCTGCTTTATGGCAGTCTCATCTTTAACCCTTTCAAGACAATTGACCATATTTTGTGGTTTGGCTTTATAATAACTTTTCATTCAGAGCTCTAAAAAATATACCAGATGCACAAGTAGAAAGAGCAAAAATTTATGCACACACTGCCCATTTTGGTTGCATGACCATATTGCGTTTGATGCCAGGAATTTTTAAAAAGAGAATAAGCTTTAAAATCCTTAAATTGGCAACACATTGAGAGGTTCAAAATCAAAGGTTTTTATCAAAATTGGCAATTCTTTCAACTTTTCGACAAAGTTTGTGACCATTTACATTGTTTTCAAAGACATTACACCTTATTAGAACCATGTAGCACTAAAAGAAAGTATTATTGTTGCCAATTTGAAGAACAAAATATGATCAATTTTGCCCTTAAATACTTCCTGTCCTGAAAGGATTAATAACATATGTCATGCACAAAGAAGGGCTTTACCATAAAAATGAGATCTACATTCATAGTGATCTCATCTGGAAAAACTATAAAATTTACCCCACTTGCCAATAAATCACCTCTCAAGAAATATAAAAGAACTATGTACGGAAAGTAATAGTATCACTAAACAACTGACCATGGTGAAATGGTGAAATGGTGACATGGCCAGAGCGACTACGCATACCAGAATGCCTCAAATTATTGATGGGATATTTATAGCTCTCTGGCTCTCTTCATTATCTCAACCTATTATGAATATTGATCAATAATTCCCTAATAAACTTGCTCTATACATGGCTATACACATGTACAAGTGGACTTTACACGATATGTGTATGTGAATATCTGTGCATTCTTGCACATACACATATGATTTAAAGCAACACGTGGTATTATTTTGGTCATTCCCATGTGCATGTATATGTACTGTTTTAATGAAGTATATTTACAAATTCATAGGTTTCATGAAAGAAAAAAATCTTTCAAGTGACACCTTCAAAATGTAGATATACTCAAAGACTTCATGTAGCAAATTGATTTCTTCCAGTGCATTTAGAATGTGTATGAATATAAATATTTAGCCTGAAAAGATCGTCAGTCTTTATTTCCAGTGAACAAATTCTCTCATTATTTCAATTCACTCCACATGTGACAAATTACCTCTACGTATACAACGTAACATGTACCATGCATTCATTGTCTTGGTAATAAACACTATGAATGGAATCAGTGCGCTTTCATTGGCAACACAATCAAAATGCAAACAAAACATTTACTTCTGCTTGAGCTGATCAATGAGCATACATTACCTATAGTTATGATATATTCTTCTCTATTCCCTCGGTTTAACACACACAGTACTAGAGCTCACATCCACCACAACATAATAACTTGATAAGCACAGGCAGTCCCCACCTATTCCAAATTTTGTCAGCTGTAGTGCAAATTAACCGCAAACTCTACTCGCCCACCCGACCAGGCACGCATCACGCTCTCCTTCCCCGCATCCTTGTTCTCATACAGAACGAGAGGAAGATTCAAACGGCGCTCGTAGAAAGAGAGAGAGACGACGTTCAAAGGGGACCTGATTGACCTCCGGCTTCCCTTTCTAATGATGGTTTCCCCCGAGCAGGTCTCTCTCTCTCTCTCTCTCTCTCTCTCTGTTTCTCACTCTCTCCTCTTTCCCAAGCTGCCAAGCAGTATTACGAACGGCTCTCTTATTGATTTAGCACCGGCGAGTGAAGCTCGCTTGCTGCTTGTGTCATGATGACAGAGCTGCAGCTATGGGCTTCATTGATTAACTGGCAGCAAAGGGGGGAGCCCTAGCATCCAGCGCAGAGCTCGTATGTTGAGCCTGATTTTTCATATTCCAACGATCAATCGGGTATGTCTTTAGTTGATTCCAAGCAGGCACAACATGTATTAGAGTTGCTACAGTGCTGGGTATGTATCGTATTGGTGGACTTTCACAGGTCCATAATCTCTGCCATCTGCTGCCTCCCCACTCATTACAACCATGACATGATCATGCAGAATAATTTTCACCAAGAATTTTCATCAAACACAGTGATGCTCACTGGCAGAATAGTAAACGTCAAAGGTCGAGGAAGCATGTCAGAAACCTTCAACAAATGTCAAGTAGCTGTGATTTCAAAATAGGATTTGCTTCTGAGAAAATGCCACACAAAAAGGAAATTCTTCAGTTAAATGCTAAACTGCTGCAAGTGCAAAATGATTGGATTTCATGCAAAGGCAAGACACAGAGAATAGGTTTTAGAAAACCTTACGGTTAGCTGATGTTTTTTAAAACATAGATGCCACATATCATTACAGACAATCAAGATGTTTCCTTAAGATATTAAAATTCCTAAACAATCTGTATAATCAATATGTAAGTTTCTGCATATACTAAGAACATTAAACTATTGGGTTCCTCACATTTTTGTTATAACATTTACAACAATGCAAATAATTTGGATAACTTATTAGAAGCAGTTATCAAAGAACTGTAATAAAAGTTATGAACACAGGGAGAATAAAAACAGTTTTTAAAATACTTGTATGCCTAATCTAGAAAAAAAGAAAGGGACATGGAAATACAGAATTGCTGCATTCTGCATATAAAGAAAGGTCTGTATAGATAATGATACCAGACAAATACTAACATTTTTTTTCTTTGTCTTTTCCAATATCGGCTTGGAATGGCTATCACATTCCCAAACAAATGCAATATGCCTTTCCCTCAAACTACTTAGATACACTGTCTAAATTACACTTGCGTCCCCAAAGGTCAACCGTCCAAACAAACAGAGAGGCTCATGGGATATTCCTCTTGCTCATTACCACTCCGATCATCTCGTGCCTGCGTACATAGTATCGTAGATGCAATGTCTCATCACCATGTCTCGGGAGAAAAGAGCATTGTTTTTCTTTGATTTAGTTCGACAAAGATCTCGGTTTTACCTCACAAGAGAGATTTCTTACCCTTTTTCCCCTTGGAATGTTTGTAGAAAACATATGATACAGAAATATGCTCTTGATTTGCTCCTAGACATTTTGCCTTCTTTTGAAAAAAAATGTTAATATCTATCCATTGTTATGGCTAATCATGAAAGGAATCCAACCTGTTTTATCAGGAAAATATATGTACACTCTGTACAAATTCTTAGCACTGAGCAGTTGCACAGCAAACTGTTACATGTACTGTTATCACTACCTTAACTCAGTTTTGAATAAACAGTAACCACATATGGCACATACAACATGGATAATGAAGGAATCAGATTTTACTTTTTTCGTGACACTGGTACAGTATTCAATGTCCATGCAGATATTGTATGCAATGCAAAGCGCCAGAGAGGTATTCCATAAGGGAATTCTAGCTCTTGGTTGAGCATACAGTAAGCAGGCATTGTTTTCCATTTTTAAAAAATTATATCACATTGTATCTATTCTTATTACAAATTGAGGGACATATCTACAGTGACCTCCCAATCAACGATAAAATTTGCATGGTGTTACAAAAAAATATGAATTCAAATCCATGCTGCGGTCAGGAAGTCATCAGATAAGGTAATACAAATGTAAATATATTCTTGTGAAGAGAAAACAAGACTTATTCCATTCAAGAAGAGATAAATATCGAAAAGGGTCATCTCCAGTCCAAATTCAGGACAGATAAGATCACTGGGGAGCCAGAGAGAGTGGCTTGATTACAATGAATTATTCATGATGTCCCTTTTTCACAGGAGTGCAGCTCAAGGGGCATTAGGTGCATCTTCATCAGCCCAATCAGGCTCGAGCTTCCGAAATTAGACCAATTTGCGCTTCCTCAGGAATTATTCCAAAATTAAAGTTCCCCCATCTCCTTTTAGCCTAAGAAGAACAACACCTGCTTGAATCATTTAAACCATGCATAGAATATGAGGTGTGCTTTTCAAATGCGTGCATATAAAATACGCCAGCAGAGCAGGAAAGCTAGAGCATGGCGGGATTAAAAGTACGTCGGAGAGTGTCTTTACCTCAAATGAGCCTGCTATACTTGCCAAAATGGCAGGCTATTCATGATCTCCATGTAGACCAAGGCCACTTAGGATAACAGCCCGAACTAGTTTCCAAAGCGCACAGGTAAAATAGCCTGCTTATTGTGTCTTAACTGTAAATTAGTGGGCTATTTGTGAACAGGTTTTGTTTTGTAATTTTCCCAGATAAATAGAATTAGCATGCTAATTTGAATTCTCAGGCTAATGAGGACAGACCTATTGAATTTTAACCGTGATGGGTATCTGAAGAGAGCTATATTGATCCAGCTTTCTGTAAATTCTGTATCAATCCTGAGGCCATGCATCTGTCCTGTAATCTGATGGTCAAAGTGACCTTGTCATCGGGGCCTTCTTTCACAAAACATGTTCTCAATAACAAGCTACAATGATTGATAAAAGCTATTGAAATTACTGCATCTGATTGGGTATGAGCAAAGAAGTTGTAGAACTGTGGCAGTTGTCGTTCATAACAAGTTTTATGAAACAGGGTACAGATTATGCACATGATTCTGTTACATATACACTAGATTTGTATGCCAGGTGTTATTCCAAAATATTTGGAGAGGTCAGCAGTTTATATTTCCCTTGTTTTATTGTATAGCTTGTTTAAAACCTTATAATTGATGACAATTAACCCAAAACTTAATCAGTCAAACTTTGATTCTTTAATAACTACTATACACAAGGAAATAATAAAGTCCATAAAGTGGGAGCAAAATAAAGGTCACCAATTTAAGATTTCCTTGAATAACTGTTATGAGGTAAGGATGAAAATTGAAGAGATAAGGTGTGAAAAGTATGCTAATTGAGGTGGGCATTGTATTAAAATTAGCAGATTTAGCATACATGTTGTGTTTTTGTTTATTTCCCTCATATTTTTTTAAAAAGATTTTCTCCTGGTCCTTTATATCTATATTTGGGAGAGAGTGTAAATCCAGGTGCTCATTCCTTAATATTCCTCACCCCAGTCATGGGTCACCGACCAATTGCTGCAAAAGAGCCTGATGAAGTATCCCCAAGATGACACGAAATGTTGCAAGCTTAAACAAAGTAAGTCCAGTTGACTCACTAACATTTAATGTTCGTTTTGATTCTAACCAATCTAAAAGTGATGAATGTTACTTCGTTGAACATGTTCATATGTAGCTCTTCTTATGGTTATTGCGGTGAAGAAAGCATTAACAACCAAAGGTATCATTTTCCTACTTTGCTACTAAATCTGTGATGTGCAACAGAAGGCCACCAGTTTCATTTCTTCTGCTTGGCATTCATTTTCCCCAGAGAGCAAACCTAGTCTACGCTAAACAAGATTATGAAATCATGTTGGAGGCTGTATCACGTAAGCTAGTTAGGAGACAAACATGATCAGATTACATCGTCATTATGTTACCCAAATCTCGGCAGTAATTACATTAGCTCGGAGACGCTCCTGTGGTAGAGAAACTCGGAGGAGATGAGGCACATAAACACTGTAGGATGGGGTGAGAAGATCATTCTACACAATGTGAAGATGTGACTCTAATAAAACAAAATCCAATCCCACATAGAGGGGAAGCAAATCTTCGTAACAGGTTGCTGGAGTAAAGGCAGAAAAACAATGTGAAATGATATGGTGGTGACCGTTGTGTGCGTGGACACAGGAGTTTTGTCGAATGTATAAACTTTTTTAGTTTCGATTATAAAGTAACAAGATACAGAAGGGACATTAATGCCCTTCTGGTTTTCAGTAGATGATATCTTAAAGTGACCGAGGGAGGCCTCATCAAGTCACGTAGCCATTGCTCAACCCTAATTTCGCTCATAACTCCATTAGCCAGATAGGTTATGCCCTTCAAAAAATCAATGACTAAAATGGGGGCGACCTGGGTAATATAATGGGAGCTGGATGACTCATAATGAGATTACAAAGTTTCAATATGCTGTATTATTTTGATCACAAGGGGACTATTCTAAAGTCACATCAGTGATCACATGTTTAGGAGTAAATATCAATTCATTTAGATATGCTCTCAAAGAGAAGAGTGAATTTTCACTTTTCTTCACTTTATTAAAAACTCCCCTTGGGGCGTCACCTCAGTGATCACTCCTTTTTTTCCAAGGCAGTAGCTTTTACAAGTACGTGAAACAGGCAATCCTCAAAAATTTATTCAGAATGAGCAGAACAAGGTGAATACATAGCTTATAGCTTCTATACAAAGAAATTTAAGAAAAAAATTACAAATCAGTGAAAAAGTGTGAACACAAAGACATATACATATAGAGTATTCTACGTTTTCCCTGTTTTACATCTACTCA
The DNA here is from genome assembly GCA_025618425.1 of Heliocidaris tuberculata. NCBI lineage: Eukaryota > Metazoa > Echinodermata > Echinoidea > Camarodonta > Echinometridae > Heliocidaris > Heliocidaris tuberculata. The sequence continues at coordinate 25,172,939 of CM046840.1, forward strand.
AGATGTGAACCTACTGACCCGAATTCATAAAGGAGGTTTAATTTAACCCCATGATCTAAATCATGGTTTAAACCTCCACTGTGGACTATTAAAAATAAGCGTAAATAAGCATATCCTTTTTTGCCAGCCCACTGGATGTGCGGACAAGCGCATACTGAGCTTATGGAGGTTTAAACTGTGGGTTAAAATAAACCCCTTTCGTGAATCCAGGTCATCGAGGTAATGAATGCAGCGCACTACATGCATGTATTTATGTGTATCTTATCAGAGAGGGAATACGATAAAGTGGACTTTTTCATGCGAGTAATTTTTTGCGCTAGGCCGAATTAAGTGAATTAATTTCAGGTGTTTTAATTTAGCCGACGGGCTTCACTCATGGGTTAAAAATGAATTAACAAAAATATATTCGCTTTCCTTTATTTTCACCCAAATTTCATGCCGCACGAAATGCGCGAAAATTTAGATATCGCGAAATATTCCACGTTTACTGTACGATGAATGCACAGCCAAACCTGTGTATAATGAGCATGCAATGTGACCTCATTGTTTCAACAAGTGACTCCTACAAACAGGTGTAATGACACTTAAAATCAAACTCTACAGAATTAGAAGAAATGTATGAGGCAGTTGGACTTTCTGTAAATGTGGTCACTGGTGGAGATCGCCTGCAGATGACTGAGCTGGAAACTTTGAATTATTACACTGTAGATGAAGGATTTTAATGATTAAAGAAAATTGATGAATTCTGATCACACTGGTGCTTGTCTATACTTACCAGATCAACCAGAGTGACCAATTACTGAAATAGTTGGTTTAATCCAATGGTACTAAAAACTGACCCAACAGGACTCTCTTGACATATAAATACACCAAGTGGGTTGTATCAAGAGAACTGAAGTAAAGTTCAGTACAAAGACACACTTTATATATGAATCCTCACTTCCAGAAGGTCACAAATTTGTTGACCTTTTATGCATGTGACCACTACTGTATGCATAAGAATGAACTTCGACCCAAGATAGTCACTACGTTGAAGAAGTTTTCAAGATTTGCTTGTTTCTGTAAAGAGTCACATCCACAGCAAATGCTGGATTATCCTGCCACAACAGTACATGCGCAACTAAGGAAGTCACAAAACACAATGCTCTCTACTTTTAGAAAACATGCAGTTATGAGCAGCTTCACAAATCAATCAAAGATCATATCAGTTGTTTACTGTAAAGCTGAACTGATCTCCAAATCGGTCGAGGACATCACATTCCATGTAAACATGCCCTATAAATTTCATCAAGTTAATCTATTACTCCATTGGTAATAAAAACCAGCACTGGCTGTACAAAATGACGATGAATGCAGGATGTCCCGAGAGGTAATGTAAACAATGAGTTTTGATTTCTTATTCCCATTCAGAGAATTAACGATGACGGGCAGAAATGATATAATTCAGTACACACATAAAAAAAAAAATTTGCATAAATGTGCTTTGGATGGGCATGTTTTGTTTCTTGAAAGAAATTTGGAACCAATAATAATCACACACACATAAGATGTTGCAGAATACTGAGAATAGACAGTCAAAACCTCTCTCTGTGAATCTGGATGTATAATCACTCCATGAAGTACAGAATCCTAGACAGATTGTGTAGAATTTGTTTATATCCAACTGCCAGTTTACAATGCTCACACATGGTTATATGTACATGTATGTGTGCATAGAGATCCTACATAAAGGAGTCACAGCTGATGTTTTGCATATATATATATATATATACAACGAAATGCAATTCGGGTCGACTGGCTGAACTGAGACAGCAACGAGAAGCAAATTTAAAAATCCAACACATACAGATATACACGAGAAAGGAAAATAAAGCAGGCCTCGGCAGCTCGAGAAGAGATCGGAAAGCAGGGCCGAAATGGGAAAAATATGCAAATTGAAGCTCGATGACTCCTGCAAGTGCAGTTTCAAGAGAGAAAGCAGATCAGAAAGGACACAAAAGCTTGAGAGAGAACAGTAGCAGCGGCAGAAGTAGTAGTGTGAAAAGCAGAGCAAGTGAGAATGCATACACTGTGCGTCAGTGTGTGTGGGATGGATATGATGTCTTATGAGGGATGCGCACACCGGCTGATGATGACGAGTGAGCGAGGAAACACAAGGGGGCCCCCTTGATCTCGCCAAGGATGTTGTGGAAAATTCCGGCACACAGCTTTTTCTGTGTACAAATGCTGGCTTTGTAATCAGTGGTTCAGCACATGGCAAGTCATTCATCTCTCTCTCTCTCTCTCTCTTGCTCTCTCTCTCTCTCTCTCTCTCTCTTGCTCTCTCTCTCTCTCTCTCTCTCTCTCTCTCTCTCTTTACCTCTCTATTTTCTTTCTCCCTGTTCTACCCTGTCATCTCTTGCAATACTCTTCTTCTTTTCAATGTTTTTCTTTTTGTTGCCATTCTCTTTTTCACTTTTTTTTTGTTTTGTTTCAGTAATGCTTATCTCTGTATCTCTCCTTTATTTTCAACTTTTAACTTTTTAAACTCATTTCATTTTAAAGCCAGGGGAGCATTTCATCAAGCGTTTTGTCAGTGATTTTTACCGACAACTGTTATAAGCTACTGAAATCCTTGCATCTGATTGGCTGAGAGCAAATTTGTCGGTAAAAATCACTGACAAAACACTTGATGAAATGCTCCCCTGATTTTCTAACTCCTCTATTCAGGAAAACATTTACATCATCTTATATCTTTAATAGCATACAATGGGTTAAATTTTCCTTTCCTTATAGATTATTCTACTCTTTAAGCCTCCTTCATTTGAAAACTTTTTAATGCTTTCTTTTAAACATTAAAAATGTAGGCATAATGATAAATGGTATTTCTCTCTATCACTTTCTTTTCCCACTGAACATAATCAACCTTGTATGTTTAAACTTTACATTCATTGTCCCTCAGAATGATTAATCATCTATAGTTATCTTTCAGAAAACTTTATCAGCGTGTACTTCTAATTTCAGAATCCCTTTTTATCAACACTTCTCTCCGTCTCACTCTATCTGTAACGCATATAAACACAAGAGCAGAGCAATTATTAAGGGCTGAGGATGTTAGATGTTGAGGGACATGTTACAGATCTATAAAGTAATCAGAGATATCTAATTTCATTGTCCTTCCTCTCCCTCTCTCTCTCTCTCGCTTTCACTCCCTCTCTCTCAATCTGCAAGTCTTGACTTCTTAAATCGCAGTGCAATCATTATCTTCTCTCCTTCACCTTTGTTCCTAAACTACTTTCACCTTCCCATCATCACGCTTTTAATTCGATCTGCCGCTTTGACAAAGTGTGCCATGCAAAAAGACCTAGATCTATTCCTCCATACTCTCATTGTTATAACCGATTACTCCTTCAGACCATCCCTCCTTCTTTTCCATTCCTCTCCCCCTCTTTTCCCAAGCTCCATCTCTCATTCTTCTGATCAACGTTAACATATACAACTATATTCTTGGGTTAGAGCAAAGTGCTGATGCACACTACACTGTCTATATTATGTCCCCCCTCCCTCCCTCCCTCCCTCCCTCCCTCCCTCCCTCCCTCCCTCCCTCCCTCCCTCCCTCCCTCCCTCCCTCCCTCCCTCCCTCCCTCCCTCCCTCCCTCCCTCCCTCCCTCCCTCCCTCCCTCCCTCCCTCCCTCCCTCCCTCCCTCTTCCCAGAAATCTCCCATTCCCATCTCCCATTTTTGTATAGAATCAAGTACCAAATATGACCTTATTCTAGGGTCAGAATGGGTGCAGTGAGGGACACACATTTTCTTACATTTCTTTTACCCCTCCCTCCTTCTTCCCATTTCTCTTCCTCTCTGCTCACCCACACCCTCTCTCATTCTTTCAATCAAGTAGCAAATATGACCTTATTCTAGGGTGAGAACCCTACGCTGAGGGACACGGCTTATTCAAACGAATCAGACTCATTTGAGATGCACATATCTTGGGGGCAAGTTTGCTACGTGCTCAGACACCTTCCACTGGAGGACGTGTAATAATCGGCAATAGCCACTTCACTGCCTCTGTATCTCCATCGCCCCATCCTTCTGGATTCTCCAATTTTTAATAGCTCTTCTCTTCTCTTAAATTGTCATTCTCAAGTTCTTTCTTGCTCTCTCTCTCTCTCTCTCTTTCTCTCTCCCCATTCTCACTTTTCGGCCCTATTTCATTTGTCTATCCTTTTCCCTCTCCTTTTACCTATTCATTTGTCCCCAAATCTACTCTTCTCTCTATTTCATTACTCCATCCTTCTGCTTCTTTTCATAGCTCTTCCTTGCTCTTAAAGTCATTCTTAAATTGTTTCTTGCTCTCGCTCCTGCTTCTCTCCCTCTCTCCTGCTTTTCTCTCTCCCTCTCTCCTGCTTTTCTCTCTCTCTCTCTCCTGCTTTTCTCTATCTCTCCTGCTTTTCTCTCTCTCTCTCCTGCTTTTCTCTCTCTCTCCTGCTTTTCTGTCTCTCTCTCTCTCCTCTGCTTCCCTCTCCTTTCTCTCTCCATTCTCATTTTTCCACTATTTCATCTATCCACCCTTTTCCCTATCCTTTTACCTATCAATTTCCCCCATGTCTACTCTTCCCACTATCACTCATTCACTTCATATTTCCTTTTCTTTCCACGCTTCTCCTTTTTACATACCGGTAGGTATTCATTTCTGATGTTCATCACAATCCTAGCCTTTCTATTCAGTCCCCCTTTCTATCCTACTCTCGTCATTCTTTCTATCCCCCCATCCCCCCATCCCCCTCCTCTTCCTCCTCTGCCAGACTCTGCATCCATCATATATGCCGCTGGGTTTCATGGTTAGTGATTACCAGAGCAGTAATTAATAGGTCCCGTTTTTAATGAATTCCATATGAATAATTTATCTGGCCCAGTCTGTCTGAATGGATGGCCCCCTTCTTCAGGCTGTCTGCCTGTCTCTCTCTTTGTGCATCACTAAATAAAGGTGTGGGCTGCCAATGGTATTCCATGAAAACGTATTGTCTGACAGCAGACATTGCTTTTTTTACCAATGCAATAAGATAAATCATCTGCTGAGAGCTAAAAGTGCATTACCTCCAAGCTAACCCATTGCCTACGGGCACTGGGGTGGTTCCTGTATAAAGCCTATGGGGATGAGAGAATTCAGTAGTCAATTAGTTAAAACATAAGAGGTAATGCCTTTAAGGCTCTCAGCCGAAAAAAAATGTACCCAAACAGGTAGGTTTCCGAGTCTGTAATATGATTATTATGACCAAAATCATGCTTGCTCTTTTTTTAGGTAAGCTGGTTCATTTACTGTATAAAATGTCCATTTCTAAAAGACTTTTGAAATCATCTCTTGGGTATGATAATCTACTATACAGTCATCACTAAACGAAAAAAAACTGATGTACTTCTTTGAGCCTATTCTACATCTGAGGCCACTTAAAGAATGGTTTATACACTCACTTATTGGCTTGATCTATCAAATTAAGTTGCTACAAAGGTGGTTTCAGATTTCACAATATGTTGATATCTACTGAAGATATTACATACTTACGACTCACCTCACAATAAATATCATAACCAAAGCAATTGGTATAATCATACATACGAAATGTTACAAACCTATTGGTTTACTTCACCATTCACCATGACAAACAAGGTCATAACAACAACGTTTTAGACAGATAAGCACTATTGATGCATTCTATACTTTGTTTCTCTCTCAATTTACCCTATTCACACAGTTTTTGATCCAAATACTTGCCCAAAAAGGCAGATTTACTGGCCCTGCCAAAATTGGGCAACATAGATTTACAAAGTGTGTTGCATACGGCTGCATGAACCATCGCAAATACAAGCATTTTCACCCTTCTATGGTTACTGAAGAGCTTTTAAATGGCCACTTGCAATATGGCTTTAATTTTGCAGACCCTTGCTCATTAGATCAATAGTCCTTGCTTACATAAATTCTCCTAGGGACTCCAGCATATTTGAATTGGGAGAGCGGCCAGTAATTTGAGAGGGAAGAGACAGTGGGGAGAGGTGGAGGGCATGAGGGGACCTATGGTGTATGTTTATTTGATCACGCCAGTGCAAAGTGGCCCCCACATACACTGTGGGGTGGATTGAAGGGGTTCAAGCAAAGGATTTCGTACTTGCCATTCCACGTGAACCAAAGAATGCGGCTTCATATTTCTCCTTCTCTAGTATTTTCTCTTGTCATGCTTTTTCAGGTTCAAACATGTTTGTTTGATACTTTTAAAAATGTTAAGAACAATCTCAAGAAAGCTGTAGTTTAACACTATTGAAACACAACATTAGTAAGTAATGACTATGTCATTACTATGTTTGAAAACAGCACACAAAATGTATTTGATATATGGAGATTGGAGAGCATGGGTTATCTGCTTATTGAGTTTGCCATATTCCCTCGCTCTTTATAGTATATTTTCTCTTTTCACTAGCTCAATCTCTTCCTCTTTCTCCTGAAGCATCTTTATCTCTATCATTCTTTTCTTTTTCTTACATTATTCCAAACCATTCTCCTGTCTATCTCACCTCCTTCCTCTCCCCTTCCTATCTCTATCCCTGTCTCTCTCTACAGCTCTTTCTGTCTCTCTGCCATCCTTAATCTTACTATCTCCCTCTCTCTATCTCTCCCTGTCCCACTCTCCACCCCGTCCCCCTCTGTGCCCCCGTCCTCTTCCCTCTCTCTTCATCCCACTCTCTGCCCCGTCCCTCCCCCTCTGTCCCTGTTCCCCTCTCTGCCCCTGCCCACCCCCTCTCTCTCCCCCTGTCCCTCTCCCTGCCCCCCTCCTCTGCCCCTGTCCCCCTCTCTCCCTGTCCCCCTCTGTGCCCCCGTCCCCCTCCCTCTCTCTCCATCCCACTCTCTGCCCCGTCCCTCCCCCTCTGTCCCTGTTCCCCTTTCTGCCCCTGCCCACCCCTCTCTCTCTCTCTCTCTCTCTCTCTCCATCTCTCATCTCCCTCTCCTCATCCTTGGGTAGCATTATACCAGACTACAAGTTGACACATCGGGCCTCTAATGAATACATCAACAACAGCGCGGATTACCATCCAAGACAACCGACATGACTAAACAACATGCATCATCTCAAACATCATCCCAAACCCTGTCATGAATAAAGCAAGATGGCTTCTCCCGTATGCGGCCACGTCCTTTGACGTAAGCGATCTGCCAGGAGAGGGCAATCTACAGCTGATGTACATGGTTATCATCCCAACGGCCCATAAGACGACAAGGGGATATATGGTAATGTGAGCATCAGCTCTCAGAGACTTACAAGCCACATCTTCAGCCGGCCATCATCATAATCACTTGATACATGTATGTGTGTGTGTGCATTTGACAACCGAGTAATATTTGTGTGGGTTCATCTTACATTCAGGGAAATGAATATTGTGTAACTTGCTGATGTACTCAGACTGTACATACGTGAATCTATAATTTTAATTTGTCATTAAACAATATTGGCTTACGTGGAATATTCAGAAAGTGAAAGAATACAATATAAACCACATGAATTAAGCACTGTATTCTCCTGTCGACTTCATTCACTTTAACTGTATCAGAATGAAATGATGAGGTAAGAAAAGCATTTTCACACATGAAAAATACTATTTTGTACCTTGATTCCTTTATATAAAAATGAAACTAGAAGTAAAAAATATCATGTATCATAATTATAAATATATTTTTAGCTTTCAATGTAACGTAGGGGAGTTTAGGCTTTCCTTTTTTGTAACAATTATTGCATGGCTCACAGTCAAAGATAAACTACATGTATAAAAGGTCAATCGGTTCGATTTCTCATTTTACACTTTCCTGAAATGATACTTTGTAGAGTTGCAACTTCCTTAATTAAAATCAAATGAAATAGCATACATTGTCCCAAGTTGTTTTGTTATTGTGAAATGCACATGGGTTTTTTTGTGTGTTTTTATTCCTCTCTTTGATCATGATTAAAGGTAACAGATAGTTTTGGGAAGCCCTCAAAAACTTTTCGTGAGATTTCTTTGATTTTACTTAATGAATAGCAGGGTACTAACATAACTAAGATGCTGTGGAATTTTCTCCTCCTCAAGTGAAATATTTACTGAACGAGAGGTGAAAAGTAATAAAAATCCCTGGCCCAAAAAAGAGGGGATGTAAATTCAAACAACGGCCACACACACTACGCACATTAGGATTGCTGTGTGTATAGAATACGCTACACATAGTGCGAAGCGCTGGGTTTATTGTGCGGGGAACCTTCGGGTGGATATGGTCTTAGCATGAGGCAGTGAAAAGCCGTTACCAAGCGTTTCTTACAGATATTTACACTAAAATTTGTTCGAAATCGTGAATGGAATGTTAAATAATCTCATGCATGTGTCTTATGATAAAAGGAGAGTAGTATGTGACTATGTTTTATAAGTTTCTTGCCAGTATGATTTTTGCTACCGAAACTGTCTATGAGCTTTAAATCTATTCTTTATCCTACATGTACATGTACCTCACCTCTTTTATTTACTTCATGCAGGTAATTTCCTTCTTTGATCTATTTCTCAAATTGTGCACAGACATGTATTAACTAATTTTTCTTTTTCTGCAGTTTATTTTTATTTTTCAATCAATTTTATATAATTTGCAACTTGTTCTTTCTCTTTAAAAAAAAGTAGGGGAAAAAAAATTATGCTAGCATACTATCTAACCCACGAAAGAACGTCAAGATAAAGGGTAGAGATACGATACTGTAATAAAAGTGTAGTTCTCGTGCATCGAAAGAGAAATCCAAACTAAACATATATTGTAAGTAAATGTATTTGCCACTAGATGCAAAGTAGTTCAATAATCACAATAGCTTGGCAATATTCCATCAGAAGAGGGCAGCATTCAAAATCACTTTGGTGGGTAGATGAAGTGGCCTCCATAAATCTACATTGACTCTCCTTTCTCAATTTCCTTTCATTCAGTGCCTTGGAATTTGACAATTCATTCTCCTCCTGATCACAAATATCTTGAAATGCATAATTTCTTTAATGCAGGTCAATAATAGTCAAGAACATTTACAATCTCGATTTGTAGCTAAACAGCGAAAATTCCAGGAATGATTTTTAACAAAAATGTTACTATTGTTTGGGGGAATGATTTTCTTTATATAAAAAAATCAAGGCCAGAAACATGATACACAGATATGAAGACAGTAATAAAATAAATAATAACTTCCCAAATCACAGATGTATTTGGATGAAAATATCTAATCAAGTAGATGAATAGGCCTACTTCAACATCTACAGCAGACAAAGAGGTAAATACGAATTTTTTTTTAATTCATTTTTTATTGATAATTAAATCAGTTATTATATTTGGGTCTCATGATCTAAAAATCCATGGTGCATGGATATATAAAAAAGCATCTATTTAAACAAAATAATAATAATTACCGATGTAACAATGGTGAAAAAAAATATATGAATGCATGAGTACATCCACATCTAAAGAAGACAAACCTGTGGACTTAGCAAGGTTTACTGATTTTAGAATAATAATTTCAAATTGGTAATGTAAATCAGATTAACCAATCAAAGTAATTGTAATCCCTAAGTTTTACTCCCCCTCCCCCCTCAAATAAAAAAATCATCTAAAACGGTTATCTAAAAATGAGCATTGACTTCATAAAGGGTACCAATCACCAAAAATATTTGGCTCTGTAAGAGGTTCCATGTCTTTATACTATATTCAAAATACAAGCTTCAAATATTACTTCTATAAATTGATATTGCAAGTTTAATGAAACGCTCTATAAGCGTAAAAGCGACCTGTGAGTAGACTACTCGACGCATCCGTATGCGCTCACCAAGATATGGGCGGGCGTGGAACCAAACTCGGAGTTCGGTTCTACGCGCGCACCCCCTCATGTTATCCTTTATTTCCATCATACTCCTTAACTGTTGACCTACATGTATAGAATGCCAGATTAAGTTCTTTGAGGTTGATTTTATACTTTCTAGCTGTACACAAATTATTTTTTCAAGTAATTGGCACACTTTAGATTGTCAACTCAGGACATAACACACAATGATAGACAGACAGAGAGACATATAGGCAGACATACAAACAATACACATTGCACTTACATTAATCATGGCGTTGGACGTTATTCGGAACAACGTTGCCCTCTCGTTAATCCCCTTCAGGCGGGACGAAGCCTGCGGCGAGTCGTCTGTGGTCTCTAACTCGGAGAGCGACCTCTGTAGTGCTGCGCCGTGCTTTACGATGAGATCGTTACAGGTGTTGAGGTCCTCTAGCTTGCTGGTGAGTTGGCGGAGAGTGGTCTGTACCTCGTTGTGGTCCGTCTCCTGGGGATGCAGCTTCTCATCGTCATCTGCAAAATAAGGAAGATGTCAAAATATCAAATACAGGATTCCATTTATTCCTATTATCTTTTTGGACATTTTAATTTTGATTTTGATGCCCTACTTTATCTGGCTACAATACTTCTCTCAAAATGACAAATAGCTTAGAGCACTTTAGCAATGGCCTTTTGCTGTCATATAACATAGTGTGCTGAGAGTCAGAAGGGTGTTCATTCTGTGTCAAATGCCATGAGTGAATGTCTTATTGGCTCTCTGCAGCTTTTATTTCTTTTTTTTCCTCCTTTTTTTTTGTTGGTCTTTACATATACATGTAAAGTGTAAAACTAAAGGGTGATTCCATGTACTGTGTCCAGTACCACATATCTCTTTTTTCTGCATTTTTCATCCCAAAATGAAAAATGTCCCAATATGAACAAGTGAATGAGTAAATTACGCAATGCGTAATAAATGTCCCCGCCGGAAGTGCAAATCTGTGGAAATTAACTAGCCTGAACCTTAAAACTTCAGTGAAAAACTTTAGTGAATAAAATAATAATGTTACTGCATGCAAAAGAAGAGAATACCAACAATGCATGTATACAACTGAAATATAAAACATGAAAACATTATGAACCTTCAGTCATTTTGAATAAATTTGCATAAATTTGCATAAATTTGCATGAATAATGAATTTCAAAATTCTGTGTAGAAGTTTGGAAGCCCCCACCCAGCCCTATCAGATAAAACAATCGGAATAAAAATCCGATGTGAAATAGAGAAGTAGCATTTTTCATCAATTTTGAATAAATTTGCATAAATTTGCATAATTAATGAATTTCAAAATTCTGTGTAGAAGTTTGGAAGCCCCCACCCAGCCCTATCAGATAAAACAATCGGAATCAAAATCCGATGTGAAATAGAGGAGAAGTAGCATTTTTCATCAATTTTGAATAAATTTGCATAAATTTGCATAATTAATGAATTTCAAAATTCTGTGTAGAAGTTTGGAAGCCCCCACCCAGCCCTATCAGATAAAACAATCGGAATCAAAATCCGATGTGAAATAGAGGAGAAGTAGCATTTTTCGTCAATTTTGAATAAATTTGCATAAATTTGCATAATTAATGAATTTCAAAATTCTGTGTAGAAATTTGGAAGCCCCCACCCAGCCCTATCAGATAAAACAATCGGAATCAAATAGAGGAGAAGTAGCATTTTTCGTCAATTTTGAATAAATTTGCATAAATTTGCATAATTATTGAATTTCAAAATTCTGTGTAGAAGTTTGGAAGCCCCCACCCAGCCCTATCAGATAAAACAATCGGAATCGAAATCCGATGTGAAATAGAGGAGAAGTAGCATTTTTCGTCGATTTTGAATAAACTTGCATAAATTTGCATAATTAATGAATTTCAAAATTCTGTGTAGAAGTTTGGAAGCCCCCACCCAGCCCTATCAGATAAAACAATCGGAATCAAAATCGGCCAAGAAATGACGGAGAAGTAGCATTTTCTAACATATGAGCACACGCGGACAGACGGACGGACGGACGGACACACACACACACGCACACACGTACGGAGCCCGTTTCATAGTCCCCTCGCGAACTTCGTTCGGCGGGGACAATAATGGAGCTCTCTGGTATCACCACCTATAATCTTTGTCATATCAAGAGATTTATTCATCAATGAATGAAATGTATGAATAAATGTCACATGTCGTAGGTGACACTCTGCCCCGAATTGCCCTAAAGTGGAAAAAAATAGAAAATTTTCCTCCAAAAGGCCTAAAGGAGGTCCCTGGTTCTCATGATTCTTTCAAAAGCTCCAAGTAAAGAATGTTCTGTTAGCACCATTCTCTTCCATGCTACATGTACATTCATGTCCTGCGTGCAACAGAAATATGATTAACGTTATTATTATAAAGTGTTCACTGATTCGCACTAATTCCTCTACACACATACATGTAGAAAAACTCAGCCATCGCCTACTGAGATTTTGTATTTGTACAGGCACCCAACATGACGGTATTAAATCAATATCAAATGCAATCTGTTGCATTTTACCCACTTATGGAATTGATGTGGAAAATATGATACCCATGGATAACATGCAATGAAAACATATTTCATGTTATGAGTATCTGAGACTATTGATTTTTCTGAGACTTCCAACAAAATTGAATCCGAATATACAGGTTTAACAGACATGTACAATGTTGTTGCTTACACACTGACATAACATGAATCAAAATGAGTTCTCAAAAAATCAATTAATCCAGGATTTTAATGCAGCATTCAAAATATAATCAGTTCTAATACCTATCTATAGCAGACTGTTGTCAAAATGAGGTCATTCTATAACTTGGAAGCCTGACAAGATCATGAACTACAATTTCAGATACACAACACACTTGTACTGCTTAAAATGCGGGATATATTTACAGCAGACCGAATGGTTCTGCACAGCAGCAGCACCGTTATGTCATCGATATGTGTCGTAACATACTGTACAACCTGAAAATGAACTTTCACACAGAGGGGTTGCAGACACTCCTAACCTAATTATGTTGTAATTAATACATGCCAAAGACCACAGAGTTGACTCCCTACAAGTACGTGTACCTTCAAGGTCATGGCAAGCAAATATACAAGAACTTCAAAGTTAGGATAATGTAGTATTAGCATGTCAACTTTAAAGGGAAATCCAACCTTAATAGCAAGTTGCTTTGAAAGAAAGAGGAAAAATCAGAGAAGCAGATTGGTGAAAATTTGAACGAAATCTGACAAGCAATAAGAAAGTTATGGATTTTTGAAAGTTGTAATCACTATACATATGGGAATTTCAAATTGTCCGAATAGGTAATGTCACTGTGATGTAGCTGTGGACAACTCCCCCATTCACTCCAACACACAAAATGACTAAAATGTCACTTTTTTCAAAATGTATTACTCAGTAGGATCTCTTTCTTTCATGAGGACCAATAACAATATGCTATCTCCAATATATTTTGAGTACTGCCCCGAGGGTAAAAGCGCCTCAAAGAAAACTGCAAATTAATGATATTTTTGTGTACGACAAATGGGAGAGTTGTCCACAAACATGTCACAATTGAATCACCAAATTGCCAATTTGAGATTCGCATAGATGTAGTGATGTCATTTTTCAAACATCCATAATTTTTTTATTCCTAGTCCAATTTCTTTCAAACTTTCACCATCCAGTTTTTCTTATTTTTCTGCTTTCACACAAATCATCTCATTACCAAGGTCGGATTGCCCTTTAAAGCCCCGTTTATCTACAGCTGATTAATCAATCTGCATGTACTTGGAGACCATCAAACTCTGTTAATTTTTAACCAAAGAAACTCTTGAAGAAATGCACTAAACATAATTAAATGAAATACACTTGCTCCTGCCAAGTGAAGGGGTTCTCTTTACAGGTTTTCCTGACTTTATGCTAATATAGTGAGCATCTCTGAGACTGATGCATTCAGATCTCTGGTTCAGCTCTGATTCTCCCCTTATGGCACACACTATTTTCCTCAATCTCAACCTGCTGAGAGCCAAAAGTGTGTTAACTCTACCTACATGTAGGTTAAAATATATGAGTTAAAGGGAAGCTTAACCCTTTCGCGACAATTGACCACATTTTGTGGTTTGGCTCAAAAATGTGATCAATTTAGCCCTTAAATAATTGATTCAGAGCTCTAAAAAATATACCAGATGCATGAGTAGAAAGAGCAAAATTTTCTGCTCACTCTATGTCCATTTTTGTTGCGTGACCAGATTAGAATTTTTAAAATGAGATTAAGCTTTAAAATCCTCAAATTGGCAACACATTGAGAAGTTCAAAATCATTGTTTTTAAACAAAATTGGCAATTTTAAAAACTTTTTGACAAAATTTGTGACCATGTGTATTGTTTTCAAAGACATTACAGCTTATTAGAACCATGTAGCACTAAAAGAAAAATATTATTGTTGCCAATTTAAAGAACAAAATGTGATCAATTTAGCCCTTAAATAATTCCTGTCCTGAAAGGGTTAAGTTCTGGGAAAGGTAAAAATTAATTTGTGAACTTTCTCATTCTTTTTATGTCGGTTTGGAAGATTATCATAGTAGAAATGTCCCCTGAAAAGGATTGCTCTTCAAATGCTCTCACATTCAAAATATGACAAGAAACAGCTGAAATGTTCAGGCCGAACATTTGTGTGTAGTCCCATATACACATTTCTTTGTGCAGTGCATGTGACTCTCAGCAGGATTGAGTCAATTTCTTATCATTTTGGTGTTTCCAAGTCCTTATAGCATACACCAATTCTTATGTGCTATATAATCAACCTTTCCCAATTACTTTGAGACAGTTTTTTCACAATTCAATCTCATGACCAGAACTCAACTTTATCTTTAATGCTCTTCCGGTTCTGAGCAGAAGAAATGTTCAAATCCTTGCATGCTTCAGTGTCACTGCCTCTACAAAACTGATAAGTGCGTCTGGGAATCAAGCGAAAGCAGGAATGCAGGAAGAAGTCATGACTGAAATAAAGTGCACATGCACGAACACCAAAATTTCAATCCAGGCCCTCAAAATGTCAAACTGTAAATATGAGCCGGGTGAACACAGATCCTAATATTTCGCTCCAGACCCAGGGAGCAAAGTTAGCGTGGTGCCGTGAACTCAACTCAACCTTCTTTTTAATCATGTACCATGACAACACACAACGATAAACAAGGGTCTGAACCTAAAGACTACTACCAGTCTGTATCTCTGTGGCCGTGGATGCACATAAAATGTTCCTCACGAAAACCTAATCATATATTTGATAAACGAGTTCATTTGGTTACGGAGTTAACATGGCGTGCCGACATATTCCAATGAACCCTAAATATTGAATGAAATGTCTGCATCACTATCAGCAACTAGATCATAATTGATTGCTTATTTGCACAGTATAATTCGTTTTAAAGAGCTTCAGCTGGTTTTTCCCTTTGAATCAAACTAGACAAAAAAGTGGAGAATGCATTTTTCTATGATTCATTACATATGATCTACTTTTATTTGAGATAAAACAAACCTCTTCAGATATCTCATACCAGTGTAAAAAAATGCTTGTATGTTCATGTGAGTTCTTTTGGGTTTCGATGCTATTAAAGTGCCATTTTCTCACAGCAATTTTTTTTTTTTTTCACTGTATTTTCACCAGAGCTCTTTTTCACTTTACCGGAGCTATTTTTGGAGCTTTCCAGAGCTAAATTGCTCACAGCTCTCAAATATTTTTTTCACTGTCTCATACCTATCCATCTCATTTTTTAAAATCACCACAAGAAAAAAGTAAAATCTTGATTTTTCTCTTTTCCATCTTATCCACTTTATACAGAAGATATTTCTGAACAATAAATGGGGTATAAAATGGTGATTCTGTCTAATAAATAACCATTTCATTGCTAAGAAGTAAAAAGACTGTCTTCAGAAAAATAAGCGATATACCATTTCAAATTGCCTTAAAAAAAATAAGAGACAGCAATTAAAATTGCCTTCAGAAAAATAAGAGATATAGCAGATTAACATGAGTGAAATATAGGTATATAATATGTAAAACTAATTAGGTAAATGTATGTTATTCATATGATTGGGTTTATATATGCTGCTGTCATCATAATATGTGCATTTCATGAAATAGACAAACACTGACTAGCAACATCACAAATAGTCACTAATGGCCATGTCCTAATTACTGAGACATGACTGAAACTCTGACTTCAGCAAAATTTATCTCATGCCATAAAATGGTGAATACATTCAGAGCTTGAACTCTATGGAAATGTGACATTTAGAATATGGCCTACTAACATGTGCTTGATGTTTTTCATTTCCCATAATATTCATTTCAATGAGTGATCACTGCAGTTGGAATTGTATGTTTTTTTCTCTGAAAGGATCCATTTTCAATGCTAGGGGTTTCTTTTATAAATTGTCTGCATTTCTTTTAAAATAGTAATTAATTCAATATTACTTGACGTTGATATATTTTTTATTAGATATATGCATTCCAGGATGAAAAATACTTAGGTGTGTGCACCGTTATTCACAATGTTTACTTGCTGTTAGTTTTTTTCCGATCAATGTCATATTCATTTAGATCTATTTAGAACTAAATGAGATATCAAGCACAATTAGCCAGAACCTAGATACTTCTTCTCTTTTCTTGATATTTTATCTTTTACAAAGCATCTAAATATAGGAAAGCAATCAACAATCAACAAGCTGCATGTGGATAATATTTGCAAAGACAGCTTATGTATTGAGTCATGAGTAAAAAAATATATCGATCTAGTACGTATTAATAGGTATTGAAATGAGAATAATGATATTTCAGATTCAAGGATTTCAAATACATTAGAAAAATCAAAACTGTGTAATACAAGGCATACATTATGAAACAATATTCCAGGCCTATTTCAAAGAGAGTTAAGTACAAGTAGGTCTACTTTAAACCATGTAAAGAGAAAGGGCAAATTTGACTTTGTGGAAGCAAGCCTGCAACTGCATGTACATTGTAAATAGTAATTTGTGTACCAATTTGCAAATGATAATTGCATTGTACATACAGTACATGTACATAATAAATTTTGGTTAAGTCCAAGGTATGTCACATATGTTACCCAGTATTACAGAATTCAACCCTTTCAGGACAGAATTATTGAAGGGTTAAATTGATCACATTTTGTTCTTCAAATTGGCAACTAATAATATTTTCCTTTTAGTGCAACGTGTGTATTAGAATTTTGTCAAAAAGTTGAAAAAAAATCGCCAATTTTGATTAAAAAACAATAATAATAATAATAATCAAACATTTTTATATAGCGCATTACACATAAGCAAAATTGCATGTCTCTATGCACTTTAGGAGAGGAAAGAAAGGAAAGATGCACTGGGTTCATGATTCTGATTAACTATAAAGTGGTGAAAAGGTATGTCTTTAGAGAATTAATGAAGTTTTCATAGGAATTTATACTTTTCTGATATTCACGCAACTTGTTCCACAAAAGAGCGGCAGAATGTGTAAAAGACCTTTCCGCGTATGATTTTGTCATTATTTGTGGAACACAGAGCAGGGACTTGGAACTGGAACGTAACATTCTATCGGGTTTATATGGAGTTAGTACTTCAGAGAGATAAGTAGGAGCCAGCTGATGTAAACATTGGTAGGTTAACATAAGTATTTTAAATTGGATACGGGACTTGATGGGCAACCAGTGTAGATCTCTTAAGACTGGAGTTATTGATTCATGTTTCTTCGTGCGTGTAACAAGTCGGGCTGCAGAATTTTGAAGGAGTTGTAGTCTTTGAATTTGAGAAGAAGGGAGACCAGAAAGTAAACTATTACAGAAATCAAAATGGCACATAACAATGATTTCGAACCTCTCAATGCGTTGCCAATTTAAGGATTTTAAAGCTTATTCTCGTTTTTAAAATTCTTGGCATCAAACGCAATATGGTCAGAAATGGACACAGTATGTGCAGAAATTTTTGCTCTTTCTACTCCTGCATCTGGTATATTTTTTTTAGACCTCTGAAAGTTACTGAGCCAAATCACAAAATGTGGTCAATTTTCTTGAAAGGGTTTATGGAATTTTGAACATAAATTGAAAAAGAAAATACCATTTTACTTAATATTTTGTCTGATCCAAGCAGCCCCCCACCCCCCCCCCCCATTTTTTTGAGTAGACACGTTAAAAAAAAATCTCGGAAAAAATGCTCAAAAATTGTCATGATCAGATATACTTAAATTTAGATGGGGTCATTAACGTACATATATATGCATGGGGCAAAGTAGCTCTTGGACTTGCCCTGGTAGAATATTGATGAGAATCATTCATGTATAATAGTAGAATATTGCAGGCATTAATGTCCAAAAGGTATTTCCTTGAAAATTAACAAGACAGTATAAACAAGCTGTACGCCTCTGTTCATTTACTAGTTGTGACATCATGCAATACTGCACACTGACAAGGAAATCAATTAAAACTATATTAGGGTTTAGACCTTTCATTGTTAAGAATAACAATTCCTAAACACAGTGGCAGATTTAGGGGGGGGGGAATCCCGGCCCGTGCCCCCCCCCCCCCTTTTGAGAGAAAACAATGCATTGTGCCCCTCCTATTTGCGATTGTGCCCCCCCTTTTTGACCAGAAAATCTTCTTTTTTTTTTTTTTTTTTTGCTTGTCAGAGAATTATGGAGGGGAACTGGACCCCATACCCCCCCCCCCCCCCCCCACTGAGCGACTTTTCGAGGGCTGGTAAGACAAAAAAAAATATGGGTCTCCCTCCAAGCAGTTTCCCAAAGTTGACAATCCTGCATTTGTGTGCCCCCCCCCCCCTTATACGAAATCCTGGATCCGCCCCTGCCTAAACATTAATTATATATAATTAATGATTCATGCAATCTAAAGCACAATTAACAATGATGCAATGAATATCATGTGACTGCATTATTACATGTAAAAAAAAAATTTTAAATTGAAGAAAAACACACACAAATAACATTTTTAATGAAAAGCAGACAGGCACTCAGTGGTCATGAAACACATGAAATACATGTATTGGCACCCAGAACCGAATATAAAATTTGTAATAAAAGCAAACTTGAATACCTCTTGGCCACTGTATGAGTGTCCATGGCAGCCCAGCTGAAATAAAGCAGTAATATTTTTGAGGAATAAAATTTTTGAGAAAACAAGTGAATGAGTAAATTACGCAATGCGTAATAAATGTCCCCGCCGGAAGTGCAGATCTGTGGAAATTAACTAGCCTGAACCTTAAAACTTCAGTGAAAAACTTTAGTGAATAAAATAATAATGTTACTGCATGCAAAAGAAGAGAATACCAACAATGCACGTATACAACTGAAATATAAAACATGAAAACATTATGAACCTTCGGCCATTTTGAATAAATTTGCAAAAATTTGCATGAATAATGAATTTCAAAATTCTGTGTAGAAGTTTGGAAGCCCCCACCCAGCCCTATCAGATAAAACAATCGGAATCAAAATCCGATGTGAAATAGAGGAGAAGTAGCATTTTTCGTCAATTTTGAATAAATTTGCATAAATTTGCATAATTAATGAATTTCAAAATTCTGTGTAGAAGTTTGGAAGCCCCCACCCAGCCCTATCAGATAAAACAATCGGAATCAAAATCCGATGTGAAATAGAGGAGAAGTAGCATTTTTCATCGATTTTGAATAAATTTGCATAAATTTGCATAATTAATGAATTTCAAAATTCTGTGTAGAAGTTTGGAAGCCCCCACCCAGCCCTATCAGATAAAACAATCGGAATCAAAATCCGATGTGAAATAGAGGAGAAGTAGCATTTTTCGTCGATTTTGAATAAATTTGCATAAATTTGCATAATTAATGAATTTCAAAATTCTGTGTAGAAGTTTGGAAGCCCCCACCCAGCCCTATCAGATAAAACAATCGGAATCAAAATCGGCCAAGAAATGACGGAGAAGTAGCATTTTCTAACATTTGAGCACACACGGACAGACGGACGGACGGACACACACACACACACACACACACGCACACACGAACGGAGCCCGTTTCATAGTCCCCTCGCGAACTTCGTTCGGCGGGGACAAAAAGTGGAAGGGTGAAAAAGCTGTTTCAATAAATAAAAAAGGGAAGAATATGCATAACATTCTACTAATAAGAAAAATAAAAATGTGCCTGAAACATTAAAAAAAAAAAAATGTTGAAAAGTCCTTTCAATAACTGATGGCATTTACATGTATATAAACATTATCCTTTAGACTGTTCAGTAGCTTTAGCTATTTATCAAAAATCTTTAAAAATCATATAGTGAAGTTTGGTTTGATGGTTTATTGTTACCTAGCACCTATTAAAAAAGAAAACATGTATACGCCTGTAAGTAAGCAACCAGGAGACATATGGCTTTAACTCCTACCCGAGGGACTTGGTAACGACAATTAATACCTTACCAAAGCCCAATGGGACTACATGTAGTGCATAGACTTGGGTTTTGAACCAGGAACCTCCTGGTTACAAGACCACTGCTCTACCACTGAGCCATTGTGCCTCCTTCTTAATGAAGACCTACATGTACATGTATGCACCTGCACATCAAGCTGATACATAGTTTTAAATACTTAATCGCCAATAGTACAAATAACCTTGAAACAATGTCTCCCGGCACCACCTCTGTAGCTTTAATAAGATTAAATGAATAAACTGAAAATAAGACACAGCATGGGAAAATAATATAACAATCAATCTGTCAAAAACTACGATAAGAAAAATGAATTATCTGCTGTGAGCAAGAAGAGCCCTAAATCCTATTATTCAACAGAGAGTTCTAAACGCCTTTCTTACTCAACCATATGCATGTACGTGCATGATGTCAAATTTTGTACAAGGGCATGTCAATATTTATGAGGCCTGCAAGAAATAGAGGATGGAGTAAAGATAAAGAGAAAGGTATGAATAGAGAAAGGTATGAATAGATACATGTAATTCATGCATGAAAATCGCAACCTTGAATCAGATTTCTTAGCCACCCCCACAAAGGATGTCAATCAAGAAGACCTAAAAGTATTCATGTCGGCCTAAATAATGCACAAACATACAATGTACATGTAGTATACTACAGGTACATTACATGTACATGTATATATTGGATAGCACTCGTACATTACATTATGTGCACAAAAAAGGCAGGTATATGTTCATGCATAAAGTACATGTAAAGTCGGCACAAAATGCATGTCCTACTCATACACATCTTGTAAAGAACCAGCAAAGTCAAAGGCATATTGATGACAACAGTGCCCCCCCCCCCCCCCACTGCCGCCCCTTCCTTCCTCATCAATCTTTTGTGAAACAATGAATACAATAAATACAATATGCTGGTAGTGTTACTCTTGAACATATCATCAAGCTTTACTTAGACTAGGTTTTCCTGGAAAGCTATGGTACAAATGTATGGTCTCTCTTTCTGTATGAATGCACAAACATCAACTATACTACAGATCTTGCATCATTCTTTTTGAAATGCGTTTCTTTTAACCCACAGCTGTACAGTGTCTCCTTTTAGTGACATTTTTGCATTATCTTTTGATCCAGAATGCTAGGAATTACACATTACACATGAGAAGAAAGAACAAAAGTCACAGAAAATTTAGAGTCTACATGTATTTGCAATGCAGTACGTTGTGCCGTTTACAAATAAGAGTGATCTAATTGTAACTAATTTTTGAAGTCTCTAAATTGGCAACTGTAAAATATATAGTCATTATTTTCATGTACAAATTGGCAATTTTCCGGTTAAATTTTGCTATAATTCACATTGGTTCATTTAATAAACTTTTCATTATTTTCTTCAAATTTTTTAGGAGTGGAAAATAAGAATAATTGTAGCCAATTTGAGGAGGGAAAGCTGATTAATTAAGACCATAAGAAAACTCTGAACTGCTATGGGTTAAGGGAATTGCAACATTTTATAAAAACCTTCCAAGAGCTACATCCCGGGGCTCGATACCTCTGACCTGAGGGTCGCTACACAAACTAGTAATACTTCATAGGAGCCACAACACAATTTATGGCTCACTTGACCGACATGTACATGTACGTGTAAGCATTTGATCACTCCAATGTAAATCCTGTAAGTCAGTCAAATAACTGAAGACATCATATAACACCAAGCTCAACTCCATGTTAAAGGGTACCAGTGACTAAAAAATATTTTGCTCTCTATGTGAGATGTTCCATTTTGCTACATGTATACCACATCAGAAATACGGGCTTCAAATATTACTTAGAGAGATGTTGCAAGTTTAAGTACACTCTCATTAAACGTAAAAGCGACTAGTGAATAGACTATAATGCGTCGGTATGTGCAAGCAAAGGATAGAGCCTGCATGGAACCCAACTCGGAGTTCAGTTCAGTGCAAGCATTTTATGTCATCATTTATTTCCTTCATGCTCCTTAACTGTTGACCTAAAGAATGCCAGGTACAGTTCTTTGAGGTTGGTTTTATACTTTCTACCCTACACAAATTATTTCTAAGGTGATTGGTACACTTTAATGCACCATGAATGCTAAAACAGTGACCAAACTTTGTGAAGGATTTCTGTGAGATCGTTTAAAGGTTGGTGGCTTCCAGGTATACATGTACCATGTAAGCCTACATGTACAGGTAAATGGTCATTGAAAATAATCATTCTTGGCATACCCGCTTGAGGCAGATAGAGCATCGACTCTGAGGGAATGCAATAAATCATTGCACTGAATTTGTAAACCGCCAAGTCCAATACCCAAGCCTACATGTATGAATGTACAAAGCTAGTTTGTGAAACCTGTGATGAAATTCTCAGCCAGTGGGTAGAAGTTGACTACTACATGTCACTGCCGACATCAATGTAGGTTACACAGAAGCGATAAACTATTAACTGTCAGGTAAAAATTAAATAATAACACTTTCAGCTGCTCTTATTTCTTTCTCTAGCATTCCAGTTGAGAGGTTAAAAGCAAGAAAACAAAACTTGTGAAATGTAAAGAGGGGAAGGTACATGTACATGTCATCCCTTGCCCTAGATAGAGATACCATAAAAGAAGTGCAATAAAAGTGATGTACACATTAGGCACATACTGTCTTAATGTAATCCATGTGACAATCACTTGAATAACCAATTAATAGGGCCTTGTATTGTCTCCATGTCTCTATGCTTGGGTGATAATGAGGACAAAAAAAAATCATAATTGGGGGAGGGGCCTCATTCAAAAATTTCCTTAAAATTACTTGAGTGGTGAAAAGTGGTAGAATTATATCTCAAGACATATTAGAAGTAAAATCTGTAACACAAAGACTCAAATTAAATAAAAACAAAAACAAAAAAAACTAATTAACCAACAATAGTCATGATGCCCTCCCTCTGTCTAACTTTTTCAAAGTTAGTACCAAGGGGTGTCGACTTACTCGTAACATCACCTGCCCATAATCTGTCCCCAGTCATGGTGCTACACGAGGCGCACATCACCCAGTTTCCCATGCAAGAGCTGGTCGACGAGCCGCCGAAAATAAGCTCCTCGTAAGCAGCGGGTTGGTCGCGTGCATGTACCTCAACATCGCCAGCAGTTAACAAGATTACTTAATCCCACTCTCTGTAAACAAGCACTTGTGGTGGCATGGCAGAGAGCGTGGTGGAGAGAGTGAGTCTAGCTCATTACATGATTAGCCAAGCAGCTGACTACTTCAATGAGGCGCAGCGATGACGACGATGCAACGCCACATTCCACAGCGATCTCCTTGGCAGGGTCTAGAGTGAGCTTTGACAGATTACAAATATATCCTGAAAGGCAGTTCTGGTAGATGGTGGCAGCCCAATGAGGTAGACTGATAGAAAAGTCATATTCCAGAGTGATCAACAGTATTGTCAGCATGCACTTTCCAGATCTGCTATCTGTGGATTTGCAATTTAATCAGCATTCACTTTCAGGAAAGCTGTAGTCCCTGTTTGCTCAACATACTCAACAACAGGTACAATACTTGATTTTTCGCAAAGCAGGTCTATGTAGTGCAAAACAATCACTGGTTCCAGAACTTATCTTTCTTCGATTCATACGTAATTTTCCCTCCAACAACCAAAAACAAAGCAACACAAAGATAGAAATGTGATGTATGTTCACTCAGTGCAATGTTACAACAAAATGTAGCTTCCGTACTGGTTGTACTCTGACTCAGAACTCTGACGGAACATCGAGAACTGCTTCCTGTTTATATACACTTTGTTTACAAAGCAAGGGCACTTTCTCCAAATGAAAAATCATCTGTTATGTACATGTATACATGTATATATACGGCCGTTCATGAAGCGGTATCAAAATACATATCCATTCCTAGCTTCTTCCAAATTTACATGAAGCTGATGCACAGGCGAGTTTGTGAAGCCATACATTCAATCCATTTCTATGGAGATCCTCCTCCACACTGGCAATGCTCATGGATGTTGCGAGTAGCGCATCGAAAGTTCTTTCACTCCTCCCTGTACAGAAATCCATGAATAGACCGACTGGATGCCAATGCGATTAACCCTGTCTGAAGCTACTCCACTCCCTTCCAAGTTCAAACTTGACATAAAACGACCAAGTGCACTGTAGTTCAATCATGTGAAAGTAAACCCTCTGACTACTAGATTCTCTCATTGCCATAGGCTAAATACAGGAACCACCCGCTTCTTGGAGGTAATGGTTTAAAATAAACATGCAGTCCATGCCTTGGTACCATCATTTTTTGTTGTTGCATGCCTTATCTACAAAGAATATCAATGCTTGGGGTAGGAATTAATCTGCTGATAAAGCACAAGAAAACTTAGGCTGGAGTTTATTGAAAACATCATGTAAAACCATTATCAAGTAGTATCCCATCGGTTAATGAATAAAAGTCCATCTTTGGTGTACGATACTACAATGTGTTTTAGAGGGGAAGTTGTAAATCAGTTTATAAGTTACTTGGCAAACTTCCTGTAGTATCTTTACAGGTACCTTCAGTTTTACTTAATGCTGAGCCACAGCAAACCATGCAATTGAAAAAAAAAACTGATGCAGGTAGACAAATAGCTTTTTAACACAAGAGGAAATTCAAAGAGATTATTGTAAAGAAACGCAAACTATATAATAACTATATTCAAAAGGGGCACACCAGATATATGTAAGAAACATTGTATCAAGAAACTTGCTCAGGAGAGAAGTCTGTGGTTGTAAATGATACTCATGCTACATCGTCACACGATGCCCAAACCCGTTTTGCAATACGATTCGCAACAATGTTTTACCATACATGTATGCATGTAAATGTACATTCAGACCAATGATAATTCAACTTCTTTACTTTCGTATAGCTGCAGAGTGTTTGTTTGAAACACTGCATACTGAAAAACCAGTCATTTTCGTGTGCATGAAACATTTTCGTGAATTTCGCGAGTGGTCGAGATTCATGCCACAAAATAATCAAATCATAATTGAAACAACATAAAATTATTGCAAATCGCGAAAGTTTTATGTTGTGAAAGTTTCTGGTTTTAGAGTAGGTTTCCTCATCTGAATGGGAAAAGATTGGTAGACTCACATACAGGGCTTATCCTTGATGTTGGTACCCGTACATATGTCATGGCATCCATACAGCACTGGTAGGGGTACTACAAGAACTTGCAAGCAAAGTAGTTGATCAACATTTCCACACTATGTTAACAGCATCTTTAACAATGGCAGGAATTCCAGAACAGAGCATTTAACTCTTAACCAGCTTAGGTCCAATAACGGAACATACACTGGAATGCTAATGTCGACTTATGTCACATACATGTCCACAATCTACATGGAAGGCATACTCCAAGTTGTGTGGCAGTCTAGGGTGTCAATACAAAGCAATTCTGAGTTTATACATGCATGGCACCAAGAAGTACAAGGTCGGAAGCAGTGTGGTGCTCCTATCCAGACAAGCTACATATCTGTACTGCATGCATGATATACAGTTTAGGAGTATGACAGCGTGCAATGACGACAAGGTCTACATAGTTTTGCTCAGTAGATGTCTTCCGACAACAACAACAACAAAGACGACGACCAGGGCACCCCAAGGTCTGCCCGAAGTACGGAATGCAGAGCCTCTGTTAGGGGCTTTTTAATTTCTTGATTACATCATTCAGCTCAGTAGACCAGGAAAAGTTCCACATGACTGTAGTGCTACATTATCATGACATCTATCGACTATCAAACAGGAAGAAAAAATAGGAGCTTGAGGGTGGTTGGCCCCCCGGAACTCTGCAAAGAGAGCAGCCAAAAGTGAAAGAAAAAACTCCATGAAAACAATTTCCATGAATAGGATATAATGCATAAAGTCACAGATGAACATGAAAACTTAGTCTAATTTGAAGTAAAAGTAACCTTCAAAATTCAAGATTGCTTCTCCTACAAGTAGTACAAAATCGTAACAAAATGCACCTTTTTCTAAATGCCAATTTTTCATTGACTTGCTGCACTAAGCAGAAAAGCACTTTCAAACCCACAGAAAATAACTCATCTAACTCCCGCCCCCCCCCCCCAAAAAAAAAGGTGTAATGTACTTTCACTGAACTTTAAAAAAAAAATCATGTATGATCGTCTTCATGATAGTAGAAATTTACAAAGAGATGATCCTTAAGTAAAGGGAAATGAATGACAAACCAGTTAGGAATCCAAGCAGGGACCTGGAATACGCGTAGGGTAGTCTTTGTCTGGAGACTCCATGTCACATTCAAAAGGATTCAATCCTAGAATTACAGACTTCAAATTACAAAATATATACATGTACATGTACATGTACATGGATGATATTAAAAATAAGACTCAAATCAGAAGGAAAAAAAAATGCCCTAATGTATGCACCTCTCCTATCCTCATCAACTACATGTACCCCATCCCTATTAGGGGCACTTAAACTTTGCCCTCCCCCCACCTAAAGTGGAACATTCATATTCTCTTGCAAGATATTTTGTAACAGGGCTTCCTTAAAGGCATTGATTAACTTTGCCCAGGATTGAAAAAAAAAATCACTGTTCCAGCTAATGCTGTAATCATAATTGCAAACCTTTAGCTCAGACAGGAATCGCCTGAGTTTTATAAGCTGATCGGTCGTTTATATATCAAGATATTTACGATTGAACATTGATGTCAGGATAGAGTACCACCGAACCCTAAAGAACTCTTACGGTTGGCATACCTCGCTCTATCACAGAATACCGTACGGGCTGGAAACCCGCTCTGAAATCGCCAAGCGCTGGTGCTTGGTTTTTGTGACTGCAGCGCAGCGAAGAAGCCGAGCGACTTGCGCTAGCGATTGATCGCGATTTTCTCTTTTTTAGGATAGTAAACGGGTTCCATTTTCTCTCATACTTTCACATATCCTTAGTTATATATGTAGTTAGAGGACTGCACACAATTCACTGGCATTTGAGCTGATTTTACAATTTTTCACAAAGTTAATCAATCACTTTAAACTAGTCCACAGATGCAGCTCTGCATTCAAAATATGACTATCATCATCCTCAAAATACAAATATCATCATATTCGCCTGGGAAAAGGATTATCATTGATTTGTACACTCACATGAAATGGAGATGATAAAATGGTCTCTATTCCAAACTGACATTACGATAAGTCTAGCCCCTAAGAACAGAACAAGCCTCAGAAAAGAAGTGATACTATATATTGTCTGTTGAGAGCCAGAAGGGTGTTAACTCTATGAAGGAGTATACAAGCTCCTGCCCTTATGGCTCTCAGTGCTCAGACGATACGTCATAAATTACGCACATATCATGAGATCCATTGGCTACGATCACCTTCGCCATTCAAGTCTACTGTCAATCTTCCCATAATAACCTCCAATTATCTCTGATTTAGTGCACTATAATAAGGCACACTGTACAGGGTGACTTAAAAAGAATGCAACATCAAGCGTTTTGTCAGTGATTTTTACCTACGACTGTTATAAGCTACTAAAATCCTTGCATCTGATTGGCTGAGAGCAAATTTGTCAGTAAAAATCATTGACAAAACGCTTGATGAAACGCTCCCCTGAGATCTGCAATTTCAACGACATCACTGACACAATATCATTAGTTTTGGTTTTATTAGGTAGAAAACTCTTTTCCGGGTAAAATGACATCAAGATCATCAATTTTAAGGCATTTTGATTCTACGGCTGTTTTTGTAAGGCAATGTCATTTTCAAAATCTGCTTCTTTCGCAACCGTAGTCCTTCTTGGAGAAGCAAAAAATTTGCTTATGACAGCTTTCCATACAATCTCTATTGCATTCATGTTGTATCAGTTTTCAAAGCGAGAGCACTTATGCATTTGTCAACAATGCTGACAGTATTGAAAGAGTCATAGGCAAATTTCTCGCTGCTTCAAGCATGCCTATGGTTGCAAAAGTAGCAGATCTGGAAAATGACATTGCCTCACAAAAATAGCCTTAGAATCAAAATGCCTTACCCAAAATTGATGATCTTGGTGTCATTTCACTGTGAAAGAATTTTCTACCCAATAAAACAAAAAACGAATGACATTTTGTCAACGATGTCATTGAAATTGCAGATTTCATGAGTTGCATTCTTTCTGGGCCACCCTGTACAGTTCCCCTACAATTGAATAGTACCTTGGCCTACATGTATCTCTATGTAATCTTGTAAATTATGTAAAGTCATCAGCTCATTAAGGAGAGGGAGGGGCAGCACTACGCTTACCACTGCCTAACAAAATTGATTATTACCTGTCTCTCTCTGTTCCTATTGTGATATTTGGAGGCTCTTTTGAGCTGTAAAACTGAAAGATTTTCAGAGAAGATTCAAGAGAGTCTGGTTACTGAGGTCTGGAAATAATATCAGAATAATATTTGACTTCATAGAAACTGCAAAAAAGCTGTAGCTCATCTTTCCATCATTCATTTCTTTCTTTTTCAGTTTCTACTCATCTTTTTTCATACATCATTCCCCCCTCGTATACAATTATCTTCTTCTCTTCTGTCATGTACATCCTGACAATGCATATATTTTATATTTTCTTGGTCTCATCTTTACTTTTAACTCACCGGTATTTCATCTTTCCTTCCATTTGCCTCACATTTCTTGCGGCATAACTGCTACAATTATCTCTTACCTACAAGATCATTTCAACCAGTGCATCATTTTTGCTTGTTCATGTATATCATCTACATACATGCATGCACCATATCTACATCACCTCCAGAAAGCAGAACATGTACTTGTACAAAGACTTACTCTCGGAAGATGATACATGCGCCTCCGACATGCCAATTGGATTCAAGTGAATCAACACATTTTCTCCCCCCTAAAGATTACATCAATACCATCCTTTTTAATAATCTTTATCGTAACTGCAGACTCGACTGCTTTCTGATCATCTGCATAGCTTTAACATGAACACCTGTGTCAAACTGTTGGTGTTACATGACTTCAGACAGGTATGAGATGAATGTAATGAATGTTAAACATCTCCTACTTGCATTTTGCGATTTTTTATCATAAGAACATTTTATACAAATTCTATGTAATCTAGAAACCTTCTGCACCAACTCTATTTTATATCAAAACTTTCTGTACTAGCCTACATGTACATGTATCTTCCATCAAAACTCTGCTTTTCTTACTTAAAGCTGCAGGCAAACACCTTCTGACATTTCTTAATGATCCTGTTCACCGGAGAATGACCTCTTTTTCTTCACCCACCTTAACGACATTATGTAAAGCTTGTCTCGGCTCGGATGACGTCAAACTCAACAACCCGTCTGTTTAGAGCCAGAAGAGTGTGTGAACGTCTATTTTGCACAGAGCCAACGCCCTTCTGGCTCTCAGTCAATATTCCTGTCTGTGCCTTGCTCATGTACACTGCACAGCTCCTAGGCTGTTCTTATCTCATTAATTCCTTTTATGCCCTAAACGGGTAGACGGAGCTCTCATTAACCTTTGCAATCTGTAATCCTTAAAGGGTTCATTACATGTACGTGTAGATTCTACTTTCTACTATGAAAGTACCGAAAGAAATAACTCCAGGGAGCTCCAGGGACAGATACACCAAGCAAATTTCACCTCCAGTTTAGTTTCTTTTGATTCAAGAGAGAACAGGGTTATATGAAAATAACAAGAAAAATCCTTTACCTCACTAGTATGGGTACGAAATTCATGATTTCACAATCATTCTGATGAAAAGAATGTGTTTTGCAGGCACCGCCAATATTTTTCTCGCGTTCTAGCAACGATTCAAACAACTCAAAATCACTAGTGCGCCATTGGTGGGACCACCGATATTGTGAAGAGCACACTCGGGGGAAAATATTGGCGGTGCTAGCAGGATTGAGTTGCACCTAGTAGGAAAATACATACAACTGCAATTCCTTCTACAACCATTTGCAGATGATTTTATCAAAGAGCATTTCATTTGCTCAGAGGCAGAAGGGCACCACGCCCAATACTTAGTACAGAGCTAATGCCCTTCTGGCTCTTAACAGACAATTTGAATCTTGACTGATGCCCACAGCATACTACTGTAAAAGAAATGGTCATGGGAGAAGCACTGTTTATTTTATTAGACCATGACAGACTGACAGAAAATAATCATAGGTTCCCCTTGTGCACCGCAGAAATCCAATCTAGTCTCCATGTCTAGACCGAGGGCAGATGCTGCCCAGCTCTGGCAACAACAAAACTCTGTGTAAATCAGCGTAAATCACCATACATGTACACATACATTGGGTGAAGTACAATTTTAATATATTGTTCACGTAGACATCCTAACAGAGAGGGGGTAAAAATATTAATATAGGGCAAGGGTCACACACAATGTCAGGCAAGTGAATTTGACTTCAAGTATGAAACCAAAATTGGTCAAAATTTGGATGCCAATTGCCAAATGAGACAAACATTTCAGTTTATTTATAGTGTCAGCTCTATGAAGTGCATGGCAAGAACTGAAGTAAATCTATGGATATTTTTTTCAGTGCTACAATTTAACTCTCTTAAACTTTTATTAGCATCACACGAGTTGGTGCTGAATACAAGAACAACAAAGAAACCATTGGCAACCGACTGTCTCCAGCCAAACCATTTATTTTCAACATCAAGTTTAATGGTTTCCTTGTCCATTCAAATTTAATTTTGGAGCAGAAATAATAACTTTCTAGTCTACATACGTAGAATAACAAATGTTTGCAACCTCATGTGTATTTCAAAAGTAAGATAGTGCCTGTATTTCTTCCCTTTTCAAATATATCGGTTATTGATGTGAATTTAAAATATTCAAAGCTGAAAATTCAACTATGAGTATTAGCATTAATTCAAGCACCCAAAGAATTTAACTATACGTATACATACATGTACATACATGTACATATAGGGAAATGCATTTAATCCTGGGGGTGTTTCACAAAGCTGTTCGCAAAGTTACGCATTACTTTACAAATGACTTAAATATGACAAGCCAAATGGGATGCTCAATCATTTTTAACTGCATCAGCTTAAGTTGAAATGTGCAGATATAGATTAACATTCTTATTATAACAAACATTTTTAATGCAAAGTATATTTTTTTGCCATAAGTTAATTGAGGTTATGGGAAATACAGTCATACTTTGTTAAAAACATCAGGAAAAACTTTGGGCATCCTATCTGGCACTTCATATTCAAGTCGTTCGTAAAGTCATGAGTAACTTCACACACAGCTTTATGAAACACCCCCAAGGCTGTACTCTGGAGTACCACTGATAAATCTGGCCTACACTGTTCTCAATTTTTCTCATACAATATAAGCCAATCAATAGCTGTAGACATACAATAATGTACTGTATGTACTGACTAGACTGTATTGATCAATGGACACTGGTTTTCCATTGATCAATCATAATACCACCTTACTTCATCCCATGCACCAAAAAAACAAAACAAAACAAAAACAAAAACAAAAACAAAAAAAAACCAACAGAATTTTTTTTTTCTTCAAATCATCAAGCGTCAAAAATTCCCATATTATCAACTCTAATGCCACCTTACTTCGTCTCCTGCATCCCCCACCCCCATCCCCCCACCCCCCCCCCCAAAAAAAACCATGAAGCATCAAGAAATTCCCACAATGCATGTGAATAGAGAAGCACAAACATCTTTTATTTTCCGCTTTCATCAAACTTTGTGATAAGTCCTTGGTCCTAATCCTTTCAGGATTGCTTTTATTATAGTAGGCAGACAATACATTAAAAAAACAAAATGGCAATCTTTCCAGGAAAAAATTGCTGCCTGCTATATGTACATGTACACAGATGTTTTGTAGGTCTGAAAGACAACTTCATGCAAATAACATGTACATGTGCCTGTATCTGGAAATAAAATAGGGAAAACCCATTGCAATAGACCAGTTCGTAGTTAGCACATGGCACAAATGACCCCAAATATCCACAGATATTTTAAAAATGGAGATGTCCAACTTTGTGCACTTTAGAATAATCACTCTCAAAGTGATAGATGTGCCTCATGAATAGCTTTTGTTTCGCCTTTTGGAAAGCATACTTCCACCTGGGTATCATGGAATGCACCATTGGTGAATAATTGAATAATGATTACATGACATTCATGAGCACATATCAAGTATTCGTGTCAGTGGGTTTTAGAATTTGGTACAGATGACCTTTATCTGCCCATGCTCAGATTGTATCTACGAACTGGCTTATTGGATTTGAACCCATGCTCTCTTGCTTACTGTAGATGTTAACAAGTATAACCCACCATACCCCAATAGTATCTGACTGCTTTTCTGGTAATTGAAGATTCAGTTAATAGGCTTTTTACACTTGCAACGTTTTGAGGATTTCGCCCCACCGATAGTACAGGACTAAGCTTAGCCCACTTTCTGTTCATATTGCATGTTACCAAAGTGGGCTAACTCAACGATAGTATGGGATTATTTTAGCCCTGGAAAAAGGCTGGGTTATCCTCATGAAAGGTGGGGCTTAATGTCAAAAGGTGGGGCTAAGCACTCTGGCTAGGGACTAAAACTGCAAATGAGAAAAGCAAGAAAAATAGTCCAGAGTTAAAGATAGTCCGGGGTAAAGGACAGTACGGGGTTAAAAAAATCTAGTGTAAAAAGCCTACATGTATGACAGTACTCGGCAATGTACAGCCTCGGAATCCCTGGTACAGAACTGGGTTTGATATCTACATGTAAACACTCAGACTGAGTGAAATGTTGTTAATGTCCCATTTGGTAGATTGCTTGTTTTTTGCTGATTGCATTAACAGGATATGACATGTCTGCCCTCCCACTTTTCCGGCCTCAGTGTCTTTTGTTGAGGTGATTTTAATTTCCTATTGGTACATGTAGCCACTGGATTGGATGGATGCAATAAAATAAGATTCCCTACCTAACAATACTGACAATAAACAACTCACCTACTCCAATACCTAAATGCACATTATGCATTCAACACCTACATGCATGTATGTTCGTAGTATCATGAATTATTACATTCACAGACCAAAATACAAAACAGCTCAATTTAACATGTACATGTACATGTATATGGGCCTAACTGGTCCTTTGCAACTGATTCTCTTGCAACTTTTTATGTACATGCACATGTAGGTTGCCAGCCAGGCAGCCTCTTGACAACTGCTTAGCTCACCATATCAAACATTTAGTGGTTAACTATTTAAAGTGAACTGCCCAAGCTTCACATGAAATAAGAACTAATTTTTAAAATATTTTTTAAGAATTGTTACGAAGGCAACAAAGACAGGACTTTTAGGTTGTCCAACAAGATTGTACAATTACTGTACATTAGGTGGTTAATGGCATCTCAGCAACTGCTAACCTTGAGCCATACATGTAAAAGAACATGTAAACTTTCAAAATCATGTTGTGATTGACACTCCACTTATGCTCTCTATCATGAGATATCGAAACGTGAAAGTCCATTCAATTTGTGAAAAACGCACATTTAATGCAACTGCAGTCAATGTGATATTTACTCAAAGAACAGGGCATGAAATAGAATGACACACATGAACTACATCTAATTGTCTAGATTACAGATAAACGTCAATTTGATAGCCATGCATGACATGACTGAACTGTTCTTTAAGTATTTTTTACCTTTGGTGATTGCCTCAATGGCATAGACCTATATCTAAGATTGTATCCATAATGAAATATACATGTACAATAAGATATGATTGTGTACCATTTACATACACTGTGAACTCATGCAAGTCATATAGACCAGCACATTTCTGTTTAAACAGGTACTTGACATTTCTTTCAGTTTTTTTCAAAAAAAATCTTTAAAATCTTTTGTTAACCAGCTTTCTGCAAGCATTTATTGATATGTAGGGCAAACTGACAATTTTTATAGGTTGTCAATGCAACCTCAGTCGGGAAACAAGGAATAAGATTGGGAGGGGGGGGGGGGGGTTAAAAATGCTGATTAAATTCAGACAACATATGAGATGATTTTTTTTTTCATACAAGATTTTTTCCAATATACATATGTACATACAGTACTATTGTACAGTAAATCCATGAAAGTGACAACATTAGTTAAATAAATACAGTATGCCAATAGACCAGTTCGGTATTATGTATTCAAATTTTATACATACCTCCCAAACAAAGGTTCATGACAACCTGAAAGCTTGCCCAAGGCTTGCGGAACATAGCAACAAGTAATGTATGCAAACTGGATTCCAAGCACTGAGGCTCATTTATAAAAAGCAGGTTAGCTCATCACTAGGTGCTCAGAGAAGAAATGTGCATAAATTTGTATACATTACAGAACAGGTCTATAAGAACTCACCAGCTACATGTGTATGAAAAACCTCACACAAGTTGCCAGTTCACAAACGCACAACTATTTGCTTCTTGAACAATACATGCAGCAACAATGAGCATCCAGTAGTTACTCAGTCTGCAGCAGCTCATTATTTGGAAGTCACAGCAAGCAGAAGTGGACATACCAATCCAGTCACAGGACAATGATTAATTCTACAGATTTTAGCCTACACAAATGCTTCCTGAGCACAACAATTGTTATCTTTCCCGGGCAAGGTTATCAAACTTTGTTATACCCTTCAGCCGACTTTTACAGAGTTCATGAGGAATCCATGTATAAGTTATGCAAGGTTAAATTCATCTGATGCCAGTAATTGCACCATTAGCAAAGTTGTTAAGGTGTAATTATTGGGTCTGGACAAATTTGTCCTTGCCTTGTAATTATTGACAGGAAATAGTCATTTTTTTTATCAAAGTAGACTACCAGTACATGTAAGAATAATGAAATAATTACAATAGAATTGTGCTTGGTTTCTTTCTTTTTTCCTATGACACAATATATTGAGTATGTGGTGTCTTTATGAATGAACTCCCACTTTAATGCAATATCTTATGCTTGATGAAATATGAGTCAATACTAGTAGGCAGCTGTTTTGATGTTTTGATATTTGGCAAGTCAACAAGCAGAACAAGCATTACCACTTTAAAAAAAACAAGATAATAGTCAGATTTTGTCTCGCCCACCTGTGAACAAATTACATGAATGTCGCCAAAGAGCATCCCTGACCCAAGTTTGGTTGCATTTGGTACTACACTGTACATGTACATGTAGCGACTTTGTACAATGTACAGTATGCAAAGTTACCTGTCATAAGAGAGTCTTGTGGGTTAAAACTTATATTTAACCTAAAATGATATATGACCTCAAATGACCTTTGACCTTTATAGCATAGTGTACCTCAACAGCACCATAAAATGAAGGTCCCCCGAGTGCAATTCTGACCCAAGTTTGGTCACACGTAGATTAACAGTTGCTAAGTTATTTGTCACAAGAAAGTCTTGCAGGTACATTGTGACATTAACATATGACCTCAAATGACCTCAGACTTTAGCATTTGACCTTCGACAGCACCATAACTGTGAAGGTCCCCCAAGTGCATCTCTGACCCAATTTTGGTGACAAAAGGATGAATTGTTACCAAGTTATTTGTCACGAGAGTGTCATGTTAGAGGCCTTGGTATTGCTGGGTACGCAATATAATGACGACAGTAAGCAGACAGATTTGTTAGTTGGTAGACATGTTTAATTGAAGTAGTACCGATACCGATACACAGTATCGCATATCGCAACATCCCCCTTCCTCTGCAAAGATAGGGAATCGGCGATCATTAATGATTGACAATTGCATGCAGGTACATGTATAAACATCTTGTTATGGAAACAACATTTTGTTCCCCTTTTTTTGTTAGGATGCAAATTTGTGGCCACTTGCTCCATAGTAAACTTCTCAATGAGGTTAACAAGCAAAAGAAATTCTGTTTTTGCCTGATACTGTTATTTTGGGTTAGAACAACTTTGCACAACTGCACAACTGCATAAGTGCATGAATCATTGTACTTTCAATTTCACATAACTTTTCCTCTTATGCGAAAATTTGAACATAATTTTGATATGACCAGAATCATTTATGAAATCAACTTCCAAACAAAACAAAACATGTTTTGGTTAGCTTCTGATTCTTAATTTTCAGTAGATATATAACAAATGGTTATAATAGGGCTAAGTCTACTGTTCTATGATTATACATGCATTAAATATGAACAATAAACTTCTTAGACTACAATAAACTACATGTCTTCAGCATTCTTCTTTCTTCTGTCTTCTCTCTTCTTGGCTTTGAGAGTTCATTTTCAATCTTCGAACATATATCTCGCTGGTTTCCGGACGTTACGACCGGATCTTGTTGTGGTTTGAGAGTTTGTTGCTGGCTTTTGAGTTTGATTGTTATGAGTCTCTGATGCTGAAGTTGCTTGGGAGTTGTTGCCATTCTGTTGTGGTGTGTCCGCTGGTTGGGTGGATGCAGTGTGTTCTTCGTCGAACCTTACACGCTTTGGAGTTGGGTTTGCTGATGGAATCTCTCTCAGGTGAGATCGATTTCGTCTCAGGATTCCTCCGTTGGGTGTCGATACTTCATACGATCGAGGTTCACTGCAGATTTTGGATACTTTGGCTGGTATCCAAGTATGGTCTTTGGGATGTAGGACTCTGACTGGCTGTCCTACATGGAGTGGTGTCAGATCTGAACCTGCATGTCGATCATGCGTTTCTTTCATCTTGTTTTGACGATTCAAGAGATGGTCAGTGATGGTGGATTCTCTTGAAAGATGATGACTTGGGAGTGTTGTTCTGATAGGTCTTCCAAACAACATTTCTGCAGGTGATCTCATGTGGCTGTCCACAGGTGTTGCTCTGAGGTGCAACATAGCCAGTTGACTGTCTTGGCCAGTTTGTGAACACTTTGTCAATAGGTTCTTGACGGTACGAACCATTCTCTCGGCTAGTCCATTGGATCTTGGATAGTGCGGAGAGGAAGTGGTGTGTTTGGTGGACCACTTCTTGCACATGTCCTGGAATGGTTTTCCAACAAATTGTGGACCGTTGTCTGATACGATATCCTCTGGCGGACCAAATAGACTGAAGATTCCACTCATCACATTTGCTACCGCTGCACTTGATGTGTCAGTCAGCTTGTAGACTACCGGATACTTGGAGTAGTAGTCGGTGACGAGTAAATACTCTTGTCTGTTGAGCATGAACAAGTCTGTTCCTAGTGGGGAAGCAAGGGCTCTTTCTGTTGCCTTGCTTGGTGTTTCTGGCATGCATCACATTGCTTTGTGATCTGCTCAATTTCTTTGTTGATGTTTGGCCAGAACACTGTCTCACGAGCTAGTCGTCGTGTGCTCTCGATTCCCATGTGTCCAAGGTGAAGTTGTATAAGGATGTCTTCCCTAAGTGTCTTTGGTATGATCACTTGACTTCCTTTGAAGAGTACTCCTTGTGACACGCCAATCTCTTCTCTGTAAGACCAGAATTGTCTTAGTGATGTCGGCAACTCCTTGACTGTCTCAGGCCAACCCTGAGTGACTATCTGCCACAATGACCTAAGAACAGGGTCACTTGATGTGTCCTTCTGGAGTTCTGCCCTCTTGTGTTGTCCGAAGAAGATTAGGTCAATTTCATGGGAGTCTTCTACTTCAGAGCAGATGGATTCTACTCTGATGTCTAGTGGAACATCGCGTGCTTCCTTTGGGTTGGGAAGGCGACTCAAGGTATCTGAAAGAATCATTTCTTTCCCTGGTCGGTACTTGACTTGGCACCTGTATCCTTGTACCTTGATCAGTAGTCTTTGTAGACAGGGTGGTGCGTTTCTCAGAGGCTTCTTCCAAATCATCTCCAACGGTTTGTGATTGGATATCACAGTGAATTCTTTTCCGAACAGGTTAAGTATGGAACCGGGTGATACCAAACACTAGGGCTAAGGTTTCCCTCTCTATGTTTGAGTAGTTGGACTGTGCATTGGAGAGACTCTTGGAAGCAAAAGCTATGGGTTTGCCGTCCTGGAGCAGGCATGCTCCCAGCCCTTTCATTGACGCATCTACCTCGAGGGTTGTCTCTTTCATCGGGTCATAGAATTGCAGACTTGCACCCGATGAGATTGCGCTTTTCAGGCTGTTCAAGGCATGTTCGTGATCTTCGTCCCAGATGAAGGGAATTTCCTTGTGGAGGAGTTCACGGAGTGGGGCTGACTTCTCTGAGAAGTTGGGAATATATGCTGCTAGGTACGTGAATAGTCCTAGGCATCTCTGGATATCCTCCTTGTCCTTGGGTGAAGGCATTGTCGTGATGGCTTCTACCTTGCTTGGATCTGGGTAGATTCCAGATCTTGTGTACATAGATCCAAAGAAGTTGATAGCTTCTTTCTTGATAGTACACTTGGAGCTGTTGAACACGAAGCCTTCCTGCTTTGCTATTTCCATGAGCAACTGGAGATTCTTATCGTGTTCCTCCTCCGTTCTTCCAACAATCGCAATGTCATCTGCAATACATACACAACCAGGCACATTCTGGATGATTCTATCCATGTGCTGCTGGAAGATATCTTGGCTTGTGCATAAGCCGAAGGGTAATCGTTGGAAACAATATCTTCCGAATGGTGTTCTGAAGGTAGTCAGGTCTTGGCATTCCTCTGCTAGGTGCACCGACCAGTATCCAGCCTTCGCGTCTAGCTTGGAGAAGTATTGTGCTCCTGCGAAGATGGGTTGGATTTCTTCCAAGGTTGGGACTTTGTGGGGACATCTCTTTAAAGCATCATTCAACCTTCTGGGGTCAAGACATATCCGGATGGACCCATCTTTCTTCACAGCAGTGGTCATCGAGCTACACCAGTCTGTGTGGTACTCTACTTTTCTGATGACCCCCTGCTTCTCCATGTTATCAAGTTCGGCCTTGATCTTGTCTTTCAAGTGGACGCTGCACTTTCTAGGTGCATCTATGGTGGGCCTTGCATCATCTTTCAGATGCAGCACTGCTTTCCCATGAAAGCTTCCTATGGTATCAAACTGTCCTGGATACTGTTGTTTGAGATCACTAACACTGTTGATAGGTGTAGGTGTAGGTGTTTGATGTGTTGATGTGTCTTTGTGCATCTCGTGAATTGTGATAATCCCGAGATCAGTACATGCTAACAACCCTAGGATTGCTGGCCCTTTGACATCTGCAACATAGAATGTATGTGTAGACCACTCTGGGTTCTTGTATCTACATTTTATGTCTAGTGTACCCCTGCATGGTATTGGCACTTCACCATAAGCTACAAGCTTTACTGGTGTAGGTTTTACTACTGATTGCCACTTGTCACCGTACATGTTTTTGACTGTACGTACTGTTATGGTATTGGCGCTTGCTCCTGAGTCTATTTTCAGGTATAGTTTGTGCTGTCCAGTCTTCTGTGGGGCATATGATGTCAATGTTTGCATAAGCTACTGTACCCTGTTGGTTGACGACTGTGTGTGGTCCGTTTGTGTGTATGGTGTCGAATTGTGCGAAGTTTGATGGACTGGCTGTGGATTGATCCTGATCTGTGCTAGTATCATGTTTAGTGTCCATTTTGCTTACTGGTTTACTCTTTCGACTTTTAGATTTCGATCGTGAATTGTTTCTTTGTTTCAGTCTTCAGATCTTCGATCATCTGATTTACGACTACGATCGTTTTTAGTTTTCCGACAGACCTTGGCCCAATGGCCCTTTGTGCTACAAGCATGGCACACATCTTCGTACGCAGGGTACTGACGAGGTTTGTGGGTACGTCCGCAGTTCCCACATGCCCTTCGTCCTTGGTTACGCTTGAATGCATCTACGTTTTCTTTAGGATCGAGCGTTTCTAGACATTGTCTGCTTGCCGCAACTGCCTCGTACTTGCGACCCTCTACTAAGATTGCCTCTATTTTGTATCCCTTTGGCTGATCCAACAAGGATTTCTGAAATTCTTCGATCGGTGTTGAAGCGATCACTAGTTCCATGATCCGCTCATTGAGTTCGGTTTCCTCAAAATCGCAATTCCTTGCCTTATCTCTACATCTAGTAACGAATGTATCGATACTCTCATCTTTTTTCTGGTGATATCGCATCAGCTCTAAGCGGTGTATCCGAAAATTGATGTTGACCTTCAACTGTGCTTCTAGCAGTTTCCAGAGTTCTTGCAGTTTGTCTTTGTCGGTCTCTGATAGCCCCGACGCATTGATTCTACGCAAGCCTTCATTGTAGGGGTGGGAGTTTCGGGTATTTTTTCAATTCGGGAACCCGACTATTTTTCGGGCGGGTTCCCGGTTACCCGAAAATGATATAACACGAATTACAAGCCAATATTTACCCCTAAGAAGCTACAAACACTGGGAAAACCCCTTTGTGTTTGGCAACTGAAATAAACCATTCGAGGAAAAAACAAAAACAAAAACAACAACAACAACAACAAAACAGGCGGAGGAAATCGTGTGGGCGCAAGACAGGATAGGCATAAGCCGCCTAAATCTAATCTGTAGAAATTGTCTACCGTCTAATCATGCCAGCGCGCCAGCGCCTTAGGTAGTCACGCGCGATCAACAGTCCCTTGCACATGTTTATCCAAAATACATGAATGTACATGTACTTTAAAGGAAGGGGAATACAAAGAAATCTTATGAAGAAAAACTCGTTTGAGACGATGATCATGATGATTCTTAATAATTTTGTACGGGCAGCTCTTGGGAATTTTGACATCGTGATCGTAGAGATCAAGTCACTTACTCACTTTGTAGTTCATCATATCATTATCATATCATTATCATATCATTATCATATCATCACCATACCATCATCACATGATTTCATATCGTCATTAATTCACATAATCATCAATTCATCATGATCAACCATATAGCACCATTGATATCATCATCGATCATCATAATCATCAAAGACATCATCATCATATCATCATTATCAAGATAATAACATCGTCAAAACAATTATCTTCATCAGACATCAAATATCATTATTCATCAAACTCATCATTCATCAAAAAAAATCATCAAGCCAACATTTTCTTCTCTGTCCGACTGCAACTTCATCCTCTAACACACACATGCGGTTCCCTTTTGAAATTCGATCTGTTTATACAAAGCGCCTTTCCGCCCAATGCCGCTGCGGTATATGAAAGGAAAAAAGAAAAAAGAAAAAAGAAAAGGCGCATACCTTCATTGGCTGGCTGGCATATGACTTGTCATGACTTGTTATTAACTGACCGCTCATGAAATGACGTCACAAGCCCAATTTTATGAATGAAAATGTTAATCGCGCGCACTGTAGACATCCTTTGCTTCTCACAGCTTGCTTTTCACTTTCGCATGAACAATGAAGGATATTATTTTGGATATATCGTTCATGTACTCTTAATCTGATTTCAGTAATTGGTAACTTCTTTGCTAAAGTTTCAGGATATTGTGACAGTGTCAGATCGTGATCATCGATGTTAAAAATACCTGTTTAATAGTGTACGAGTTGTGAGATGCCACGTGCGAGTGTGAAGCGACTGTTGAATATGCATGAGTTTGTAAACTTTACGCCCGTTAATCGCTCATAGACTTATCGTTCACTGCAAAGAAGGGGGAAGGGCACTAAATGCAAATTATGTCATGGGTTCAATGAACCAATGAGCAGTCTCCGAATAGCGGCAGTGAGCTTTGCTCTCTGTGTATACGAATGTGTAAGGTTATGTTTCACAGTGAGTTGAACGAATCAAAAGCGCATCACTGCAATGGTGCGCTAGAGCGCTACATGGATTTTTTTTACATGTAAATAGTAAATGGCTGTTCGACGTTCATCTACCGCCTTGTCGTGTACATACATAGGTGATAATTAAATACTCATTTTCGGGTATCGGTTATCTAATATTTTGACCCGGGTCCCGAGGCTCTCGGGCGGGACTCGGGTACCCGGTTTTTAGTCCCAGCCCTACTTCATTGCCTACATGTACAGCAATCTTGATTTTGATAGGCTTTTTCTTTTCATCAGTTACATCTTGGTCTGCTAACACAAGGTCCATTCTTTGTCTGAACAATTTGAACTCTTCGGGCAGGTCTGTAGCCTCCCAGTTCATCTCTGGATATTTCACCCTACTCATTGTGTATGTTCACGTGTACGTATTGGTTACGACAGATTATACGTATGAGTGTAGATCTTGTGTGTGTTTATGGTGAAGTGTGAACGGTCCCTACTGGCTGGTGTTGACAATTCGTACACAGATAATTGTGTACACTCTCACACATAATTATGTGAAGTGTCATTAGGTGTGTCATGCAGTGAAAATGTTGATCACTCTCACTCCGTCCTCACACGCCAGATAATATTAATTATTAATATTAGGCAACAGTAATTAAATGTTCACACTTCTGATTTTAATTAAGTTTAGTTTTTGAACTTTTTATGCAGACCCCTGTGCCTGTGATTGAGCACAGTTATAACTTGATTTGTACTCGATTTCACTCCTTTTCTAAGTACGGAACAGGCATACACTCATGATAATACACACAACACAAGTAAATGCAAATAATCGAGAAGATTGATTCAATTCTCAAACCTTGGTGCATCTATCATAGTGCAAACTCGAAACCTTTTCGCGATTTGTCCCTTGGCGAGACGAATTCCATACATGCAGCTAGCTATGGTACGCCGGTTGTGATAACGCTAGCGCAGTACAGTGGCACTACCTCGCTGCGGTATGCCTGTAGCT
Organism: Heliocidaris tuberculata; assembly: GCA_025618425.1. Classification (NCBI taxonomy): domain Eukaryota; kingdom Metazoa; phylum Echinodermata; class Echinoidea; order Camarodonta; family Echinometridae; genus Heliocidaris; species Heliocidaris tuberculata. Next base: position 25,216,000 of record CM046840.1, read on the forward strand.
ATGGAGCCTGTGTAGTATGCGACTGTGCACTACACATCGACTACAGAACGACGCTGCATTACTGGACTGATTTTCACGAAAATTTGAGTTTCTAGCATTTAACAACTGTCGTGAACTGGATCAAGACGTGTTATGGTTTTAAAGCTGATCCCGACTCTGCCACCATGTCATGTTAGAGGCCTTGGTATTGCTGGGTACGCAATATAATGACGACAGTTAGCAGACAGATTTGTTAGTTGGTAGACATGTTTAATCGAAGTAGTACCGATACCGATACACAGTATCGCATATCGCAACAGAGAGTCTTAAACTTTAGACAACATTTGTGACGGATGACGGACAGACAAAATTTTGGATCCCTTTGTCTCCCCTTAAACCTTTGGTGGGCGAGACCAAAAAAATTGGGGACCAATCATCAAAAACATTGTGCACTGTATGTTTAGAGTCCAATGCCAGTATACAGGTGTATATCAGCTTAAAATAATAATTTCTTAATCAAAGCAAGTATAGATTTAAATACACTCTCATAGACTCAATAATAAATTGACTTGTGAGTACCAATACTTACACAAGTTTATGTATCCATACACACATGTATACATACACACTTGAAATGAATTTCCCCCCCCCCTTTATGCAGTATCTCTAACCCTGAATGCCTCATTAATTACTCTCATCATTTGGGGAAGGATGGGGGGGGGGGGGGTGATCTCCTGTCTTTCAATAATAAAGGTCTTAGGTCTTTAATTTCACTTTTATGATTGGTACCCTTTAAGACAGATGGGATAAGCTGATATTTGAGGGGATAAGCTGATATTTGAGAGGATAAGCTGATATTTGAGGGGAAAAAAGAAGTGCACTTCATTACATAAAGCGCATGTAGGTGTTCAAGTTGTAATTGTTACTCTCTTGAATTTGCTGATTCAAGTGCATGTTGTGGCTGAACCATAATTAATTATGACATGTGCATTCATATTTTTCACAATGTAACTACAAGATACAAATATCACAATCTGAGCATAATCAAATCATTTTAATCCTTTTTTTCTCTCTCTTCATTTTGCCTTTACCATGGTATACTCATTACAAAAAATATATGCTTGTAAGGCAAAATTTTGCAAAAAAAGTTGAATACATGTAATAACACAGGTCGAAGCCCCAACTTCAACCTTAGACCAAACACTTTACTTAACCTTTAACCTCAACTTACATAAAAGCCACTCTTGAGTAGAACTAGTCGATGCACCTGTACACGCACTCCAGGAATAGCGCTCGTACGAAACCCAACTCTGAGTTTGATTCTGTCTACACATTATGATTTTTCTGTTATCCTTCATTTTCTTCATACTCCTTAACTGTTAACTCACAGAATGCCATGTAAAATACTTTGTGGTTGATTTTATACACTCAAGCCATATTTACACAAACTATTTTTTTTAGGTGATTGGTACACTTGAAGCAACTGTACATGTATGTAGGATCACCATCATACCATCATACTAATAAAAGTGGGTTCTCGTATAGCGCACATGTCTGCCAGACTTGACACTCCTGGTGCTCCACAGTTATTACCCTGGCTTTAGCATGGCTGCTCTTAAGCACTCTAGCATTTCAAGGAATTAATTCATGCCAGGTACCCATTTACTTCGCCTGGTTCAAGTGTGGCAAATGTATATTAATGTCTTGCCAAAGGACAACTAGTGATGGACCAGGGATTCAAACTTTGTATATTGTGGTTCACAGTAGTCCCGTAACCCGAACCTATTGCGGTACGGGTTAACCTGCCGGGATGCCCCCGATCGCGGGTTGCGGGCCGAGCCGAGCTCATTCTCCAACCCGCAGACCGTAGTATGAAAGAAAAGGGAGAAGAAATTTACGAAACACACACAAAAATATTCCCAAACACACACACTAAAAAGGTAAAAGAAATGGAGTTGGGACCCTGTGTTTCTTACGTGACGGATTCTTTTAGAGATATTGATATTTCCTAAAAATTTGCCAGCGTATTTTTGTCTTCTGAACAACAAAGTGAGACTGAGACAGTTCGGCAAAATACTTGCTGCATATATCCGCAAATTGCTAGCGGCCAGCGCCGGCGGTCGACTAGTCTAGTTCTGGACGTTTGTAATTAAACTGGGAGAGTGAATCAGAGGACTTCGCGCCGTCTCCCTTCCACCTCCCTGGTTATACGCTGGGTGCACGTACATGGGGTTTTACGGACAAAATAATTACAAACGTCCAGAACTAGACTAGCGGTCGACCGACTACATCGCTACTCGCTAGTACGTGCCTATTATTAAAGCTCGCCCTTGCAGCTAGCGCTTGATTTATATGATGAGTCACGTGGTCAGTGGCTGTCTCTCTCTCTCACACACTCAGAGCCGACTTGGCTAAGTTGGCTAGCCCAATTACGATCAAACTATAAATATGATGATCACAGATCGCAATCATCTTGAATCTTGTCATATTATGATCAATAATTAAATCATCGGCAGAAAATAAAATTGATGGAGATAATCTGAACGTCTGATTGAAAATTATCATGTTTGTATTTCGTTAAAAAAAAAGAAATATCATAAAAGTTTATTTAAATAAAGACATTGACAAGAAAATGTTAGTAAAGCACAGACGAACATGTTCCAGTCGTTCGTAAAAGTCATTTGTACTTAATATGAACAACTTTATATGGGTGTTGCAAGAAACTTAAATTTGCAATCGATTGCAAATTTTAATCACAAATTTCCAACTGGTAGATCAATTTTAACTGTTGCAGATAAGTTTTTTCCTTTATGTTTTTAAAAGTTAGAAGCAGACCCGAGGAATCCATTGCAATTAATACAAATGTACAATAAATTGAAAGTCATTATGATTTATTTGAAGATGTAAAATTGGCTTGCGATTGATTGCAAGTTTCTTGCAACATCCCCCTCTGAAACACCTCTCTCGTGATCGTTCGATGATTTCGATCGAATGTGCCAAAAACAGAAATCCCATTGTGCACAATGTTTTGTTTCTGTTCCTGATTTCTGTTTCTTCACATGTGAAGCGCTTGTCACATGTCGACAGTGTGTGTACGTACTACGCACCACGCGCAGAGTACAGTACGGTACGGCCGCGCCCGGGTGTGTTTTTCAAGTTCAACTTCGTGTTTTGATTTTGTAACGTCAACTCTCAACTAAGAAGTTTGGAAAGAAAAGCTAAAACATATATGGAAATAATATGGAGATACACAAGTATCAAAAGATTTTTTAAAGTAGCATGATGATGATCCAGGTATTTATTTCTGTCGTGATTCTTTTGTAGGCGGGGTAGAATTTTCAAATATTGTTGTGAATCGCCGTGACTGAACTGGATCTGGACAACACCGGCACCACTTCCGTTCTGGCTAGATGCGGCGGGCGCGCACGGCCGGCGACATGCCCCGAGCCAGTGTGCATTCGTGCAACGGGCGTACGATCACGAGTCGGCCGTATGGTTTCTTCCAGATCCAGTTCGTCGATTGACAGAGCGATCCTCCTCGCATGAACTCTGTCGCAATGTGTTGTCTGCTGGAATAATTTAACTCGACAGATTACCAACAAACAAACGAATAAAAATCAAATGGTTTGTAGCCTTTGTCAATGGTACGGATAGACAATCACACCAAGTACCCAGATCTCACTAAATTGCAGCAATAATATTTTTTTTTAGGTAAATTGACTTGCGGGTTTAAAACCGGCGGGTCAGCGGGTCCCGCCTGCAAATCATCGGATTTTACGGGACGGTACGGGTCGGGTTTTCACTTACGGGTTACAACACTAGTTCACAGTCCAGGGACTTATCCATTAAACCACAACACCTCTATACTGTAAAGCAAGAAACTTTCGTAAATTGCAGAAATTTTGTGTTGTGTTTCAGTTATTCTGTGGCATGGAACTTTTTGGAACCTGAAACTCTTTATGCAGATTGAAGTTTCTGGTTTGACATGGATTCAGTTTCAATGACAGTGGCTTACCAGAATCCTCTTCCATCATCTGTATGGCCTTAGCCTTGGCCAGCTCTAAGGCAGTCACCCATCGCTGGCGTTCCACCTCCGAACTCGCCTTCAGATGAAACGTCTGAGCGCCGCTGGAGATCATAAAGTTACACGAATCCTCTGTATCGATATACGCCCCAGCCAGATTGATGGTGCCCCTGCAAGTGTGGGACATCTCTGTCTGGTTTCTGTGTCAAAATGAAGAAGCAGAGAAATATCCATTTCATTTTTATGCCTTTCATTCAATAAGTTTATGTATAATTATGCTGATAGTATTCCATTAATAACAATATATCTGCATTTCCTATGACTATATTGTATGTTACTGTAAATTTGCTACTGTGTATTATCTATTTGTGTATATTGTATGTGCTTAATGCCGACAAAATGCATTTCCTATAGGACCAATAAAATTAATCTGAATCTGAATCTGAATCTGAATAACCCGGGGCAAGTCTTGTAAAACCACAATGTCCATCAGCAAGTTCCTGGGCAGCCCATTCCGAAACATGTGTTTCAATGGGATGTCCACAAACTTAAGACTTAGTTTGGGGAGATGGGCCCCTGATGACTGACCTGGTAGAAATTTTTCGTCGGACTGATACCTTACACATGACAAACACCATTTGCATACTAGCAGTCATTAGACTGCCTTAGCTGGTCAAGCTCAAACGTTATTTATCAACAGAAAAAAAAGAGCCATTTCACACATCTGGCAGGCCCCGTCTTATAAAGAATTGCAATTGATCTGGATTAATCATGATTTTTCCAATTAATTGCAAACTTAGAAACTCCTACCTCTTTACTTAGTACAGAGTTGCGAATTATCATGTTGTGATCGATTTGAATCAATCACAACTGTTTATAAGACATGACCCAGATTTTTCTGGAAAGAAGTAAACCAGACTTTAATTTATATTTCTTCAATGGTCATCAGTAATCACTCCTAAAACCTATGATGTGCCACTCGTATGTCTGAACCACTTAGCCCCACTTGAAACTATGCAGCTCCAACCTGCTGTAATATATATCCAGCCAAAATACCAGATCAAAAGAGTGAAACTCAGAATATTACTTACTGGTCAGCAAGTTGTCTGTGAAAGTCCCTCTTGTTTGGTGACAAGCTAAACCACTGACTCAGGGAATATGGAATTTTAAGCATTAAATTTTGTATTCATTCTATTTTTCTGGTGAGACTAATTGATCCTTCTTTACTTAAATAATAGTTGTGGCAAAAATAGTCAGTTTTGACTGATTGCCAAATAAAAGCAAATAGCAACAACAACTGCTGCCCTCTCTGTGTGGAGAGAGGAAATCTGCATTTGTTTATTGTTGCTGGCAGTAGTACAGCAGTAGAGGGCAGGCCTTATGTGTTTTCACCATGACCATACTGATTTGGGAGGACAAGGTTACATCATAACCTTGTTCATTGGATAAGTGTGATGTGCCATCATTTAATCTCATCTGCAGCATAACTTATTGTTTTATCCTATCAACAGTTATGATAATCAAGATACCGATAAAGTGATAAACACACAAAACTACTGGCTAACTTTACATTTTCTAAAGTGCTCTGCCTCTGCGGTCCCTGATCACGCAGTTCTGAGTCATGGAACAAAATATCTGAATATGCAATTTCATCTTCGTCTGTGCCATAATTAACGTTACAATTTGCAAAAAACTTATTTATTCGCAAAATGTCTCATTTAACTACACAATTCCATTTATAAAGGCCTCAGTCATCTTTCTTTCTTTTTTTAAATCTCGAACTGCATCTGCATGCAACACTAAATAATGAGTTTGCAGCAGGTCCTTCGATCTGCTGTGCAAACCGAATACACATTGACTCACACACTAATAACAGTTTGAATACGGTTGCAAGATTTTCAAACGGAGAATACCCTGGACCCTGAATTACCTGAAAAAAGAGCTTTAAATGGATTATTCAGTCAAATTGGTAAGTTGAACCGATTAGCCTAGGTCTAATCTATGTAATTTACAAAAATATATAAAAATATAAAAATATAAGGATTTTTCCAAATACATGCCGACTGTTCATCGGCGGTCAGTAAGTTTGCACAGCAGAGTGTCGAGTGATAGGCCCGTTTCTGTCTCTAAGTGAAGAGCCGACCCTATCAATATAAGAGGCTAACGAACGAGTCTAGGACTCTAGGTTACAACAAGTTAGTTTTTGCAAAAATAATGCAGCCATCTTCTTAAGTGAAAATGACACTCTGGATCTGATCTTTCTAAAAATTAGACGAGATTTTTTACGCATCTTCTTAATATGTGAAAATGACACTCTGGATCTGATCTTTCTAAAAATTTGATGAGATTTTTTACGCATGTTTGCGCATGTTTAGGATATCAGAGACAATCATAAGAGTAATTATTACAGGATGTTTCTTGACCAATTCAAACTCAAATCTTTAGTGTCCTGGCACAGACATTATCATACTGCACTGCACTGCACTCAGTCAGTCACAGACAGAGACACAGGTCACAAAATTTTCTTTCAAATTCAATGCAATGTCAATGTCATGACAAACCTGTAATAAGAGAGTAGCTCGTTCGACAGCACAAACCATCGTCTCTGATAACCTTTGATGTAATTTGTCCATTTGTATAACCATCCTTGGAAGTTCTCAGGAGCTTTAGCCTCCGCCATTCTGCTTGGATTTCAAGCACTTATTCGATCTCATTCACTTCATTCAACATGCATGCATGTAGTGTAGACGACGTAGTCAACATGTATCCTCTCTATCTCTTATTACCGTATAAACTTTACACGTACACATACACACGTACACAGCTGCTGCAGTGCATATCGACGGGTGCCTGGCAAAACTCATCCTGTGAATAGTTCGGCCTACAAGCCGAATGCATACTGGACACAGTGGCCAAGGGATCGAGTTAATGAGAAAATACGAGTAAAAGGGGGAGGGGGCGGGGGTGGTAGTACTAGTAATGATAATGAAAATATGGCCTAATACCCGCCTATTTCTTGTTTTGGCAGAATCATAGCAGAACAAACCTTAGCAAAATCTCAATAGGCCTATTCTAATCAGTTTGCTACTTTTCGACGACTAATTAGCTTTAAACTCTCCAACTACTAGTAATTCAAAAGTTTCTGATATATCGTAAAATCTTTACCAAAAATAAAAAAATAAAAAAATATAGCTGAATAATAAACCGTAAAAATCCCCCCTCTTTGCGAGTGAAGGTGTTAAAAAAAGAAAGGAAAAAATTTCAGTCATGTCCGCAAGTAGATACAATGTTAGGAGTTGGATTTAAAAAAATAAAATAAAAATAAAAATAAAAAAAACTTGCAAAAGAAAGAGGAAGACATGAGTGGCTAGGACTGAGAGGGTGAAACAAATAAAAAGAGATATGAGGAAAATGACAAGAGACAGGAAAGAGTGTCGGCGTGGAAGAGAGGGCGGAGAGAGAGAGAGAGAGAGAGGAGAGAGAGAGAAGAGAGAGAGAGAGAGAGAGAGAGGAGAGAGAAAGAGAGAGAGGGAGGCAGGGAGGGAGGAAGAGTGTGGGATCCTGAAGAGAGAGAGAGAGAGAGGAAGATATATAATATTGCAGGGGCGTATCCAGAAGTTGATGGGGTAGAATCAACCTCTCGGGTCTGATGATGGGATCTCGGGGCCAGGGCCCTAGCTTAAGCGGGAGGGGAGGACTGTACAACGTTGTGCTTACTAGCATGCTCATTCGGAAAGCACAAAAAAGATTCACATGACAAAATACATAAAATAAAAAATAAAAACTTTGAAAAATGGGAAGTGCTGAACGAATAACGGGCATGCAGTGCTTTTCCTCTTT